>CM021765.1:107884430-107901069 GCA_011076525.1 Nettapus auritus | reverse complement strand
TCACAGAATCACAGAATCACAGAATTTCTAGGTTGGAAGAGACCTCAAGATCATCGAGTCCAACCTCTGACCTAACACTAACAGTCCCCACTAAACCATATCCCTAAGCTCTACATCTAAACGTCTTTTAAAGACTTCCAGGGATGGTGACTCCACCACTTCCCTGGACAGCACGTTCCAATGTCTAACAACCCTTTCGGTAAAGAAGTTCTTCCTAAGATCCAACCTAAAATTCCCCTGGTGCAACTTAAGCCCATTCCCCCTCGTCCTGTCACCAGGCACGTGGGAGAACAGACCAACCGCCACCTCGCTACAGCCTCCTTTCAGGTACCTGTAGAGAGCGATAAGGTCACCCCTGAGCCTCCTTTTCTCCAGGCTGAACAATCCCAGCTCCCTCAGCCGCTCCTCATAAGACTTGTTCTCCAGGCCCCTCACCAGCTTCGTCGCTCTTCTCTGAACTCGCTCAAGCACCTCGATGTCCTTCTTGTAGCGAGGGGCCCAAAACTGAACACAGTATTCGAGGTGCGGCCTCACCAGAGCCGAGTACAGGGGGACAATCACCTCCCTAGCCCTGCTGGTCACACTGTTTCTTATACAGGCCAGGATGCTGTTGGCCTTCATGGCCACCTGAGCACACTGCTGGCTCATATTCAGCCGACTGTCAACCATCACTCCCAGGTCCTTCTCTGACAGGCAGCTCTCCAACCACTCATCTCCCAGCCTGTAGCTCTGCTTGGGGTTATTGCGGCCCAGGTGGAGGACCCGGCACTTGGCCTTGTTGAACTTCGTGCAGTTGACCTCAGCCCAGCGGTGCAGCCTATCCAGATCCTCCTGCAGAGTCTTCCTACCCTCGAGCAGATCGACACACGCACCTAACTTGGTGTCGTCTGCAAACTTGCTGAGGGTGCACTCGATCCCCTCATCCAGATCATTGATGAAGATATTAAAGAGGACCGGCCCCAGCACCGAACCCTGGGGAACGCCACTAGCGACCGGCCTCCAACTGGATTTGACTCCATTTACCGCGACTCTTTGGGCCCGGCCATCCAGCCAGTTTCTAACCCAACGAAGCGTGCGCCAGTCCAAGCCAAGAGCAGCCAGTTTCCTGAGGAGAATGCTGTGGGAAACGGTGTCAAAAGCCTTGCTGAAGTCAAGGTAGCCCACATCCACAGCCTTTCCCTCGTCCACCCAGCGCGTCACTTTGTCATAGAAGGAGATCAGGTTCATCAAGCAGGACCTGCCCTTCATAAACCCATGCTGACTGGGCCTGATTGCCTGCTTGCCCCGCAAGTGCTGCGTGATGACTCTCAAGATAATCTGCTCCATGAGCTTCCCTGGCACTGAGGTCAAACTGACAGGCCTGTAGTTTCCCGGGTCAGTCCTCCGGCCCTTCTTGTAGATGGGCGTCACGTTTGCTAGCCGCCAGTCAACTGGGATCTCCCCCGATGTTGTTTGTTAAACAACATCTTCCTCTTTCTCTTTGGTTCCACTTGCTACAGTAACAGTGTTTGCAAGATATGTGAAGGGTTTAGAAAAGTTGAAACCAAGTCACCCTTATTAACTGTGAGTCTGCTGATTCTGAATTATTACAGATTGTACTCTTTATTTCAGAAACATTTTTAACTCAGCACCTCATTTCTACCACCATTTTCTATTACTTCTCTGCTTTGAAAAATATATGAAAGAGTGACCTGTGTTAAATATATATATATATTATTTATTTTAAATTAATTTATATGGTGAAAGATCAGCAATCCACTATAGTTGCAGTATAACTGAATTGCTGCAACTTTGTAAAGATGTCCATGCAACCAGAACATTTTGCTGACAGTAATCTTTTAGGCAACCAAATTTGCTAAATATACAAAATGCAGGCCAATCGCTCTTCAAATGTTTTGACCTACTTTCCCCTTGAACCCATTCCAAAATAATAATAATAAAAAATAACTATGGAGAGAGCAGATTACACAGCTCTGCAATTTCACTGATGGGAATGTGAATGCCATTAAAGTAAAAGTGCTTCCTGCTGGCAGACCAAGTATGTATTTGTGTGGTTGTAACTTCTCAGTACTCATTCAGATTTTGGGAGAGATACAGGGCCAGGGAAGGACACTTATTCTGACTTAAACATGGTCCTTTCAATTTAGTGTTTCATTCTATTATGTTTCTCTTAATTCATCTGTGTGAAAATGCACACTATGGAATCTAGAGTGGTTTGTAAAGTTGAGTCCAATTTTCACATGGCTTAACTTAAATTCAGAAAGCTTTTTTCTTATAGCAGCGTGTAATTTCATTTAGCTGGTGAGTCATTACTGTTTCCCTTTTATATTTTGTTATGGCTGTCTTCCTGGATGTTCTATTTTTTGATGATTTAAGAAAAAAATGACATGATTCAGTTAAACTTCTCCCTTTGTTCTTTTCTTTCCATTTTAAAGTATGCCCTTATCTTTGGGATGACGTGTGCGTGTGTGCATGTGTGTGTGTGTAGAGGTGTATTCTTGCTCAGAGGTATGTTTAAAAAGCAGATATGTAGCCTTCTGGTTTTTAAGTCCTATGTAAACCCCTGCAAGATAGGAGCAGGGTGATTTTTCTCTGATGTTGTCTGTTCTAAAAATCCTTAAAAACCCTGTTTTTCTGGCAAAAGTATTAATGAGTTAAAAAGAGGAGAGGGAGTTGACAGGAAGAATTAATCCCTCCCAGTCCAAAACAAAACAAAACAAAACAAAACAAAAAAACAAATCTGCTGTATTTCCTTCCTTTCATCATCATACAAATTGTACACTTTCAGTGTTCCTCCCTTCATTTACCTCCCTTAGCCCCTCAGGAGAGTTACTCTGTCATTTCCAGTAGGAAGATGATTTGCATAAACCAGTTCCTTTTCATGATTAGATTCAGGAAATCAGAATTATAATCTGATGGTGTTTTGCTTTTGTCTTGGAAGTTGTTAAATTGTGTCATTGGGCAACCTCTAATCACATTTATAACCTTATATGGACAAGTATAGGACTAAAAATGAAAGCTGTTTTTACGTTGGAGAAGTTCTACCGTCAACTGCTTTCAAAGATGATAAATTTGTCAAGCGTTTAGACACTGAAAGGTAATTGCATGCTGTGAAATGCTTTGTCTAATTAGGGTCTGTATGAGCTAGGAATTGTCCTATAAGCATAATATATATTTTGAACAGCAGGAGTTCAAAGGGCTTAAAAACAAATTATTGAAGGAAGATATACATATGCATAATCAATAGTGTTGTAGCTCTCCTACCAAACTAGTTTTCTGTAGACTGTGTGAGTCCCTGTGCTTCTCTTCAATCAACAAGTAGTTCTTCTCACCTCAGTCCAAAAGAATTCTCTATTCAGCACAAATAGTCTTTTTTGCCCCTTGGTATCATAAATCCCGGTTATTAGATTACCTGACTAAAGAAAGAAGTACCTCCTACCAGCATCAGAGGGCAGACTCCTCAAAGCAAGCACATAAGATCTTTTTTTTTTTTTTTTTTTTTTTTTTTTTTTTTTTTTTTTTTTTTTGTGTGTGTGTGTGTGTGTGTGTGTGTGTGTGTGTGTGTTGTTTTCTTTTCTTGTTTTAAATAACTAATGAGAGTGAGCACCTTCACCTTTGAACCAGACTCAGAGTTACAACTCAGTTCTGGGGATGGTGTATACAATTCAATAGGTAGTGTTTTCCCTTTCATTCTCTCATTGGTAGGAAACAAATGGAAAACTGAAAAATCATCCTTTCAAAACTAGTAATTTCCTTTCTATAAGTAGGAATGCTTAAAAGGCAGCAAGTTCAACTAGGGAGTGAAAATCCCTAACAGGAATGAACATGAAGGAAAGTCGGGCCAGTTGGGCCATAGTGTTTTACTTTTTAGAACACTGTTAAACAGGAAAATAATATTTAGATTAGGATCCTAAACCCAGGATCTTGTTTTGGTTGTCAATAAATATTTTGCAATAAATGTATAGTTTATTGTCACACTGAATATATATTTTATAATAACTTTAGTTTATAATAACTATAGTTGCCATTTTTATGAATTAGTTTAATCAAACGCAGCAAAGCTTAAAACACAGGAATCACAGCCTCCAGTTGTTCCTGAGCTGATATTAATTTTTGTAAATGTGGCTTGTGGAGCATTGCTGGTTACAAAGTTAGGCACCTTGATGTATTTTGTCTCCCTACTTTTATTGTCTTTGCCATACTCCTTAGAGATGGTGGCTCTTGCCTTCAGGATGGAGGAAATGTGGACTCAGATGATGATGGAAAAGAAACTGGAAGCATGGGGTTTTCACAGAGCTCCATCATCTGTCGTTAGATCTTTAGCACACGTCATAACTGTAGATAAATAATTTCATATAGCATCCAGTTTGTGTCTGTGTATATGTTCTTCCACTCTCACAGTAAACTGCACCTTACACACATAACATAAAATTTCTACCTGATGTGTATGGACTAAGAAAGTGAACCTACTACTCCTCTGTAGGTATTCTCTAGGGACAAACTGTACAATAAAATCTTCCTGTGTATAATCAGGGGAAGTATTAGGATTGGGTTTTAATATTCTTTTAGTGTGCTTCTAATAGAAACTCATGTACAATCAAGTTAGTGATTAGCATCTGCCACATAAAAAACTATGACTTTTGGCCAAACAGTTTAGACTGGGACAGTTCTATAGAAGCCATAACATCAAAGTTCCTTATGATGCCTGACTTTATCTTAAAGAAATGGATAATAAAATCTAAGTGATGCTAAGCCTGTGAAAAGTTAGGGGTTTAACCTGGGGCCTGCTTGGCTCACTCCATGCAACCAGTCCTGTCCCAAGGCAAGCCATGGGTGAAGCCAGTTGCCTCAGCGAAGTAGCACAGCTGGCGCCTGCTCCCAGGGTGGCAGCGTGCAGGAAAGCCAAGGATGGTTAAGCTGTCTGCATCTGCAGTCAGAAATAAGGAAATAATGAAATTCCAAGTGCGAACAGAGTCACTGTGCCGTTCCTGTTTCTTGTACAACTCTATGTAGCATCATAATGTTATTGGTGAGCAGTGAAACAACTCACTTTTCTTGGTAGGTGCTTTATTCCTAAGGCAATCAGCCCTGACGACTCAAGAAAACAGAGTAGCTAGGCAAAACTAAACTAAATTTTGGCACAAAATTCACTGAGCAGAGGGGTAGGAGTGGATGGGCTGTTATTTTTCATTGCTCCAAAATGTTTAAACAAAGTTTGTAGTAGAAAGCTTGTTATGGTATGCAGCTGTTGCACCAGATTGTTAAATCTATGATAAATCTCCTTGTTGCTCAGAACCAAATCCAAAGCCAAACTATTGATATCTGGCTGACCCTTCAGTGTCAAGTGTCTGCAACTTGCTATGTGGAGCCGCTTTCTCAGTCTCTGGAGAAGGGAATTTTAGTGCTCTGTAGGTGGGCATGAGACATCTGTATCTTGATCTCTTAAACCCTTGTTTAACATACAGGAGTCGGACGAACTGTTCATTCCCATGCTCAGCAGTGAGCATGCCTTTGGCATTCTGTTCAACTCTGAACACCATGGAGCAGGATGTGGACAAACGCTTCTCAGAAAAGGATGCTCTGGCTTTTCTTTCAATCCTTTTATTATTATTATTATTATTATTATTATTTTATTTTTATTTATTTTTTTTTTCCAGACTTTGCTGCTTCTGCTCCATTTATACTGACAAACAGCCCTGCAGTTGGGCTCCATGCCTCACACCTCAAGCCTCCAGCTTATGCTGTATTCTTCTTTCCAGGGATGTTTTTCAGTTGTAGCATGAAAAGCTAGATTTTTTTCAGCATGCTTTTCTTGATTGATACTCTTCCACAGATAATGTAATGCCTTCTTGAATTAGAACCCTAGAAAATAAAGTATATGTTCACAGAAGATCTTTCCTTAACTATATGAATTATAATGGAATGCATTTCTAAAAGTGACAGTATGGAAGGAATAAATAGTGACTTATTCTGTATGTTTCAATTAGTTTACCCATGGTGCTTAGCTTTGACATTTAGAGACATACAAAACTGAAACAATCACATGCATCTTCTTCATCCTCTGCAACTCAAAACTTCGTGTTTTGAAATCATCACAATGGCAAGTTTGGTCAGAGTGCTAGCTGAAACTGGAATATTCAGTGAGGAGGAAGCAAGTGAGTAGCATGCTGAAGTGAAATAGTCTTTAAAAAAACCACCATCTGTAAAAATGCCTATTTATATAAGTACTTAGAACTGGACAAACATTTCATATTACCCTTACAAGGTCAGATGTTCATTTTTTTTGTTTTTCAGTAACACAAGAATATTTCACCATTGCAAATAAAAGATAATTTGTGGTCCATCTTTCCAGTCTCATTGGCTTGATATATTCTCTACAGTTTTAACACTGTAATGGAATTAACACTGTAATAGGGTTTTCTATTCAGAGGCATCGAAGGGTACAAGGTAATACTTAAAAAACAGCAAAACTAAACCCAGAAAACCTCCCTGCTGTGTGAAATTCTTCTGCACACTTATCAGGATTCATAAAAAAATATAAATATAGTGAAGCTGAATTACATCAGAAGAGTTAGCATTCTGTTTAAGGTCCTATAACTTTAAGAAACAATCTTGATAATTTACAGCTAGTGAGACAGAGTTTTGATACTTTCTTTCTTATTTAAATGAAGGAAATCTCATGAGAAAAAAAGAACTCTACCTGTGAGATACAATTCCCATTTCTCATTTTTGTGTTCTAAATGTCACTTTCTTTTTATAATGAATTGGGCAGGAAACTCTGCCCTTTCCTTTGAATCATGATGTAATGTACTTACAGATTAGAAACACAATTTGAGTAATGCACTACATGGCATTAAGTGAGGTTTTATCCATTCCATCACATTTTTCCTAATGAAAACTTATAACTTGTTCTAATATTAGATTTTTTTTTAGATCATTAGTGCAGCAAACCTTGTTGAAGTTCTAGTATGGGCATAGTTTTCTTCCATGTTAGGATTATGCTTTTGTCACGTAAAAACTGAACTCATTTAGCTGCGAAAGTCATTGATTAAAGTTAAGCATAAAAAGCACTTTATGAATATCTCATTTATTGTTTTAAAGGAAGTCCAAATGACATAAAAATGAACATTGATTTTAATATAAAATAAACTGCTGATCTGAATTTAGATATTAATTACAGATGGAATATTGAGCAAGATTCTTCAGTAAACTTGATGAATAAAGGAAATCTTCTATTTCACCTAAAAATGGTTGTCCTGTTTATTGCTTATTTGCATAATCTGTTGTTTTTTAAATCATTAACATACAGAAATAAAGAAACCATTTAAGTAGTATTTTATTTCAGAGAGGTGTTTCATATTTTGGGCTTCTGGTGCCTTGCTAATGTGACATAAAAAAAAATAGAGTGGCAGGCCTGATACCTATAAAAAATGATACTCCATCTGTATGTGAAGTCTTCATTTTCACATGTTGATGCTGTTTTCTCATGCTAAAGGTATGGGATATGTCTAAAGATAAGAAAATTGGAAGAGAATTGGTGGCAGCTAACTTTAGCAAAATTATGTGGCCAGCTTCCCTTTGTAAGAAGTAGTAAAGTATGGTCTCTGCCAGACAAATATTCAGAGAAGGAGAAATCTAACTTCATTGTTCGAATTCTCCTATAGAGTTACAAATTGAGGTTTAGGAGAATTTTTGGTCATAACACTTCTCATTTTTTTTCTTGAGATTTTATCTGTGTCAGATTCTCTTCTCTTTCATAAGGTAAATATATGGCCACTGCCTTTGGAATTAACTCTTGCCATCTGAGACTATTATTTTGAGAAAGGGAAAGGAAAAAGCAAAAAGAATAATAGAAAACCTCAGAAGACCTTAGCTGGGTCAAAAATTTTAGGGGATTTTTGGTTTATGGCAAGGTTCCCTATCCTTTGGAAGACATTCCCACTGAATGAAGAAGGCAATTACTTTCCTTTCTTTGCATGAGGTTTGTCTTTCAGTCCTTCAGCTGGGAGACCTACTTCCACACCTAGTACCTTCACATCCTCTGCTAACCAAGCGAAGCCACCATATGTTCTGCTGCAAATGTTCTTAATTGGTCTTAAATCTCAAAAGAGCTCTTGAAGAAGCAAAGGAAAAAATTACCACCTTAAGTGAGAGCAACAATAGCCTCCAGGGTTAAAAGTGGATCTGTGGCAATACCACACCAGAGGCCTCTAAAGAGTATCCTTCAAACAGAAATTTGAATGGTGCTTTAATTGACAGTCACATTTTTTTTTTTTTTCCTATTCTAGCAATACCCAGAGAGGGATTTTTATCTTTCCTATCATCTTTAGCTAAGTGAAACATTAAGAGTTCCTGGGCATGATCTGGTTCCCAAACGTCTGATGCCATTTGAGATGCTCTAGAGGCTTACCTGGCTCCAGCTGCTAGTTCAAAAGGGCATGGGTCTCCTGGAGGTCTAGTCTTGTATCTGCGACCAGTTTGATAACATCTGAGATCTTTTGGACATCTCAGATGACACATGTTGTCTTTTTAGGCAGCTGAACTGAGCTTTTTTCCTTTTATTTTATTTTATTTTATTTTATTTTATTTTATTTTATTTTATTTTATTTTTTTCAGTAGATGTAAACCTCTTAAATGGTGCCTTTTTTTTTTTTTTTTTTTTTTTTTTTTTTTTTTTTTTCCACTGATTAGGCATTTTTATATGATTTATTTTCAGTTTTGAAATGCATAAAAAACATAAAACCAGCTAAAGGTTTGATTGGCTGATTGGTTCACTGTAGTACATTTATTAATGTTGCTGTCAAATATTAACCTGGAGTATCTTCTCTGGGAGAAAAAGCCAATAGCTTTAATGTGTGAACAGTGAACAGTTATGGTACATGTATTTAAGGTGAAGGGCTGTGATACATCATTGATGTGCTTAAGTTGGAAAGTGTCTGCAAACAAAACTTTAATTTCTGGAAAAACGACAAGATGGAAGCCGAGTCATACAGTAATGAACTTCTGTATAATTAAATATAATAAACTGGAAAGAAAGGTGTTTATAACTTGCCTCTGAAGACTGAGCAAAAGATAGTCTTAGGATTAAAATTACTGGTCTGCACATCACAAATTACTTAGTTTAACTTACAGATGTACTGCAGGCTCCCCTGTCATGAGAATGAAAAACAACTGCCATACTTAATACTTGTGCATACGGAGGGGTTGTACCCTGAAAGGACTGTATGTTCACTATTTTTTCTGAAGTGCTTATCAGCTTGGTTCAGACTTTTTCCACAGACTCCTTGTCTGTTGTCTAACAGGGTCAAATGCCTTTATGGCTAGGAAAGCTGCTTGGGGAATGAGAATACTGTTTTAGTGCAATTTGGTTGACCACAGTTGAAGGAAACCATGCATTATTTGGAGCATGTGACAGATGACTCTGGTGGGGTTAGAGCATCCCCTCCTGTCTGTGAAGCAGTTTGTGCCTGCCACTTGCAAGGCCTCCACAGCAGGAGGGAGGGGGGAAAACGGCTTTGGACAAATCAAAACATCTTTTCCTGATCAGAATCTCAAACTCACAATGATAAAAAAGGTGAGAAATCAGCCAGTACAGGTGTTAGGGATTGCCCATTCAGACTAGTCCTGCAAATCTGTGGAAGAAGTCACTGACAAGATAAATGTGAAGCTTTCTTGGACCAACTTATGGTGCAAATAAACTCCTGGTATTAATTGCTATCTACTGTCTTGAACACAGTAATCACCATGCTACTATCAGTACATTTCTTTCCCTTTGAATAATAATGCTCCTAATAGATTTTTTTTTTTTTTTTTTTTTTTTTTTTTTTTAATTTCATCTATCCATCACATGATCCCTAATGGTGCAATGCACACTTACAATGCAAATATAGTATTATTTCTATCCAATTTTTTTGAATTGTAAAAATAGTTGTCTCCGGGGGTCATAATATGTGGTTTCCTCTGCTCAATAAATGACATGCAGCAACAGAAGGAAAATGTAGGAATTCTTATACAGATTCACCTCTCTCATTTCTCAAGACATTATCCAGGATCCAACACTTGAAATATAAATTCTGTCACTAAAACCTTTCCCAGTTAAAAAAAAATATCCCAACATATTTCCTTATACAATTTCATTAATTTAGCATGTATATATATATATACATATTTGCCTTCTTCAAAAGCCTATATTGTTTCTTCCAATAAAAATGTCACATGACTCTTATTGGGGCTATTTATTTCAACATGACAACCAACAAACCCAACTTACTGCCTCTGCCAGTATTGCTATATCTCTCATGAATCCAGTGTTTTAGATTTTGTGAAAATTGGGCCCTTTGGTGGATCTGGACCTTTCAATCAAATTTAGACTGGATACCCGAGAACCCATCTGACTCAGAAAAGGGTGGCATCAGTTTACGCCAAAAATTATCTTGGTGTAGAGTATTTGAAGTTAATATCTACATCTTTAGACTGAACTCAGTGCAGAGTTTAATAACCGGAAGTAATTGTGATAAATGAAAATATATGTAACATAGTTATTATAAGGGAAGTCATTCTTGAAGTTTAAAATGAGGACTTAAAGTGACACGTGCCAAAATGACAAAAATGTTTTTACTTACAGCTTCATCCAGTGCAAGTGCTGACTAGAGAAAGATAGTCATGAGGCACGAATTTGCTACTTTTTCTGGATTAATGGTTGTAGTAAATATAAGAATTTCTTTTAAAGGTAATTTGTCAGAAAAAAAAAAAAAAAAAAAAAGCCATCTCATAATTATAGTTCATCTTTTGCTTTAGAAGAAAAGGTGTCAAAAAGATTGATTTTTGAAATACTGAACAATTTCTGTCAGCCAAGCAGAGATCCCTTTTCCATGTTACAGTCCTGGAAGTGTTTGTGAGGTAGAGTACTTCCTAATGATGTTAGGATTGTTGGTGTCATAGCTTGGCAGTTTGGCCATGCTGTTTTTTAAAAAAAGGACTAGGCTAGTTCACCATCCTTTACAGTTTATTCCCCAAAAAGTCTTGTATGGATTTGAATAATATGACTATATATAATGTCGAATTTCTGTGAAATCTCTTTGGTATGTCGATCTATTTAAACTAGTTTCAGTAATGAATATATGTTGAACACCTGTTTCTGCACTTGTCAAGCAAAGCTGAAGAAATATAAGGGGAATCTGCACAGCACCACTGTCTCTTTGAAGTCTTCTTTTAAGATATATCAACCGTCACCAAACCAGCAAAAATTGCAACATCTGTTCCCTGGCAAAAAGCATGCATTTTTCAGACTATAATTGCCTACAGAGGGTGGGTGAAATACTGGTGATGTTGAGATACTGCTATGTTAATAACCAAGGATCAAGGAGAATCCTGGCAAGCTGAGAGAAAATCTTTGACAGCACACAGAAACTCTTCTGTGCTTATCATTAGGTATGGAAAAGCAAAAGACAGGAAATTATATTCCAAGAAAATTAGATTCACTCCAGTAAAGAAGGCAGATTCATTTGTTTCTTTAAATATATTAATGGTTCTGCTATCGAGAGGACAGGTTTGAATTTCTTCTTTAAAACTACAACAACAAAGAATGACTGTTTAGAAGTGTTAGATACTTGGCAGATAAGAGTTTTTCTTCAGAATTATTTGATAAAATGCATGGACAAATTCTCAAAGGGTATATAAATGAAAGAAGAATTTGAATGGATATTTACTTTTAGTTTCTTAATATTGAGACAGTAATATAAATAATATTATACAATATTTTAAGGTGTAAAATCAGATTAGATGATCTGCGAGTTTAAAAACATTAATGTATTGAGGCATTAATACAGGTTAGTACCACTAAAAGCGAGTTATGCTTTCACTTAATTTCAAATTCCTGTTGTTTTTAAAGATAGGAGACTTAAATCAGCTTGTCAGAAAAAAATAGTGATATTTTTAA
This sequence comes from Nettapus auritus, assembly GCA_011076525.1. Lineage (NCBI taxonomy): Eukaryota > Metazoa > Chordata > Aves > Anseriformes > Anatidae > Nettapus > Nettapus auritus. The sequence goes on along the minus strand of CM021765.1, from coordinate 107,889,131 downwards.
GAATACTTGTTTTCCCACCTCAGTAAAGCAATTTTTTCCTGGAACAAAACCTGAAACCTAAAATTATGTGCCTTGAAATTGTTGAATTCTTTTGTTTAGGAAATAAATCCTGAAAGAATTTTTTTGTTGAAGTCAAAAAGCGTAAATTTTAATTTTCTTAAATTTTATATAAAAATATTAAGGACATATGTTACATGAAATAAAAGATTTGACCTGTAAACATGTTCCCTCAATTTCTAGCCTCAGAAGGACACCTTCTCCTCCTTCCCTGAAATACATTTTGTGTCATGCTAACTTTGACAACAACATTTTTTTAAAAAAATATTATTTTTTAGTTATTTTTTAATTAAAACTCAGTTAATGAGTATAGATAATTCCTTATCTCTTTTTAAGAGGTGAATACTAGGTTACTTTTAGAGGGAAAAAAAAAATGAGATTCTGAAGTCTTACCTTGTGGCTTTTATTTTTTTATATCGTACATTTCTTAGAAGTCAGTTCTTTTAAACTAGCAAGCCTTTTGTCAGTTTATTCTTTTCTTGGCTATATCTTTTGGGCTGAATTTGTTATTTACATATTTTTATTGTTATTTAAATAGCACTCAGGAAAAGTAAACATATATTCTGTCTTTATCTTGACCAATGTGTTGAGAGAAAGAAACATGCCTTAGGTGCATTATACTTTCTACAGAGCACAGAATTATCACAGAATCACAGAATCACAGAACTGTAGGGTTTGGAAGGGACCTTGAAAGATCATTGGGTCCAAACCCCCTGCCAAAGCAGGTTCCTCAGAGCAGGCTGCCTAGGTAGGCGTCCAGACAGGCCTTGAATATCTCGAGAGAAGGAGACTCCACAACCTCTCTAGGCAGCCTGTTCCAGTGCTCTGGCACCCTCACCATGAAGAAGTTCTTTCGCAGGTCGGTGCGGAACTTCCTGTGCTCTATCTTGTGGCCATTGCCCCTTGTCCTATCCCCACAATCCACTGAGAAGAGGTTAGCAACATCCTTCTGTCTCCCACCCCTCAGATATTTATACACGTTGATGAGATCCCCTCTCAGTCTTCTCTTCTCCAGGCTGAACAGACCCAGGTCTCTCAGCCTTTCCTCATAGGAAAGATGCTCGAGGCCCCGTATCATCTTTGTGGCCCTCTGCTGGTCTTTTTCCAGGAGATCCCTGTCTTTTTTGTACCGGGGAGCCCAGAACTGGACACAGTACTCCAGGTGAAAATTCCATTATCTGGAATTAAAGTTGTAAGAATGGAATTTTTCTATTTTCAGCAGTGATCACTTGTTACTTTAACATCTCTTTTTAGAGAGAGATTTGTTTTATTCAGTTATACGCTCACTTGAGAATCCATGAAGTTAAATATTAACTCATATTGTGAGCTTCCAATCCTCATAAAAAATTCAGAAAAAATGATTTGAATACCCTTCCCACCTCGTTCCCAGTTAGGTGAACAACAGGTACTGGAGTAAAGATCAAGAGACCCTAAACTTATCTCTTCCTCTCATTCACAGAGTGAACGTGGATTATTTGTTTCATCTTGCATTTTTACTTCCTTCTTTTTTTTTTTTTTTTTTTTTTTTTTTTTTTTTTTTTTGTACAGGCAGTGGGGGCAATCCTTCTGCAGTTAGCACTCGTACCTGTGATGTTACTGAATAATGACAGGTGTTTTCTCCCTTTTCTCCCTCAGAAACGGAATAATTGCAGTAAAAGTATTCACTCCTTTGATTTTGTAGAAAATGTATGGAAGAGAACCCATCTTTTCATTTCTGAGTTTACCCTGTCGTTCAGAGCACTAAGGGCTGGCTGAGGGAAAGGGATATGCATCTCCCATGCTACACTGATACTCTTATGAAAAAAGAAAAGCAGATATCTTTGCACCAGAAAATAACTTCTATTACATTTTATATCTCCATGAGAAATGTGGTTCTTCAGCATTGAAGTGTGTTAGTTAGTGAGGGGGCACAGTGAGTTGGTAGATAGAATGAAGGGAGTGGTGTGGCAGTTAGCGCGGCAGTTCGCGCAGGCAGGGCGAGCAGGAAGGGCAGGGCGCTCTCCCCCGCCCATACGTAACACCTCCTGTAACGACAGCCGTTAGCTAGGTGATAATGGTCTCCACCAGACACGGTGCGCTCTCCAGGAAGTCGGTACACACCCAGACAGACTACCCGTTAAAAAATGCAGCAGTTCAGGTCACCGGATGCAGGGAGTGTCTGAGCCTGTTGCTGCCATCGGCGGGAGGCAGAGAAACTGGGTGCGTGAGGTGCGAGCAGGTGGATGACCTGGTCCGCATGGTGGCGGAACTCAAGGAGGAGGTGGAGAGGTTGAGGGATATCAGGGAGTCTGAGCAGGAGATAGACTGGTGGAGCAACTCCCTGCAGGGCCTCAAGGAGAAGTACCGGGGTGAGACATCTCAAACGGGGGTGGACCCCTTGCCCTGTCACCGTCAGGCAGAGGGAGGGGATCTGGGAGTTGAGGAGGAATGGAAACAGGTCCCTGCTCGACATCGCAGGCGATGCCCTCCCCTTCCGCCCCCACCTTCCCAGGTGCCCTTACATAACAGGTTTGAGGCCCTGGAGCTTGAGAGACTGGTGGGTGAGGAAGAGGTAGCAAGAGTACCCAGGAGGATGCCTAGGGCGAGGAGGTCGACTCCACACCTCAGGACTGCCTCCACCAAGAAAGACAGAAGGGTTATTGTTGTGGGAGACTCTCTCCTCAGGGGAACCGAGGGCCCTATTTGTCGGCCTGACCCTACCCGTAGGGAAGTCTGCTGCCTCCCTGGGGCCAGGGTCAGGGATGTTGCCAAGAAGCTTCCCAACCTGGTTCGCCCCTCTGACTATTATCCTCTTTTGATAGTCCAGGCAGGTAGTGATGACATTGAAGAGAGAAGCCTCAGGGCTATCAAACGAGACTTTAGGGGACTGGGACGGTTAGTGGATGGAGCAGGAGTGCAGGTGGTGTTTTCGGCCATCCCTATGGTGGCAGGGAGGGGTACAAAGTGGACACAGAAAGCCCACCTGTTAAACACGTGGCTCAGGGGCTGGTGCCAACACAGAAATCTTGGGTTTTTCGACCATGGGGCACTATACTCGACACTCGGCCTGATGGCTGCAGACGGGTCCCTATCTTTTAGGTGAAAATGGCTCCTGGCCCAGGAGCTGGCAGGGCTCATTGAGAGGGCTTTAAACTAGGTAAGAAGGGGGACGGGGCTGAAGCAAGGGTTGTTAGAGCTGTGCCAGGGGGAACAATAGCAAGGCCGGGGGATAAGGCAATGGCCCAGCTGAAGTGCATCTACACCAATGCACGCAGCATGGGTAACAAACAGGAGGAGCTGGAAGCCATCGTGCAACAGGCAGGCTATGACTTGGTTGCCATCACGGAGACGTGGTGGGACCACTCTCATGACTGGAGTGCTGCAATGACTGGCTATAAACTCTTCAGAAGGGACAGGCAGCACAGAAGGGGTGGTGGTGTGGCTCTCTATATTAGAGAGTCTTTCGATGTTGTAGAACTCGAGGCTGGGAATGACAAGGTCGAGTCCCTCTGGGTTAGGATCGGCAGGGCCAACAAGGCTAGCGTCCTGGTCGGGGTCTGTTATAGACCGCCGAACCAGGATGAGGAGACGGATGAGGAGTTCTACAGGCAGCTGACAGAAGTTGCGAAATCGTCAGCCCTTGTTCTCGTGGGGGACTTCAACTTCCCTGACATATCCTGGAAGCACAACACAGCCCAGAGAAAGCAGTCTAGGAGGTTTCTAGAGAGCGTGGAAGATAGCTTCCTGACGCAGCTGGTTAGTGAGCCCACCAGGGGTGGCGCCCCGCTAGACCTTCTGTTCACAAACAGAGAAGGACTGGTGGAGGATGTGATTGTCGGGGGCTGTCTTGGGCAGAGTGACCACGAAATGGTGGAGTTCTCTATTCTTGGCGAGGCCAGGAAGGGGACCAGTAAAACCGCTGTATTGGACTTCCGGAGGGCTGACTTTGAGCTGCTGAGGACACTGGGTGGCAGTGTCCCTTGGGAGGCGGTACTGAAGGGCAGAGGAGTCCAGGAAGGCTGGGCGCTCTTCAAGAGGGAAATCTTAATGGCGCAGGAACGGTCTGTCCCCACGTGCCCAAAGACGAGCTGGCGGGGCAGAAGACCAGCCTGGCTAAACAGAGAATTGTGGCTTGAGCTTAGGAGGAAAAGGAGGGTTTATAATCTTTGGAAAAGTGGGCAGGCCACTAAGGAGGACTATAAGGATGTTGCGAAGCTGTGCAGGGACAAAATTAGAAAAGCCAAAGCTCAACTGGAGCTCAATCTGGCTACTGCCGTTAAAGATAACAGAAAATGTTTTTATAAATACATCAATACAAAAAGGAGGACTAAGGAGAATCTCCATCCTTTACTGGATGCGGGGGGAAACTTAGTTACAAGAGATGAGGAAAAGGTGGAGGTGCTTAATGCCTTCTTCGCCTCAGTCTTTAGCGGCAATACCGGTTGTTCTCTGGATACCCAATTCCCTGAACTGGTAGAAGGGGATGGGGAGCAGGATGTGGCCCTCGCTATACATGAAGAAATGGTTGGTGACCTGGTATGGCACTTGGAAGTGCACAAGTCGATGGGGCCGGACGGGATCCACCCGAGGGTACTGAGAGAACTGGCAGAGGAGCTGGCCAAGCCGCTTACCATCATTTATCAACAGTCCTGGCTATCGGGGGAG
>CM021765.1:107854020-107879885 GCA_011076525.1 Nettapus auritus | reverse complement strand
CTTCTTCTTCTTCTTCTTCTTCTTCTTCTTCTTCTTCTTCTTCTTCTTCTTCTTCTTCTTCTTCTTCTTCCTCTTCTTCTTCTTCTTCTTTTTCATCCTCTTCTTCTTCCTCTTTTTCTCCTTCTTCTTTCCAGAATAAGAGACACCAGAAAGCATCAGGGAGCTAAGAGCAGAAAATGCTAGAATCAAGTTCCTTCATATGCTAAAATACATTTAATTTTATGTGATGCAAGTATTCTACTGGAAAAAAGGCAAATAAATCCTTTGCTGGGACATGGTTTGCATTTAGCATGTGTTATCATGGTAACACTTATATTACTGTTTCACATGACTGAATTGTTCTGGTTAAGAGGAATCATAAGCAGGCTGCATGAGTCTTTTACTTCAGGATCCAAAGTTTGTGATATGTATTAGGAATCTTTCCATTGACTTCATCAGTCTTTGATTCAGGCCATGTTTATACTGTACATTCAGATTAATCTCATATGTGAATTTCAATAAATGGCAAAAATAAATACTTAAACTGTTTCAACTCCAGAAGTTAAAATGCTATGATATCATTACAAAGAATGTAAAATAGATGAACTACATACCCTGATTGATGCTAGGACACTGTTTTGTTTCCATATAATTTATTTTTAAAGGTTATACTTTTATTATTATTATTATTATTTTTAATGTTTAACCAAACTAATTTTAAAGCAAGCCAATGCCATGCATAGGTTTTGTTGGTGGTAGTTTCTGGGCAGTGTGGGTATCCATGCTACCTCCCACCCCCACTGCCCGAGGAAAAGATACTTCATTTCAAGTTTGGAAAAAGTCAGATGCCTTAGATGGAAAAAAAAACAACATAGTAAGGACTAAGAGGAGGGGAAAGAAAAGGTGCAGGTTTTCCTGGTCTGTGAGAAGTGGGTTTCTGAAGGGATACAAGACACGGACTCCGGATGGCTCTTGAACAGAAGGCCTTTATTGCTATTTTTCACTCCTATGTATACTTTCCCCGTAGCCCCACATACTGTCCACGCGCCCGAATCTGACATACAATTGGTTAGAGACCCTCAGACATGGACCTCGAGCCAGCCTGCAATTGGCCACCACCCAAAGCTCATCCTTAGCACTGTAGCCAATTTTCTTTATCTCAACCTTGCTCAAGTTTTTGTTTTTTGCCGCTTGCTTCCTCATTATCTCTAATTCAGGGACGTGTGAAACAGTGCGAAGCCACCTGCAAATTCTTTTCCCACGGGTTTCATGTCTGGAGAAAGAATTTGGAAAAGAGGAATTACCTGCTTGTAGATTGTGACTCAAAACATGTTGAGCGTAGCATTAACAGAAAGATTTCATGTAGACCATGCAGAGACAACTTATTGATTCTTCTCAATGAGACCTTGAATGCTGTCCCTTAGCTGACAGACACTGATGATAAAAACGTACCAATTATACCTAATACAGCAAAGTGTAACACATGTAAATATGCTAATAGTTATGAAGTCAAGCCCATAAATGTCTGTGTTCTGAATATAGATCAGTCCTGGACTGAACTGCTTGTGGTCTGCCTTGATGTTCAGCTCTCTCTATGCTGGCATGCTGCTGTGTGTGATGTGCCACTGACTCATCAGTACAGACTTTCCCACCATTGAGATATTTTACATGACATCTATTTAAGGATTTGAGTACATCTGTGATCATGCAGCTTAGTCAGATCTTATTTAATTGTCCCTTGTAAGAGGAGATAAGTTATTAAAGATCTCTTTTGCAAGACAATCAGATTCTCCTAATTTTCCATTTCATATGTATTAATGTAAATTGTTATCCCAGTTGAACAGTAAATTAGAAGGGAATACAGTGTGAAGTGACAGGTGCTGTCTAGAGAGAATGACTGAGCTGACAGGTTTCTTACCTTTAACTTTTTGGACTTGGCTTTCAGACATTGGTTGTATTGGCAAAAAGTCTACATAAAAACTGTAAAAATGGAAGGTCATTCAGAGTCTCTGATTCTATTTGCAATAATAATAATAATAATAATAAATATATATATATTTATACTGCTCAACACCAGTACCTTGCATGAAGCTGGTGCAGACTTTGTTTCATATCTGATGGACTTCTCTCAAGATTCTTGGTACATTACTGAAAGGAGATCATCAAAGGTGTGTGGAAAGAGCTTCAAATTCACTTTTTAATATGTGAAACAGAGTCCTGTTTCCTTTTGTTTGTACTAAGAACTGACAGTAGACTGAGACAGAATTCAATTTTCCCTGTAATTTAGGAAGACATTGAAGTAATAAAATAAAGGTATAGGTAAAGAAAAGTATATATTAAGATTTACATTCATATAAACATATGAATACGTCTATTTAAATCTTTTATCAGTTTGGACTGGTGAAACTTCTAATACTCTTTTTTTGTTAAAATTGATTCCCTTTTTTACTTGTGAGTTTATGATATACATTGCCATAGCAAATATTGCTGTAGTAAATTTTCTTGTACATGTTTTTTTTTTAACTGAATAGTTTTTCCATCTTTGTTATTCTTCTTTCTTGCTGTTTTCAAATAATCTGGTAGAAAAATTAGTAGAGATTGTGAGTCCTATTTTCTAAACTGGAAATTTCCCCCCTAGTTGTATTTCAAATCTCAGCTGAAGTCATGCAAATTTTTAACCATCTGCACCTGGAGTCCCACATGGCTGAAAAACTATTCAATACATAAATGTCAACACATGGTCATTCTTTGGGAAGTCTGAAAGCTAATTTAGGTTTCCTTGGAAAGTGATAAGTTAAATGATAAAAAAAAAAAACATACAAGATAGTATTAGATTCCTCTGCTGAATATCACCATTATATATTTAAAATATTTTCTATTTAAGCTTTCTCCTGTTCTGTTGCTGTTGCTGTAGTGCCATCTTTTACTTTTACTGAAGATAACTAGGATCAAATTCATTCTTTGCCTCCTTTCCTGTGGTGGAAGATTTAATGTTGACATACATCAAATGGGCCTGTTTTGCTTTTTCTGGCTAAGCATACACTTTTTCCATAGTCTAGTGATCTAGAATTTCTTATGATTGAAATGATAATGAGTATTTATAAAGCCCATAGAATTATTTTTATAATGAAAAATGGTAATGAGTACATGACACAGTACACAGTCTGTGTACTGTACACAGCATGTTAGCTTGATTGAAAAAGAGTTCTGTTCATGCTTTCATTTTTTTTGCCTTTAATGCACTTGGCCTATGTTACTGATATTTTCATATTAACATCAAAGGCCTTAAGTCTGATAAATAGCTAGGTTTCAAACAAAAAAATCAAATTTGAAATGCTGTGCTATGGAATCACATATGTACCATCTCCCATACCTTAGGCAGCTATTGCTTCTGCTTAAGGACTGTATAGAATTTTAAATCCTAGAAAACACAACAAAAATAGAATCCCAATTGTTTCTGGATTTTTATTTTTTTCTTGGCTGACTGGAAATAAATCTGAATTCGCTGGAAGGACTTCTTAGCAGTAATAGCAACAATTACACTTATTTAAAAACAAAGTGCAAAAAAGACATATATAATTTTTTCAAGGAGTTTGGAAAAGTCAACATGACCTTTAGTTTCATTCTATAAAACATTTTCAAGGCAGACCAGATAAGTAACCGGACAGTAGGAAGAGTAGGAACTCCCACAGATGCTGGTGCTCATGGGCTCCAAGCACTGTGCTCCTCACACAGCCATCACATCTGGATGCCTGGGAAGCCCAGGATCCCAAACATTGTAGACCTGGGAATCTGAGACCTAGGCCTCCTAGGAAGAAGTATGCTGGAAGCTCAGACTGGGCCTCCCAATGTACCTAAAAGTTGTAAACTGCAGGGTGCTTGGTATCTATGAGACAAGGAGAGCCTATGCTACTTGAGAGGTCAAAAGCCACCATTTCCAGACTCCCAGATCCTGAAGCAGACCTCCTGATGCCCAAGGAAATGGGTGTCTGGAGGGCTGGCTGCTGAGGGTGTGATGAAAATCTGAAGAATGTTATGCTTCTGGTGAATCCCCATTTTTTATCAGAAAAGTGTTCTCTGGAAAATTTCTGGGCAGCTGTAACTCTTCTGTTGATGTACCCTTTTGAGATACTTTATTTTGGCGTAAACGAGCAAAAAAAGAAGCTGTGTCAATTTTGGTCCTGAGGTTGCAAACTAAAACACAGAAAGACTGGGAAACCTCCTCAAAGTGTACATTTCTTCTCTGACCTCCTGTATATCTGTTTCCACTAAAATCAGTTATAAGTTTACCGTAACTATCAGTGATATTAACACTGCACTCACAAGAGGAGATAAATTTGTGCATCACTAGGAGAGACTAGGGGAACAAGACCTGAGAGATTTGGAGATGGTTGCTGCAATTATTTTCTTCAGTAGCCACATGCTTTACTGTAGATAAGCAATATACTAACTTATGTCAGATTTAAGCAACTGTACAGTGTTTTCAGGTTAAGGCTTAAAAGAGTACCCTAGTTTCTGCACTATGAGAATGGCAATGTTAATTAACAACTATATTCTTCACAAAAGTAAACAGGTTCTATGAAGTCATGTTCCTGAAAGGCCTTAAAATATTGTTATGGGACATTATATTCAATTTTACTTCATCTCCACTGTTGCATCGTCTTAGACAGAAAATTTACATGAACTGATTTTAGCCCTGCTCTTGCATTTGTGATAAGAAGTAGAGGCCACTACTTGGACCATTTACCTCTTGTGGTCATTCATTTTGATTCTGGGCTGTGAGTCTCTAAGTTTTATTTATTCTTTTGGCCTCTGGTATTTTTGCTGCTCCAGCTTATTTTTTATTTTTATTATTTTTAAGTCTCCAGTGTACTGGAACACAAACTCTGCAAATTCATCAGGTTATAATGGATGGCCAGGAATGATTAATGTCATGTGTTAGTTTTGGAGTGGTTTTGGATATAGATACATTGCAGACTGCGGTGTTTTGTGGAATTTTGGATTGAAGTGTAGCCTGCCTGTGTCCTCCACATATTGTTTGCTGTTTGCAGCTGATTAATCACATCTATTGCAGCTGTCATGCTGGGGGGATTTGAACAAATCATGGACTTTTTCCTTTTTTTTTCCCTTTTTGTAGTGCCACAGAACAAAATATATTTGAACAAAATGTTCATTCTGTCTTTTAAACGTCATTGAAAGGTAAGATGAATTGACTGTTTGCTGTCAGTACATTTCAAGTTGGATAAGTCTAATAGCTAAGTTTCGTCAGTAGGCTTTACCTATTCTATTAAGAGCAAAACCTGGAATCCTTTTTTCCTTCATTATCCACATTGAACTTGCAGAGATATTCATGTAACTGAAGGAGTTGTATCAGAATTTTTAGGCAGAACTAGGGATAGAAATGGTGCCTATGTTTTGAGGGAAGTACTGTGTGCAAGCTTAAGATTCCCATTTGTGTGTTTCCTAAATCTCCTTTGTTTTCTGTCTTACCATATATAAGATATGACTGTTATTCCTTTTCCAGAATAGTTACACTTAATGTTGTTTTCTATGTAAGTGATAAAGCTGGGGCCACAAGTAAGCACTTTTCACTATACTTAGATCCTGATGTCCTTGAGGCAGTTAGGCATCTACTGTGTGTCTCCACAATAGTTATCTAAGCAGAACAGCCACTGGAAGAATTTACTATTTTGTAGAACAAAAAAGAATATAGTGAGTCCTGATAGGTTACTTTAAAATGTCTTTTAGATCTACATATACAATCATCTGCTTGACTACCATCTTGTGTTTCTGTATTGCTCTGAAGATGTTCTGTTCACGCACAGACACCTTGTATTGAATCCCAAGATCCTCTTTGTCCCATGAGCATGGTATAAAGAGAAACTGCACAAAAAACAGGTTAATTTTGTGTCTTAACCTCAGGATATCACTGCATTCTTAGTCTGTTCCTTGAATAATATATTAAAATCCTTTTGACACAGCCAGTCGTTCCCATAATCTTATTCTATTTTTGGACCTCAACATTGCTTAAAATTAAACAGTGTCATCTCAAATAACACCAGCAGGATGTAGCATATATTGTTCTAAATACAAGTGAAATCACATTTTTAAAATATTTTCCTTAGATATTTTAAGTATTTATATTTTACAAACAAAAGATGATGGATTATAACTGGGCATGAAATGCCCTCTGCATCTGGTGAGTCTGGCTTTATGCTCTCTTTATTTAAATCAATCATTTTTCAAAGAATGATGAATGGTGGAGGTTGTATTTATCAGAAAATTTTAGCAACTTTGGCTTCAGATACTGTGTGTGAAATTAAATTTTAATGTCTTTTTAGATTCAAAGCGATACTGAATGAGAACAGACTATTTGTACTGGAAGTGCTTTACCTCTGGTTTCTGGGAAACACCCCCTCTCCAATCCTCTCTGACCTTGGATGTCTCCTGTATTTGTTTTTGTCTGCTTTATGAACTACCTCTTACATATACAATGATTAGCTGTGGTTATCTACAACCTGAGTGTTATATAAAGGCACAGGCTTACTATATATATGCATATGCTGCCTTAAAACTCAAGTATTTCTTAGTAGGGAAGATTTTCAAGAAATTATCAAGTTGTATTGGATGTTCAGTCTTTTAGATGGTTATTGCTAAGCATCCAGACTTGAACATGTGGACTAGAATACATTAGAGTTGATAGGAATGTCCAGCCACAAGAAAACTTTTGAAAAGGTTGTTTGGAACTTTGATTTTGAATGTCCTGTTTGACAAAGATGCAAGATACTTGATTTTCAGTAATTGCATTCTTTGGAAACTAGACTCCACTGAAAGAGCTTCAAAGAAGCATGCAAGGTCCCTTAACAACTTTGAAATTATTGGCTATTTTTTTTAGGCAGAGAAATATTTTAAATTATTGAAATTATTATATGTGCAAAACAATACTATGATATTTTTGAAGATAATATTTGTTGCTATAAGGACAAATGGCATACTTTGCATCTGCTCTTGCAAATGAAATCTAAGCTCCTTCTACCTTCAACAAGGAAAACACACTTTAACTATATATAAGAAGTGTTTTTAATCAAGACAGAAGCCAAAGAAAGGAGATTATTAGTCAAGTATCAGGATCAGCAGGTTCTCTCCAAAGAAATATCCTAAATTATTTGATTTCTTTGATCATTCTGGATATCTTGTATCATTCTGTCAAAAGTCAGAAGTTCATAAAGCCAGAGAAATTATCTGAACTCATTAGCTGATGAGTCTTTGTAGAAGTATGTGTACATGTACTTGGAAACAAAGGAAAGAGGCAAGCAGTTTATTGCCATATTGTCATTAAACATTGGATTTTTTTGATGTTAGGAGATTAGATGGTCATCACTTAATTAAGATCTCAAAGGTTAGCAGTGAGAAGCATGAGTTATATTTTTCAGCCTTCTGCGCAATATTGTTGAAGGCAATTGCTAGTGGCCTGGCCTCATCCTTTTTGGATTTTTGATCTATTTCCAAACCCACTGCATAGCCTTGCAGTCTTTGAACTATATCAGGCCTCAGACAATATTAACTCTTCTGAGCAGTAAATTGATATTGTGTAAGAACATCTTGTAGTCTCCACAAAATATCTTGTAATTCCTGAAGAGGGGGATACATTGTAATGACTGACTTTAGAAAAGGTACAATAAATCTTTAAATAAAACAGCAATTGCTGAAAACTGTCAGTGTAAATTCAAAAGCCCATTGTACCTTTCAGAAATGACAGAACACATTGGAATTAGACTCTGTAAACTCAAGACTATTGTTTATCCTTGAAGTGCAACTGGTGTGACCAAAGAAGGATTAAACATGTATTTTCTCGTGTTACTGTTTCAGACATTTTGGACTGAATTAGCTTTTGGCAAGAGTGAGATTTACTATGGCTCTTTGGTCTCATTTTCTTGATGATTTGCTTAGTACATACCTTTGTTCTTTTCTTTCTTGGTGTGCTGGTTACTTAACTGTCAACAACAAAACTCTAGATGGTATCTGAAGGCCAGGATTTTTATTTTTTTATTTTTTAATTTTATTTTTTTTAACATAGTATATTATGGAGTAAAAAAGGCTGCATCTTTGTCAATGATTCATCTTTGTTTTCCCATGATCAGCATTAAAAGACCTTGCAATTTCAGAAAGAAAAAAAAAAAAGGAGAAAACTTAAGGTTTGTGTTATTATTTAATACCAAAATTACTGGGGTTAAAATTAGTGCATGAGCATCTTTAAGCTGGAACTGGCTGGGAATTTATGGTGAAACATCTAACTGAATAGATACAGTGCAGTACTGCAGGATTTTCATTTTTTTTTTTTTTTTTTTTTTTTTTTTTTAAATGTCTTTTCTGAACTTAATACTTCAGCAAGTGACCACAATACCTTTCATCTAAGATGAAGTTGTACTTTACTGTACAGTTAGGAGGCATTACACACCATACATGGTCTGCCCTATTCAGTAAGACAGCCTCTGTACTGTAAATGTTTCTTCATGAATGAGACCATCTATGTCAAAAAGTGTTGTTTTCCACTGCACTTCTTGTGCATTGCTGTTTTTTGCTTTGTTGCCTATACAGGTAAAATAAGTTAGAGACAAAGTCCCTGCTTAAATATTCTTCACCTTCAATTCCATTGTAATTAGAAAAAAATGAAAGATTCTGGTAATGCAAGTGATTGGGCAAAGCTGACACAGAGAAAAGGTAAGATATGCTTGGTTTTCCTCATTTTCACCTGCCTCTTGCTTCTAAAATAAGAAAGGAACAAGATGGGTGGTGCAACCAATGGTTAGTAATATATCTGCCTAAAATGTGAGAGTGATAGTTCTGTGAGCTGACTCTATATGGGAAAGAGGAGAAAAGCACTGCTGAATTTTCTTTTCACTCTGAAGCACAACTACCTCTGCATTCTTGGTAACACATTTGAACACATTTGTCTTTGTTCCCCTTGGTTTTAAGCCATTTTCCAGCAGTGCTAGAAGAGCTTATGTAATTAATATTTGGAAAGCAGCAGATATCAGAATTGCACTGTTTGTATTTGTCATTGGAATAAATAAAGTGATTTTCAGGAATAATGACTATGGAATTTAATTTTACACTATCACCTTGTATTTAATTGTTTTAAAAAAATCATACTAAGAGATCACTGGAAACTTGCCTATAAAATACATTCTGTCTGTATTGTAGGATATGAAAAACAGAGATTTGAAGAGCATTATTACAAATGGATGTATTACACCTGTACACTGAATTCAAATCAATGACTTACTGAATTCAGTGATTGCTGAAAGTGATTCTAGTAGAATATGCACTTGTTCCCTAGAAAAATTGCAACACGGAACTTACACTTGTATTAAAGTGTCTAAGGAGTAAACACTTGTGTGCCTCTTTATAGTCTCTGTGTTATCTCAGAGGGACAGAGAATCTGGGTATGAAAATGGATCTCAGAAGAGACATTCAGGTGAAGCTCTTATTTTGTGGTAGGAAGGGTGGTGTACCTTAGCCAACTAGGTCTAATATTTGAATGAATTTAATATATCCTGTTTAGTCAGTAAGATGTACATCAAAATCATATAATACAAATAAAGTATTTCCATTTCCCTTTCTCTTTCTTTCTCTGTAAACTGGCAAATGCGTATTTAGTGCTGTCTGAATATTGGTAGTGTTCTGTTTTCAAAGCCAAGTGCAAATATATATTTTTTTCACTTCTCTTTTGCTACCGCTGTCATGTGTCATGACCTGTACTTTTTAGAATGATGTAGGGCACACATGGGACACTATAAAGAAGTATATACGGAAGCAAGTCATTTTACATGACCTTTAGTGACATAAGTTTGGTAGGGACTGCATGTAGTGGGTCTATTTACTCCAGGGATTAGTTACTCTCATTATGCAAACAGTGTAATGTTGAGAAGCTGAGTCACTGAGGAAATGGGGCAGGTTTTGAAAACTGATCTCTTGCCATTGACGTACATGTGAGAATATAAATGTTTTTGTTTTACGGGAATAGAACATCTTAATGAAAGGAGTCGGAAGGAAATCCAACACAATCAATAGTACACATCACATTCATTTTTTTTTTTTTGGTGTGGCTATTTCAGGAATTCAACACGTACCAGTTATTTTAATTATAAGTTGAATGCGCCATTCAGACCATAGTCTGTTACCTATTAAAAATGGTACGTTCTGAGATGCACCCCTCCCACTTTCTCTCTTATTCAACCAGCAAAATTAGGTCACTGGGTAGCAAAGACCATAACCACAGATTCTGATGTGCCTGCCTGTGAAAAATTCAGTTTTCTGTGAGACTGCATTTCTGCCATCTGAGGGTTTCTCATTTGCCAACAAGCTGGAAGCATAAACAGAATTTTCTGGGAGCAGGTAGTACTACACATAGCACAGTTAATATATTATTTTCTGAATGGAATATCCAACATCACTTTAAAATATGAATATCAGTCATTACAAATGCTAATTCCCCTTACTGCATATGTAGAAAAAGAAAAACATAATAGGAAAATGCATTCAACAAGGTCACTGGAACGACTCGACCACTATAAGTTTTATCCCCAGTTCAACAGAGAATTGAAACACTTCTAAAGTCCATTCTTTTAGGAGGAGGAAATTGGAAAACATCACATTCTTTTGCCCACTTCTGGGCGATTACAGTCCTTCCCAAAAGCACTACTTTCCCAGTCACAGGATATGTTGCAACAATATTCAGCTTCCCCAGTTTTCCTCTTCCATTCTGGACAGGCTGCCTGAGAATTTTGCACCAAAACTTACATCATCAGAAGTGTTTATGTGCTGAATTGCCACTGGATGAAAGAAGAAGTTCAGACTGGCCAAAGCCTTCCATCAATATGAAAGTTAACGTAAAATATGTTTTACAAGAACAGTGAGGAAAAGAGCAAGAGAGGAATCAGATAATCTGGACTGATTTGTTTAGTGACCTTACAAATAGGTCTCCTATACCTCTATACTTCTTTCTGTTTTCCAATGGCTTCATTTTAAAGCTTTAAAAAAGATCGAAGAACTTTTTTTTTTTTTTTTTTTTTTTTTTTTTTTTTTTTTTTTTTTTTCTTTATATAATGATGGGAAAACCACCCCAAATGTCTTTGTGGTTCTATAGAGTGAGACACAGCTGAAAATAGTTTCCAGAAAAAAGGTAATTTTTTACCCCAGTGCTTTGTATTCCTAATTACATTAAAAAAAAAAAAAATGATTCCTTTTCTGTTTGTTCAATTATTATTATTATTTTTTTTTCATTGTCTCTACCCTATTCTACAGTGTGCAGCACTAAATTGTTGATGATTTTGGATTAAATCTTATGAAAGTAGCTATCTACTCCTGATGCTTTTGCTTTTGACCAAGTTTCTGCAAAGGAAAACATTTCTACTTTAACTGCTCCAAAATATGATTTGATTTGGCCACTAAGTGAAGAGGGGAAGAGAAACACTCCCAATTTGCTTTGAGGACTTTGATGTGGAATATGCATGGTCATAGGAAAACTGAGATTGTGATTGTGGCTTCACGGGACTGGTGGTTTTCATCTGGTTTTCAGATTTTCTGTCACTTTGCAGACAAGCTGTAGCCTTTAAACTAGCCAGAAGGGCAGTGCCAGGCCACCCCTCTCCTTGCATGGGAATCGTCCTGGCCTGAAGGAGAGGGTCTGGCCATACTGGCAGAGCTGTCTGCCAGATTTCTGTGATCAGGCTACCAATGTGTGAGAAAAAGGAGGAGCTCTCACAAGCAGTAAAGCAGAACTGAGTTAAAGCAATATAGTTATTGTGGAACACAGGCAGTAGAGCTGATACTCATATGTTAAAACAGTGATGGTTTCTAGACTTATAACTGTGATTCCATCGATATTTGCAGCTGCAAGATCAAGACTGAAACAGTGATCTCTGATACTGATATTCTGAAAGGACTTTCCAGAGCAGCCTAGCCTGACCACAACAGTTTAGAAATATCTGGACTCTCTCTTGTACTCTGAGAGCCTCATCCAAAGTCTGCAGAATTTGTTCTCTGGAGAATACCATTAAAAAAAGATGTTTCCTTAGTTTCACCTTATCCTCAGTATTACAAATGATCTCTTTCCTGTTAGGTCCATTTTAGCCCCGAAGGTTGGATTTGCAAAGCAGACTTGGAAGCATTTAGCAGCTTACAGGGTTGTAGAAGTTGTTATTCTGATAACTGAGAAAGAATTCAGGAAAGGCATGGCGTAAGGAGAGAGGCCATATTCCTCTAAACATGACACCAGCAATACCTAGTAGTTCATGTGAAGTATTTGGCTGCATGGATCTTGCTCAGTGTGGCTAGTGGAAATGTCTTCAAAGAAGATACTACTTTTTTGAATAAAGAGGCAGATTTCTTACAAAAAATTGATATGAATCAGGCACAAGAAGGACCTTGGAAGAAACAGAAAATTTCAAAAAGAGTTTAACTGGGCTACATTGATGGTCAGGCTACATATTTATATACTTACTGCTTATCTTTCTGTTAAGTGAATCTGCAAAATGTGCTCTCTAACAAGATATTGAATGTGCTTAATGTTGGACACTAACTGACCTCAGGCTGAGATAATGTACAATGAAGGAACAGCAACTTTCTCAGAAAACGACTCTAGTAGAATTTGAGCATTGCTGAGAAAACAAACAAACAAACAAACAAACAAACAACCTTGGACTTGAAGTTGCTGCATTCTTCATGTCTAACAGTTGCATCATGCATACAGGAGGCAGGTAAATCATTTTTGTGGGAGACAGGTACAAGAGCTGGATGCTGTTTTGCTAAAAGGACTGTGCATTTCCTCCAAACAGTGAGATACCTAGAAGCTGCCTCTAACCTGAACATAACAGCCTTTTCTTCAATTTTGAGTGTCTGCAGAAGTGTGGGTGAAATCTTTGACTATGACCTAAATGTCCCTTGAAAGATACCTTTTCTCTTGCGGTGGCTATGTTACTGTTTTTTCACTTCCCCACTCCAGTAATATCTCATAGAAAAGAGTTCTGCCTTACTGCATTATTTAAAAACATAACACTATGTTTCACTGGTAGAAATTATCTCCTTTCCATCCTAAAAAGGGGAGGGAGTAGGTACCTGTTTTTCCACCCAAATTCTTGAGCACTCAGCAGATCACAGAATCACAGAATTTCTAGGTTGGAAGAGACCTACAAGATCACGGAGTCCAACCTCTGACCTAAGACTAACAAATTATCCCCTAAACCATATCCCTAAGCTCTACATCTAAACGTCTTTTAAAGACCTCCAGGGATGGTGACTCAACCACTTCCCTGGGCAGCCTATGCCAGTGACTAACAACCCTTTCTGTAAAGAAGTTTTTCCTAATATCCAACCTAAACCTCCCCTGGTGCAACTTCAGCCCATTCCCCCTCATCCTGTCACCAGGCACGTGGGAGAACAGACCAACCGCCGCCTCGCTACAGCCTCCTTTCAGGTACCTGTAAAGTGCAATAAGGTCACCCCTGAGCCTCCTCTTCTCCAGGCTAAATAGTCCCAGCTCCCTCAGCCGCTGCTCATAAGACTTGTTCTCCAGACCCTTCACCAGCTTCATAGCCCTTCTCTGGACTCACTCAAGCGCCTCCATGTCCTTGTAGTGAGGGGCCCAAAACTGAACACAGTACTCGAGGTGTGGCCTCACCAGAGCACACTGCTGGCTCATAGTCAGCCGACTGTCAACCATCACTCCCAGGTCCTTCTCTGACAGGCAGCTTTCTAACCCCTCATCTCCCAGCCTGTAGCTCTGTTTGGGGTTGTTGTGCCCCAGGTGCAGAACCCGGCACTTGGCCTTGTTGAACTTCATACCCATTGGTCCAGCCTATCCAGATCTTCCTGCGGAGCCTTCCTACCCTCGAGCAGGTCGACACATGCACCTAACTTGGTGTTGTCTGCAAACTTACTGAGGGTGCACTCAATCCTCTCATCCAGATCATCGATGAAGATGTTAAAGAGGACTGGCCCCAGTACCGAGCCCTGGGGGACTCCACTTGTGACCAGCCTCCAACTGGATTTGACTCCATTCACTAAGACTCTCTGGGCCCGCCATCCAGCCAGTTCTTAACCCAACGAAGCGTATGCCAATCCAAGCCATGGGCAGCCAGTTTCCTGAGGAGAATGCTGTGGGGAAGTGTCAAATGCCTTACTGAAGTCAAGATAGACCACATCCACAGCCTTTCCCTCATCCACTAAGCGTGTCACCTTGTCATAGAAGGAGATCAGGTTTGTCAAGCAGGACCTACCCTTCATAAACCCATGCTGACTAGGCCTGATCGCCTGTTTGCGCTGCAACTGCTGCATGATGACGCCCAGAATAATCTGCTCCATGAACTTCCCTGGCACTGCTGTTAAACTAACAGGCCTGTAGTTCCCCGGGTCTACCCTCTGGCCCTTCTTGTAGATGGGCGTCACGTTTGCTATCCGCCAGTCAAATGGGACCTCCCCCGATAGCCAGGACTGCCGATAAATGATAAATTTATGATGATAAAAAATGATAAAATGATAAAAAGATGTTACCACTGTGGTCAGTTTTACAAAGCGTGCACTGACAAGAGTGGGCTGCTGGGCATTAGAGGGCCCATGAGCTGTGATACTCCATGGGAGAGGTCAGTTTGGGTTGTGATGAGCCAGGCTACTGGGTTGCTTTGCAGCCTATGCGGGGTTCAGGGCTACCACCGCTGGTTTGGTCCTTGCACCTGGGCAGGGATTCTTACTGCTGGCAGCTGCAGCAAACACTGTATTGTGGGTAGAGAAAGAAATAGATCATTCCATTTGTTTTGGCATCCTGGAATGCAGAAGAATTAATTGTAGTTTAAAAGTGCTGAGCTCTCCTGAGACTTAGAGAATTTGCTTCTTCATCTGAATGCTTTCCCCTTTCAAGCCTATTTTCCTGAGAGTGTACACATTTTTCAACAACTAATCTTTTCCTTTGCATAGCTATATATACACTCATTCTCCACGTGCTAAAGAAACATGAGCCTAAATGAAACCACGCATACCATTTAACTCAAAGTACTCTCCTGTGTACATCTGCTTCTCATTAGTTTTTCCCTCTGCTATATACATAGACTTTTCTTTAAGAAGTGTCATTACATTCGTTTGTATTACAGTATTATTTTTCACTCAGCTGTGTACCAACATAGTGGCCAAATACTTTCCTAGGAATTACATGTGTTTTTTGGAGGGCAGTGCTTGGCCATTACATTTGTATACAGCATACATACCTGTGTATATTCACACATTAAAGAAATAAAGTACATTTGCATATTAAAAAAGTATAATTTTAAAACTGTGTTTTATGCTAATATTCAGAACAAAATATTGTAAACATGATGCAAATGTGACATGGTTGGTACCTGTATTCTTTTAGTATGCAAATTATTATCCTCTACATATGGACATGAGAGAAACAAGTACAGTACTTTCAAGCTGGGATATCTGTGTCTGCCTGAGCTATATATCTGTCCCCAGATTCTTCTTCATTAAAGTTTGTTTAAACATTGCAGATCTCTAAACACCTGCACAATTGGCTGCAAAAGAAACAAATTACAAAAGGAAGTATTTCCTCACCATTCCCAGCAGAATTTTCTGAAATCTGCAATAACTAACCTAGAATGGGGAAAAAAAAAAAAAAATAATAATAATAAAAAAAATCTTGCATTATAACAATGACTTTATACGCTTGTCCAGGGGAGCACCTGGACTACAAAAATCAATTTACTGTTCAAGGTAATGACTGTAAATATCAAAATGCAGTTATAGATTACCAGTTCCAAAATATTGCTTAGAGTCTGCATGTGTTGCAGAATAAAAATACACACTATATTTTGCAATTCCTAATGTTAATTCTAACACATAGATGTTCATAGACAATTTATTGATATCACATTTCTGCAAAATTGTCAATTATCTTCATCTCGTTTCCTCTTCATACATATTGACCATTTGTAGTTCCATAACTCATTAAACTGTTTACCTGCAAGTTCCAATTTATATCATAGTAATCTAATATACAATCCTAGATTGCACAAACTCGCGTGATTATCATGATAGACATCTGCTGACTTTATTCGCCTGAGTACCTAGGCCAGCTACATGTGTTATCCCAATGCTTGTGTTTCCCATCTGTTTCCTACAAACCTTTCACAAGCTGTATTCTCTGAAATGTGCTCCAAATTGCTACATACTGACTGCTGTAGGGTGAAGGAAAGGTCTGCCTCCCTGCCTGCTTAGCAGCTCCCTCTTGCGAGGAGCAGGGCTCTCCTGGGTTTCTGGCTCTGCCTGCTCCCTCTTCAAGCTTTGGGATCCTTGCATAAGTCTTGGCAAGGTTGCCATTGCATGGCCTTGACTTCAGGACTTGGTGACTCAACCTTTCACAGACACAGGGAAACAGCCCAGAAGAAGGAAGCTGGTCCTCATTCACTGTGTTGCTGGCCCACCCCAGATGAGAGCAGCAGTGAGGCACGTACTTGTACAGGTTAAGGACCACTAGCACACAGCATGCTAGCTTTTCCCACCATTGCGTTGCCTGAGATGTCAAGAGACAGGAAAAGATTGCAGGACGTAATTGTTCTTGCCCTCCAATCTCCTGGGGCACAGCCAGGGAACTGATGCTGTCTGAGTAATACAAAGAAGTGGAAGAAGGTAAAAATGTGTTCCAAAGATGATTCTTCAAAGAGCTCTGACCTTTGTGAAACAACACATTGGCCTTTAAGCCAAGAAGGTAGCATAACAGTGATTTAAAACTTCATGAATGCATGGCAGTATTGTGTTATTAAATTCCCTGATTATTGGATCATCTCAATAATTCAGATAGCATTGTTGCTCATAAGTAAAATGGGGTAAAATTTTGAGAGAAAGCACTTTTAGAAATGTTCTCTTTAGAATGGCTTTTTAGGCTTGCCTACAGGCTTGTATTACCATAAATTATATATATAAACTAAATTAAAAAACTAAACTTTTATTACCATAAACATTTATATACCATAAAAGATATATATTTTCATGAAATTAAAAAGAATATTTTTCTTTTAAACAGTCTAGTGTGAATTTTGAATATAGTTCATTTCAAGACCTCACTGCTAACTAGGAAGCAATCTGAATGCAGGCCAGTTCAGTATTTCAGTATTTCAGGTCATTTTGTGCTCTGCCTCCAAAAAGAGGAGGAAAATGTATAATGAAATTATTTATTCTGAAATTTTTGCTTAAGTCTAAATGTATATATCAGCTCAGGGTTTTCTTTGAGGATTTCCTTCATAAGGATCATTAGCTAGTTAAAAAAAGAGCATGTCCTTACTAACACAATTAAAGTTTAAAGTCATATTTAATGTCCACTCTGTAATTCTGCAAGAAAATGATTTGATTTTTTTTTTTTTTTTTTTTTTTTTTAATGTAGTAAACTAGGATGTATTTGCCAATGTCTTCATGGTGATTTATAACCTGTGCCTTGTGCCAAAAAAATATGGCTTGTGAAGGCTACCATAAAAATATTCAAAGCAGGATTTATTTATTTCTTTTTTTTTCCAGTCAGAAGTGTTCATCCTTAAGTCAAATCATATTTTTTAAAGTTATTGGGCAGAACAAACTGTTTAAGTTCCAAATGAAATTTTAACCTTTAGTTATAAAATTTGCTGGGGTATACATTTTCAAATTGAACACATGAAGCACCAGGGTAGTTTTGCACTATTTGTTAAATTCTTTTACATCACTTTATTTTTCAGTAGGTGGTGCCATAAAATATTGTACAATCATGCCATTTAAACAAAAAATCTTGTAGTAAAAGCTAATAACTTCTAATCTCATTAATGACAACATTAAATCCAAATTTATTATGATCTGTTATTTGGAAATATTGCAATTCGAATATGAAAAATGAAGCCCAGAGAATTAATTTTCAGAGTTTTATGTGGGCTCTTGCTATGCATAAACTTCAGAGCCTTATAGGGAGTTAGTCATTAGCTTGTGGTCTAATGTAGTTTTACAGAAATGCTTAACTATTTTGCTGACTGTATGCAAATATTCACTTCTTTTACTGAATAAAGACAGGACATGTTAGCAGATTCAGCACTTGCATAACACATGTTGACTCAGAAGTCTAAAAGGTTTAGAACAAAGAGCATTCTTTATTATAAAAACACAGAACAAGACCACGTGGCTTTTTATGTATGGGGCAAGGAAAATGGTTGTACAGTTATAAGAGGCAATGAAGCTGTGGTACTGATTGTTGTCAATGTGGCATTGACTATTGTCAATGGTACAATAGGCTAAACAGAGTGCTCAGAAACTGCAGAGAAAGCAAGATAAATGAAGCACAAAGATTTTACTTGGCTTGTTTTTGGACACCTTTTCAAAAGCTCTGGATTGGGCTTTAGTAGTGTCAAAATTTTGGTGGGTTCTGAATACCCTTGAAAATAACACTTCAGATGCATGAAAGATGTTATGTCTATACTCCTGGATTCCCCTGCATCTTATTAAATCTACCTATCTACTTATCTGCCTATATTCATGGGTAGTTGTATACATTAGATGTATGTGTGTATACACTCATAGGTATTTGTTGAGCTGCAAAGCATACCTACCATTCTTGTGGAACATACTTCAGTCTCATTCTGGGTGCTCAGCAGAGAGGAGTACCTGCATGCTGGCAGAGAAGGGTGTGAGCCAATGTCTAGAAGGGTTTTGTTAAGGGTTAAGAGGATCCAGAAAAGGGCTGAGTGTCTAGAGAAGGTCTGAGTGTCCAGAGAAGGGCTACAAAGACAGTGAAAGGCCTAGAGGGGAAGACACATGAGGAGTGGCTGCGGTCACTCAGTTTATTCAGCCTGGAAATGAGGATGCTGAGGAGAGACCTCATTGTGGTCTACAGCTTTCTGATGAGGAGGAGAGGAGGGACAGATGTCAATCTCTTCTTTCTGGTGACCAGCGATAGGACCCGAAGGAATGGTGTTAAGCTGAGACAGGGCAGGTTCAGGTTGGATATCAGAAAAAGGTTCTTCACCGAGGGGGTTGTTGAGCACTAGAACAAGCTCCCCAGGGATGCAGCCATGGCACTGAGCCTGTTGGAATTTAAGAAGTGTTTGGACTATGCTCTTAGCCATATGGTCCGAATTTTTGGGTAGAGCTGTGTGGAGCCAGGAGTCAAACTCAATGATCCTTGTGGGTCCCTTCCAACTCGGGATGTTCTAGGATTCTATGATCTGTTCCTCAAAGGGCTCCTTCACTTCCTGCATTTCCAGGAGAGCACAAGGTACCTGGAATGGTGTCCTAGAGGGGGAGAATACGAGCTCCTGGCAACAGGATGGCACAGGGCTGACTGAGGGTAAGCTACTGCAAACACATTGTACAGGGCTGGTTGATCTGTCTGAAGCACAGGATGGGAGCTAGATCTGATGAGCACAAATCACAAAGCAGTGATTTTCTTTGTGAGTCACTAGAACAAAATTAGCTTCATCTTATGTAGCAAATCATAGAATCATTAGAATCATAGAATCATAGAATCATAGAAAATCCCAAGTTGGAAGGGATCCATAAGGATCATCATGTCCAACTCCTCGCACCGCACAGGTCTACCAAAAGTTTAGACCATGTGACTAAGTGCACATTCCAGTCTCTTAAATTCAGACAGGCTTGGTGCAGTGACTACTTCACTGGGGAGCCTGTTCCAGTGTGCAACCACCCTCTCAGTGAAGAACCTCCTCTTGATGTCTAGTCTAAACTTCCCCTGCCTCAGCTTAACCCCATTCCCACAGGTCCTATCACTAGTGTTTATAGAGAATAGAATCACCCGCCTCCTCACACCCTCTTGTGAGGAAGTTGCAGACCACGATGAGGTCTCCTCTCAGCCTCCTCTTCTCCAGGCTGAACAGGCCAAGTGACCTCAGCCACTCCTCATATGTTTTCCTCTCCAGGCCCTTCTCCATCTTTGTCACCCTCCTCTGGACAATCTCCAACAGTTAAATGACCTTTTTGTATTGTGGTGCCCAGAATTGCACACAGTACTCAAGGTGAAGACGCACCAGCACAGAGTAGAGCAGAGCATTAAGAGCATTAAGGTAGGAAGACACCTTCAAGATCATCTGGTCCAACCATCACCCCACAAAAAATATCACCCCACTAAACCATGTCCCTAAGTGCCAGGTTCCCTCAGCCACTCCTTAAAGGACTTGTGTTCCAAACCCTTCAGCAGCTTTGTAGCCCTTCTCTGGACACACTCCAGGGCCTCCATGTCCTTCTTGTAGTGAGGGGCCCAAAAGTGAACACAGTACTTTAGGTGCGGCCTCACTAGAGCTGTGTACAGGGGGACAGTCACTTCCCCGTTCCAGGTGGTTACAATATTCCTGATAGAAGCCAGGATGCCGTTGGCTTTCTTGGCCACCTGGGCACACTGACAGCTCATGTTCAGGTGAGCATCAATTAGCACCACCAGATCATTTTCCTCTGCACAGCTTTCAAGACAGTCTCCCCCAGGCCTGTAGTGCTGCATGGAGTTATTGTGGCTAAAGTGCAAGACACGGCACTTAGCCATGTTGAAAATCATCCCATTGGCCTCTTCCCATCAAACCATCCTGTCCAGGTTCCTCTGCAGGGCCTTCCTACCCTCCAGCAGATCAACACTCACCCCCAGCTTGTTGTCATCTGCAAACTTACTGAGGGTGCACTCAATTCCCTTATCCAAGTCATCAATAAAGATATTAAAGAGAATGAGCCCCAACACCAACCCTCAGGGAACACCACTGGTGACCAGTCACCAGCTGGATTTCACTCCATTCACCACCACTCTCTGGGTCTGGCCATCCATCCAGTTTTTAACCTAGCAAAGAGCATACCTGTCCAAGCCATGGGCTGCCAGCTTTTCCAGCAGAATACTGTGGGAGACAGAGTCAAAGGCCTTTCTGCAATCTAGGTAGACTTTGTCAACTGGCTTTCCCTCATCCACCAGGTGGGTCACTTGGTCATAGAAGGAGATGAGTGAGGTTGGTCAGGAAGGATTGTCTTTCATGAACCCATGCTGACTGGGCTTGATCCCCCAGTGGTCACACATACATTGCATGATTGCATTCAAGATTACTTGTTGCATCACCTTTCCTGGCACTGAGGTCAGGTTGACAAGCCTGTAGTTCCCTGGGTCCTCCTTATGACTCTTCCTATAGATGAGTGTCACATTAACAAGTCTCCAGTCATCTGGGACCTCTCTCTGGATGAACATGACCACTGATAGATGATGGAAAGCAGCCCAGCCATCATATCCGCTAACTCCCTCAGCACCCTCAGGTGGATCCCATCTGGCCCTATGGACTTGTGACAGTCCAGGTGCAGTAGCAGGTCTCTAACTTTATCCACCTGAACTGTGAGGATGTTCTTCTGCTCCTCATTCCAGACTTCCAAGTTGGGAAGCTGGGTACCCAGATAATAAGTGGTCTGGCTAGTAAAGGCAGATGCAAAGAAGACCTCAAGAACCTCAACCTTTTCCTTATCCTTAGTAGTAATGAAAAAGGGCAGTAAAGAATTTAAGGCATCAAGAGAGATGTGTAAGGTTCTGATCCACATTTTTTAATTTCATAACCAAATGTGTGTTTTTGGAGGAGACATAAAACTTCTTTGATGAAAGATATTGAGTAGGAGAAGATGAAATACTAATCATTGGTTAATCGTTTTGTGCTGATTTTGCCAAACTTTACAAAGAAAATGGAATTTAAGACAATTTTGAGGAAAAGAAGAACATTTCATTTTATGATTTTTTTGTTGTTGTTTTGAAGCAATCTTTTATTTCAAAATCTTTTAATTTGATTTAAAGGGGAAGACAGTTTTAAAACTGTCAACATCAACATGAAACATTTTGTTCAACCCAAATTTATTTAGAAAGTACTTTAGAAATTTGGAAAAGGACAGGCTTTGGTCCAAATGAAAACAATTTTTTTTCTACTTTCTCAGAACTGTCAGCTAATCAGAAATATAAAGATATGCCAGAACTTTGGCTTTTAAATAGTGGATAAATGCCTGAAGATAGCAGTTAAAAAGATCATGAGGTAATATAAATGGCAAAGTTGCAAAATTAAGTGAACACCTGAATTCTTCGCAGAGCATTTAAATAATCATGAATGTGTGTGTTAGAATGTGTAGGGCCAGAGAGTAGCAGAATTGTGTGTCCTTTAAATGACTTTGATGAGAAGGGAAAATGGCATGTCTTCTATTGCCCAGAGCTTTTTACATTATTTATACTGTTTTGTATCCTATTCTTCTATTGCATTGTCTTTGGAAAATAAATAAAAAAATAAACCCAAGAAACAAAACACAGTTAGGATGATCATGAATACACAATGTTCCCTCAATTAGAAAACATTTTTTCGCTAACTACTTGCAGACACATGAATCTAAATAGCACACTTTCAGCTTGCGTCATATTCAGAAGTAGTGTAAGTTCATTACACTTCATGCACATACATCTGCACAGCTGCTTCTGGACATAAGTATTAAATACTGTTTGCAGTATTTCCTATTTGAACATCACTTATTTTTTTATTTTTCTTTCTTTCTTTTTCTAATGGTAATAAAATTATTTCTTTTCTATGGGTAACTTCCTTTAAGGAGGTGTGGGTTTTTCTTCAAGGAAATGAGTAGAGGAGATGTCTAGTTGCTAGGTCTATATTGTGGGTGTACCACAGATCTCCTTTTTTAAGTCTCCTCAAGGTGAGACATGATGGCGTCTCAGTTATTCTAACAAGGCGGAGCTCTACATCATTGACTTGCTGAAAACTAGCATATACTTTATGTAACATTTATTTTTAAAACTTCTGTCCTTTATTCTTGCCATCCTCACACGTAACTTAATTTTTGTTGTCTAATTCCAGAAATAACATATCAGCACATTTCTTTCTTTCTTTCAGATGTCGATAAATGGATGGATGTGTGTCATATATTTTACTGGTAATGTAGGCCTTCGTGTCCATGATTTATCCACAAAGCAATGTGAAAACAAATTTGCTTGTTAGCTTAAATATATCTGTGAAATTTATATTATACTTTTTTTTTTTTTCTTTTTCCTATTATAACAACAAGTTGGAATATTTTGAAGATTCTTTATGTATTGTTTTGTAAACAGGTTATAAAGGATTTTAAAGTTATTGCTCATTTTGAATACTACTTTAATAGATTTATTTTAACTAAAAATTGCTGAATAAGCTGAAGATTTGGTATTACTTTTTCCTAACTGCTGGAAAAATCACCGTTATGTGTAAGAAATTATTCATCAAATCCCACACTTCCAAAACTTCTTATAGCATCTTAGATTTGGCGTTGTTTTCACCAACATCCAATCCAAATATCATGGGTAAATGAGCTGTCTATTCATTTGATACAGCCATCTCCATTTTGGTGAATGTGTGTTTTCTGAAGCAGTCACCCTCTCATGTTCTAGCAGATTGGGTGATCCCAATTTCTGGCTGTGTATGCCTGAATCAAATACTTTTGACATCAAAGCTTTTCCCTTTTGGGGGAAATGGTAAATATGCAAATATCTCTTTGAATCCAGTGAGGATATTTTTTTCTTTTTCTTTTTCTTTTTCTTTTTCTTTTTCTTTTTCTTTTTCTTTTTCTTTTTCTTTTTCTTTTTCTTTTTCTTTTTTTTTTTTTTTTTTTTTTTTTTTTTTTTTTTTTTTTTTTTTCTTTTCAAGAAGAAATAAATTTGAGGATAAGGACAGCTATGTAGATGGATTTATATTTAGGATGTTAGAGATGTACATATAGTTCCTCAGCCCATCATATATTTTAGGTAAGATTTTGTCCAAATGATTTTCATCACCACACTATGACATGCCAGAGGCACTATGAATTAATTACTCTCAATAACTCCTTTACTGTGAGGATGACAGAGCACTGAAACAGGTTTCCCAGAGAGGCTGTGGAGTCTCCTTCTCTGGGGATATTCAAAACCTGCCTGGATGTGATCCTGTGCAACGTGTTCTCGGTGGCCCTGCTTGGTATGAGGGTTCGACCAGATGATATCCAGAGGTCCCTTCCAATATCAAGCATTCTGTCATTCTGCAATTCAGTCTCCAACTGGGTAAATAATTCCTTTGAGTATTCTGGCCTGCACTGTGCAATTTAAGCACGTTCTTTTTAAACATGGTGAGATCACTAATGCTTTGCTTCTCACTACTTCGTACAAGAACTGTATGAGTGAGAAGATCACCACAGTTACACCACGAGGGATCACAGAATATGCATACTACCATCAGTCTTCTGCTGGGAGCTGGAATGACAAACCCCTTTTGAGCTATGTACTAAGAATATTTTTCTGTTTTGATGACATTCATCTAACCAAAATGTAGACCTGCCCATGCATGGACATTGCTACTGTGAACCTGATGTAGCAGAGCAAACAAGGTCTGGGAGCAGCCTTGTCCTTAGAGAAAATTCCTTCTAATGCCTGATGGAGGATTAATATTAACTTCAGATAACTAAATCTCCAATGGCTTCCTTCTCGTGTTGCTATTTTTATTTAAGTATATACTCTTAGCTTGGATTAGGAGAAATACCAGATTTCTCAGACTTTCAAGCATACAAAGGGTGGTTCTTGGCATGTCTATAATCACATTTTTCATTACTGGTGCTTACTCTAACTATATGCTAGTGAGATGCCAGCATTTTGTCCTTTCTGCAGTGTGATCTGTACATAGTCATTTTATTAGTTATGGTAAAAACATGTGTTTTTCTGTTTCAGTAGGAGTACAATTAACTTTGTAATAGTGCTAAGAGTAAATTGCTCAGATTTGCCTAAGCATGTACCTCTGACTCAGTCCAAATACTGACAATGACAAAGCTGTAATTGTTTGCAGGCTTCAGATTCAAGCAGAGGGAATCCCATTCTTTTGATTGCAAATTATAACTACATTGGACCCCAGGGCATGTAGAGAAATAGATTGTGCACAGTTCTAACATCATACAATTTCAAGAGCATGTATCGACATGCTGCAGCTGAAATGGACATGCTGATTAGACAGGCAGTTGGGAGGGGGGCTGCCACAGCGGTAGCATTAAGCATAAGAAAAAAATACAAGTCTAGCTGTTAACAAACTTTGAGAGATAGGACATTTCTGTTCTGTGCCCTGTACAAATCTGTGATTGCACGCAACCTGTTTTTGAAATCTAGTTACTATAGCTGAGTGCTTGGTATCTCGTTATGAAATCTTTTCAGAGATGTCTGTGTATGCAGGAATTTGATGTAAAATATTTAACAACAAAAAGTGGATGTCTGATAACTTTTGTACTCCTATAACTGCAATAGCCTGGGATGAAAGTGTTAGTGGCACTTGCTGTATCTAAACCATATCAACAAGTGATCCAGCTGTTCCTGACTTGATGAATTACTGCACTAAACAAGCAAAAGGAAGTACTAAAATACAGTAACTATTAAGAGTTATCTTTGAGCCAGTTTTCTTGCTCTATAGAGCATCTCCAGAATACCACAATAGCTCAGACATCTTGAATGCAACTCTTTCATCTTCTGGGAAGTTCTGATTAAAAGTAAATGGGACAAAAGGTCTGCAAGTCACTGTTTGCTGATAAGTCTCTGACCACAGGCTAGAATTTCAAAAGAAAGACAAGAAAATTTGAGTGCCAAATCCTTTTGAAAAGCTGGAGTTAGACAGCTTGTTCTCATTGGAAAATGGCAGTGATAATATTCATGTTCAAATGCCTCTGAGTCACTGTTCTCCCATCCATTGCTCAGTCATAGTATAAAACACCATGTCAGTATTCTTCCTGGCTCAGTAGGCTTCCAGGGAAATTTAGTTAAAATTTCTCCTTTCTGTTTTGTTTCCTGCCCATTGGGATGTTCATCCAGGTCTTTCTTTCTT
>CM021765.1:107810400-107845757 GCA_011076525.1 Nettapus auritus | reverse complement strand
AAAAAATCTTGAAATAGTTTGATCCTATGAGAAAGTAACTTATAACACCTATGAGGCTGGGTGAGACTCTCATTTGTACTTTGGCTGTGTGTCTATCCCTCTCTAGCAGGAAGCTCCACTAACCGTTTGGTTCTCAGGCTTTGGCTTGTTCTATAGCTGCAGACAAAAACATTGTTTTAATTTTATTTTTTATGTTTTGTGTTGGTTAATTTGTTTTTGGAGGTTGCAGGCATCACATGAAGCAGATGAGCAACAACAGAGTCATACCCTCACAGCCTGAGCTAGTGTTGGGACCTATCATATTGCAGCTTTGTCATTTGCCACTTTTAAACACCAGTGCTTTTATTAATCTCCCAAGACAGGAACAAAGACATTAGGGAAAACATTAAAGTCCTGAAGGAAGCAAAGTTAAATAAAATCAATTACACTGCTTATGTGAGACAGCTTATCTCCAAATAGTTACATCTATGTGTATAAATAATCAAAACCATGCCAGATCCTTTACAGACTCTTCTGCAAGTGGCAGGAAAAATTTATAATGGATAGTAATGGATAGAAACTCCTTATTCAAACTGTGCTTTCCTTTTTTTTTTTTTTTTTTTTTTTTTTTTGGACATTAATAAGACATTACAGTAAATATTGACACAAAAAAGAACATTATTAACATTCCTCTTCACCCACATAAATCTGTCTTGCTGTTCTCCCTGAAATGAACAGATTCTTAAGAACCAATTACACTTGATGCAAAAAAAAAAAAATTATGTGTGACGCAGTCCATGCATTACCAGAAATCTTTAAGGAGTGTTGGCACCTAACTTATGTTTCAAAGTAATTGAAAGACTGGTGAGAAAGTGTCAGTTTCTTGACCCAGAGAGCAGTAATGAGCAGTGTGGATCCCTAGGACAAAACTGCAGCATTTTCTTAAGGTCTGCATTGGAGTCTCTCACTATCAATTTACTCTGCATGTAAAGTAATAATACAACTGTGCTGTTTGGCTTCCCTTGAAAGACCTTGTGAAGGCACATGACATAGTATAATTAAAAAGCTGAAGGAGAACTCATTCTCATAGGCATCATTTAATTAATTCAGCATTTATATTTGACTTCTGCCAATCTGAAAATATAAAATTAAAGATTTTTTTTTTAGTCTGTGAAAGATATTCATTAGTTTGATCACACTGATACAAGGAACAGATGCTTACTCCTCTTCTGCACTTCCTCCTTTGAAATCTGACCTCTTGAAAATCACCTGTGTATAGGTTACAGTTAGATATTTTCATGGCTTGCCCTGGGATTGTGTACACAGTGATTCCAGAGAGATGCTTCCTCTACTGAGAACAGTGCATGGTCTGAACAAGTTGGGGCATTACTGCATGGAGAGATGGCATGGAGGGAGTGTATTCAAAGAAGAGTCCAAAGAGCAAGGACCTAATAACTCTACACCTACACATCTCAAGAAAAATAAATCTGAGACATAGGTGTTTTTCTGCCACAGAACTGATCTAGATCTGTTGTGGCCCCATATAACACATGTCATCTGAAAGGGGCTTAAAGACTTAATGGCTTCTGTGCACTTAATTCCTTTTGATCTCAAGCAGCAATGTTTTGGATAGCACAGCCCTTATGCTACACTAGCACATGGTAGATGAGTGGCACCCCAGCTCATCACCTATCTGGGCGGTAGTATCTGATCTTGCTCTCTCCCTGGGCTTCTTCTGGGCTTCTCCACCTGATCCTCCAGCCTAACTGAAGTAATTCTTTCCCCATTATCTCCAGGCAGACTGCAAGTTGTCTTACCTTTCTAGGTCCAAGTCAGCTAACCACTCAGCTAGGCACTGTGGTGTTGAGTTCAGCAGTGCCTTAAAATATTTTAAAATGGAGAACTATGTAAAAGGCTGAGGGAAGTTTTTGAAATGCTTATTTTACAGCAGTTTGTGGTAATTGTTCTCACTAAGAGGTTCCCAGCTGATATGAAGTATATATTATTTATTAGACATTCTATGTGTCGACAGAAAGAACCTTCATCTCTGACTTTATATTTTTACAGATAAAATGTGTTATTTTCCCTAGTTGATATCCATATTTAAGGCCATTGTCAGACATAGGCAGTGAGAGGAGATGTGGCAGTGGGAAAGGTTGCACATGCATCGATGTTAAACCAGTCAGTACTAACATTGAAGCATTTATTTCTGTCATCTTGCTTGCATTCACCAAGTGAACCCAAGCCCTCTTGCAGTCGCTGTTTCTTTCTAGAGATGGAAAGGAGGAAAGCTTGGCTTGAGAAAATCTGCATGATGAACAACAGCTAATTTTGGTACCTCCAATGAGAGAGTTCACTGTTTCCCTCAAGCCCGTCATCTCAATTAGAGAGGCTTAGTAAAGGTTAAGGGACATCTGAGCTCCTTTCTCCAGGTGGAGCCAAACACACAAAGCCAAGCTTCATGAGAAGGAAAGTATCTCTAAGTAGCTCAGCAGAGCCTATGTTCTCAGCAGCCAGATGTATGTTCATACTTCGAACATTTGCAGTTGCTGGGGAGTTCACATGGTTTGAGTTTGAAAGAATAGTTTGTATTTTCTTAGTCTCATTGCTGATCAAACATGTACTTAGAGTACTTGCTTCTAGCAGTGGCAAATTTACACACATCTGAAAAGAAGATGAACTGCTTTCTGACTATGACAGGCTTGAGACAAATCTAAGAAAAAAAGAAATCCAGAGTGCTTCATTAGCAACAGTGGGCTTTGGATCAGACCCACTGTCTACTTACTCAATTATACAGCATTATTAGGAGGAAAACTGTTTCCTGGCCTCCTAAGTAGGTAAAATTTAAGCCCTGCAGCAGGTTTTAATCTCCCATTTTACCATAGTTTGCATAGCTTGCCAGAGCTTGCATTACTTTTAATGTTATTGCTTCCCAGGCAGTCCAATCCAGTTCTTCAAAAACCTTCCTTAAACAGTAGTGTCCCTGAACCAGTGGCTTCCAGGTTATGTAGAGCACAAAGTAAGCTTTATTTCAGGGGTACTTTAATATGCATTTGCCAAATACTTTTTTTGTTCTCATTATGGAACTAGAAAAAGGAAGAAAGTTTATAATTTTTCCATTGTTCTTCATATTTCAACATTGGAAAAAAAATGCTTAAAACTAAGTAACTTGCCTGAACTTCTGTGTTTGAAATCTACTGTGGGATTTAGCCTTAGTCAAGTAAGCCACACAGCAGTGTTTACTCCCCAAATGTTTTCATTGACATTAATGCATGTGTGAATATAAAGGATTTTTCAGTGACGTCATTGCAAGTCGCTTGGCTAAAAAATATTCTCTGGCAGTGCTAAACAATACCAAAAAAAAAAAAAAAAAAGGTAGGTATGTGGGATGTTTATGTGATTCTGCAAGTCTTTCATCTTAAAATAATCAATTTGCATTTTTTATTCCTGTCACTCATTTACCCATAGTCAGTTCAAATTCTTAGAATAATTTAATTGCAGAACTTGTACAGATGATCCACATGCTGTTCTGATCAATTCCATTACCAAGATGCCATATATAAATGGATTCCATTTTTCCCTCTTTTTAAGCCTATTTGCATATATTTCAATAGCACTATTATAGTATTTGAATAGGTGCATGAGAGGGAACCTTAAATTTAGCTAGAAAAACTAGTACATAATTACTCACTTTCTCAGTTTTGTTGACTGGACAGTGGAAAAGACAGACTGGTTGTGTGAGAACAAATATTTTAAGGATGGGATAAATGATAGTGATAGATTTGTATGTCCCCGACTGTTTTGTATGTCCCCTGAGCACCCATTAACTGTTGCAATGTCTGTTATTTCTGAGTGGAAAGGAGACTGTGTGGTGCTCAGAAGGACAAGAGGGACATGGCCTCAGAGATTTGCCTGAAGATCATGGAATACCTGAGGAAGATCTTGGATGGGAGGTCTCTCAGAGGGTTATCTCCTTTTGTAACCATTGGCTCATTCATCCTCCCTGCCTGCCTTGTGACTGTACAACAAAGCAAACAGGAAAAATGTGGAGGAGGAAGGTGGGTGCAGGCAGGAAAAGCTTTTTCCCACTTCAGATCATCTTTATTTTTTTTTTTTACTGATAGCTAGCTCTTCTGGAAAAATAATTTTTGGAGCTTGTACAGCAGCATGAACCACAGAGGTATTAGCAGTAACATGTCCCCATTCAGGACTGGTGCACTGATGACAGGTCTTTGGCAAAACAGAGGACCCCACAGTAACCTGCATTGGCAGCTCGCATTTTGTGTTACTACTGTGTCTCAATTTTCTGTGGTTTGCAAGTCATTTTAATAACTCTCAGCAGAGTATCACTGTACTGTGGTGCATTACAATATGAAGATCATGCATATTATTCTGAGAAGAATTTAAATCCACAAGTACTTTGTATCACCTTGTATAATTTCCTGAAAATATGTGAAAACGAATCAAATTACTTTTATGATTGTGCAGTGTTAATGGATACGTCTTCAAATAGAACGAGGGAGTTCTGCCTGTTTTGTTCTGGTCTCTCATTGTGAATTTTGATGTATTTACATTACATCAAAATTAAAATGGGAAAATATTTTCCGAGACATCATGGTTTACTATCAGGTTAAGCATGGAAGCAAAAGAAAAACAAAACAAAACAAAACAAAGAAAAACAAAAGGAAGAAAAAAATAAGGTAATATGAGGAGGAATGACTGAGTACTACACAATATCAGTGACAGCATTCTGGTTGATATGGCTCTGGCCATACAAATATTCTTTTGCCTTCACTTTGAGGTATGAGTGAATGGAGGGGAGAATTATAGTGATCAAACCACTAATAAGAGGAGAGAGATGAAAATCATTTCAAGGATAGACGGAAAATTTGTAAATTTAAGACATTTTATTTTTTCTGCAATTACTTCCTCTGAGTATACACTAACACTCTGAGGGTAAAAAAATAATAAATGTTGGGCCTGATTCTTGTCAAAATAAGACAGTATTAAGACATTTACTGGAATAAAAGATTTTAAAACTGAAAATGAATTATAATGATGTCCACCTTCTACTGCTAGAAAAGACCTAACCTGCATATAGGAGTTCAGGTCTGTATGTGGCTATACACTGAGAAATAAAGGATGTATTTTTGAGGCAGCCTTCACTAACTTTGAATAACATTGAATAGTATGACTTGCCCTGAGGGATCCAAAAAGCCTGTCAGGAACAAATTTCTAGTAAGCTCACGTGTATTGGCAGGCTTGTTTTCAATAAAATTTAAATGTCAGCTGTTGTTCCAGAACAGGTGGCACTATGAAAAAATTGGTTAGGGGAAATTAATGCAGCTTACAGGGAAAATATCCACTTTTACAGATTGGGAATAAGAAAGAACCTTCACATTGTTGATCTGTGAACTAGTGGTAATTTTAATGTGTTTTCCTTAAAATTGCTTTGAGAAGTTCATGCCTACAGATTTTCCCCTGTTACTGTTTGTTTTTATGTTTCTTTTATTCCATAGTTCAGTGTATCAAAGCTTAGAATGTGAGATCTGAACCATTTAGGAGTCTCTGCATGTGCCATTGTGGGCACTTGGATCAATGATGAGAACAGATTTGTACTGCTGTTACTCTGTTAATCACAAAGGAGCTGCTCTGACTTCAGCCTGAAGCAAACAAGGTCAGGATGGGGTCTGGAGTCATCTAGTACCTGTGACAAATGATTTACTGGTTGGTTTACCAGTATAGTACAGATTTCCCCATTTATTTATTTGTTTGTTTGTTTGTGAATGAGAACAGTAATAGACTGATTACTTAGCTTGATTCAGCCCCTTCTCTAGCAGCAATGGCTTTTCTTTGGACTGGAAAAGGTGAAACATACTCAAGCCCTGTACCCATGGTGATAGAAAGACTGTCTTCATATCTCTCTCTCTTTTTTTTTTTTTCTTCTTCTTTTTTCTAAATTCTAATTATTATTATTATTTTTAAATAGCAATTTGCCAATACAATGCTATCTTGTGAAAATCAAATAAATGGTGCACACTCAACATGCCACAGCTGATGCTATTGCACCTATTCTACTGTATCCTTCAGGCTGTGTAGTGCAAAATGTACTCCAGAGGACACAGTACAGGTGAGTAAAATAAAAACAAACACATGAACACAAGAAATGAGAAAACAACTAACATATTTTTATTTTCGTATTTATTTATTTATTTATTTATGTTACCATTTTTCACTGCTGTGGAGTCAGAATGACTTCTGCCTTACCTGATCTTCTCAGAACAAGGTACAGTTGCCCAGACAGAATCAGTTTGCCTTTATACCAATGAAAAATGTTCTCATGACAAAAGGTTTGCGGGACTCCTTTGAGTAATTGAATTTGAAAAACTGACCAGAGATTTCTCTGGAAAACAGGCCTGTTGTACAACAACTTACCAACCTTGAATCACTCCCTTAGCATCTGGGAGCCATCTCTGTCTTGCTGGTACAAAGAAAAAAATCATCCTACTTTTTTTTTTTTTTTTTTTTTTTTTTTTTTTTTTTTTTTTTTTTTTTTCCCCCCAGCAAATGGTTCATAACATTTTCCTTATGAAACAGAGGTGCCTTCAGAGGCTTTGCCTGACCAGGAAGCAAACACAGTTAATTAATATATCAGTTTCTCTGTACAACCCTTACATTCCTGTGAGAATATTACTTCAGAACTGGAGGACGTGACCCTACACAGCTACACAGAGCAACACGTGTTACTCTCTTAGCATGAAGTAGGAGAACTAGATGTTTGGATACTTAAATTGTTTACTGTCCTCTCTTTCTTGACTAGAAAAAAAAATAAAAAAATGAAAAGTTTCAGTTGGTCATTCAGCCTTATTCACTTGTCACAACAATTAAACAGAAAGTCGCTCAAAGTTACAGAAGAAAACTATTCCTTGTGCATTGCCTATTTCAGTTATGCATAGCTGGCAAAGAGTCTTGCTAACTGAAACAGTCATTTAGGCTCTTTGGCACCCTTCCTCCCCTTCCTGCCTCCACATCCTCTGAGAGTGAAATGACATCTGGGGTGTGGGTTCCGTGTCACTGGTGCCAGTGCACTCCAACCTGCAAGCAAAATTTAACCTTTATCAGGTGCTCTGTTTATGGTTAGTAACAATAAAAAATAGTCCCGGCAGGAGCACAGGGAAAGCATGCATAAACTGCATGATAGACCACAAAACACCCACAGTGGGCAAAGCTCAGGAAATTCCTGACCTTAAAAATGGCCTGTTCAGTTCTGTGTAAAGAAAAAAAAGAAAAAAAAAATTCTCTCCCAGGCATTAAAATCAAGATTATTAAATTTAAAAGTAGGTTGAGCTTTTTCCTTGCATTCAATTGCCTTTGTTGAGTACTGATATATTCTGGTTCTTAAGAGCACACCACTGTTTACTCTGGTTACTAAAGGAATAAATTGTTCTAAGGATGCAGATGTCCAAGTAGTTAACATTACAGCCTACAGCTATTGCCAAGGAAATAGGAAAACCTGAGTTTCTCTCCTGCAGAACTACTTTGTTAAGCTATATTTCTTATGTCATCCTTAGTTTTCTCCTTTTACACAACAACCCTGTGTGATGTTAATGGGTGCTGAGGCCTGTGTCCAAAGGTCATGGCTGGTGACAGTGCATAACATTTATATGGCATAACATGTAAGCAGAAGTTCTTGGCTAAGATCTTCAGAAGTGGCCATGTCTGTAGGAGACATTCACTGTTCTTTGCCCAGATTCAATTCCCTAAGAACAGTTAGATTTGAAATCTAGGTGTAATTTCTGAAGATTAAACACATCCTGTTTAACAAGTAAATCAGTACTTCAACTGAAAATCACTTATAATCATACAAAAACATTTGTAAAATTATACCAGATGAAGATGTCCTCTCTATACTAGTGTTTTATTTAAAGACTTATCAGATTAAATATATTATCATAATATATTTTAAAGATGTTATTATCTGATGTTTCTATGCCATTAAATTTTCAAGTTTTTCTTTAGCTGAAAAAGATATGAAATACATTTTGAAAAATATTTTTCAAGTTATTTTCTATTTATTTTTATATTTTAAAATATTGAAAAATATTTAAGTTTTATGTGTGACATTTTAAGTTTTACTGTGACATTTTGTGTAAAGGCTTGAGATATCCTTTGTTCAGTTTGTTTGCTGATTTTTTGCTGTTAAAACATGCAATAAATTGACATCATCAGTAGGTAATAATTAAAAAGCATTTATAACGGTTTTTCTGATTTTTTCTTTTAATACTTGGAAGAAGTTAGCAGAAGCCTTTGTATTTTATATTGTATATGTATAAAACCTATCAAGGTATTTTATAGGTTTCATACATCCAAACTTAATTCACATTGGCATTTGTTAGTCAGGTGTCACTGTGCAGCAGGAAAGCTCCATTTCCATTCATGGTCACTGCAAGTAATACATTGTCAAAGGCAGAAAAGCAGCAGAAGCTAGACTAAAACAGGGAAGAATTTTGTCTATTACAAAGTACTGGAAAGGCAGGAAATTTGAAGTTGAGTCTAAAGCTAAAATATAAACAATCAGAAAGTTAATATATGCTTGGATATCTGTTGAAATATATACACTGTTAGAGCTGAAGTATGAAAGGAAATTGATTCTTCTCACTTTTTTATAGCAGCAACTGGAAATGGCCTGGGCAAAACACTGGCAATGTAAAAGGAAAACGGAATATATGTTCAAAAAGCATTTAAAAATGTGGCCTCTGTTCATGGGAGTGAGGCTCTTCAGAGCCTCAGAACAGGGGATACAAAAGTGAGTGTGCTCCCTGCCTTGGTGGGGCTCCAGGCTTTCAAGGTCATACATTCCCTCCTGATGGAAAGCAAATGTTCCTCTATGGGATCTTTTTGATTCCTCTCATCTCCAGGGCTCCCTAGAAGAGGATGAGGCAGGATGAAGGCAGGGGTCTGCTGACAGCCATGTTCTGTGTTGTGAACTTTAGTACTCTGCCCATTGAACCAACAACACCAATGTCCACCAGCCTCTGGTCTATTGCTATATATGACCCTCAATAACCAGGACTCTTGTCAGTGGCTACTATTTAGAAGTCCAAGAATTCATCTGGAGAGTTGGAAATATATATATATATATATATATATATTAATCAAGACCAACCATTCAATATAAAGGAGTAATCATGTTAGCTCAGCTGCCCGTCTGCACATTTTGTCATTTAGCATCAATAGCAGGCTCCACTGAGGTCTCTAGGTCCAAGGACAAGAGTCTTAAAAAGCTTGTTGTGCCTAGAAATTCACAGAATCACAGAATGATTGAGCTTGGAAGGTAACTCTGGACGTCATCTTGTCAACCCGTCTGTTTAAGCAGAGCCACCAGCAGCAGGTTGACCAGAACCATATCCAGATGTCTTCTGAGGATGGAGACTCCCCAACGTTTCTGGGCAACCTGTGCTAGTGCTGTGTCATACACACAAGAAAAAAAGTGTTTCCTGATGTTCACACAGAACCTCTTGTGTTTCAGTTTGTGCCCATTATCTCTTGTCCTGCTACTGGGCACCTTTGAACAGAAACCAGCTTCAACCCCTTTGCATACATACAACAATAAGATCCCCCCAAAGCCTCTTCTTTTCCAGGATGATCAATCCTAGCTCCCTCAGCCTTTCCTCACAGAAGAGATGCTCTGGTCCCTTCCTCATCTTTGTGGCCCTTCCCCTGGACTCTTCCTAGAAGCTCCATGTCTCTCTTGAACTGGGGGTCCCAGAAATGGACACAACACTTCAGGTATGGCCTCACCAGTGCTCAACAGAGGGGAAGGATCAACTCCCTTGACCTGCTGGCAATACTTTGCCTATTGCATCCAAGAATATTACTGGCTGTTTTAGTGGCGAGGGCACACTGCTGGCTCATATTCAAAGGGCTACTTCTGAAGTAAAATTTAGGAGACATATTAACTAAATCAACTTTAGAGACATTGTCAGAGGGTTTTCTCTGCCTTTGTTGATAACAACAACCTGTGGCAGATGAAGTCCCACCTGACAGAAGAGTCTCAAGGTCTCTGTGTCTGGCCAACTGAACAATTCATTCATGTCTGTTTTGTTGTAACCACTGGAGTTAGAAACTCATGATTTCTGCAGAAATTTTTCTTCGAGCTCATCAGCAGTTTCCCTCAAATCCTACTTCTAAGAGGGGAAGATAGAGAGGTTTTGATTGCAAAATACTTTGCTGCTACTCACAGGACCAAATAATTGCTGAAAACAATTATTTACAAGATCTCTTGTAAAACTTGGTGTGTTGTCAGATGATTTGTCCATTTCTGTCCCCAGCCTTCTCAAATGGACTGTGCAACATTTTGCAACAAAATAGGAGTGGTTTAGTGCTCTTTCAGTGGACTCTGCTGTCCAGACTGT
This sequence comes from Nettapus auritus, assembly GCA_011076525.1. Taxonomy (NCBI): domain Eukaryota; kingdom Metazoa; phylum Chordata; class Aves; order Anseriformes; family Anatidae; genus Nettapus; species Nettapus auritus. Next base: position 107,835,363 of record CM021765.1, on the reverse strand, counting down.
TTCCACATCACACATCAGTGGTGCATTCTTGTAGATATATGCAGACAACCATCTCTAATAACTGCCCTTCCTATGGGGCTGTTATAATGCTAGCAACCCAATTCTCTATTAGTCTTTATCATTGACTCAGTTCAAAGCTGCCATTTTCTTGTTGCTTTTCTTACTGCTTTCGAGTCTAGAATTACTTTATCTCAAACCACATGCTAAGAGTACTAACTTCCAAGGGCCTCTTCTCTTGTGAGTAGCTGAAACATGAAGATCCAAGGCTTCAAGCCAGGCTCAGGTTTCTGTTGTGTTGGTATGAATGAAGCTACTCCAGTTTTAATCAGTGTAACTAGGGGGGAACATTTGGGACTTAGTTCAAATTTCTGGGAGTCATGCTGGAAAGCAAATAAAGGACTGTCACTCTGCTCTGTATTCTCTTCTGGATTTGAATGGTTCCAATGGAATTTTGAAAAAAAGTTCATTGGTGGTTTTGAAACTGTAAACAACAACAACAACAAAAACATTTATAGGTTTTGTAAATAAAGGGCAGATATACTGTAGGGAAAAACTGCAGGTATAGTGACTTCATTTAGGGTGCTCAGATAGAATAATGAAGGAATGATATAACAGTTATTAGTGAAATAGCCTTACCTCATGGGCTGCATATACTTAAAAACAATTGTCCAATTGAGTATCTCACTTGAAGATATGAGATAAAGGACACTAGCTAACTTTCACAATCAGTGTTTGATGTACCTTCTGCTGCAGATAACTGTGTTGGAATTCTTAATCTGAATTAGGAGACTAGATTTGGAGTGGTGATATAATGGATATCAGTCCATAGCTTTATGGTGTAATGTATACGTTGTTGAAAAACCTGACAGAATGGAGCTGGGAATATTCACAAGTCATTTCTCCTTAGAGGGAAAAGGTTTTGGAGTTATGAATGTTATTTCAGATCCATTCTTCCCGATCATGTGGTTTTGCTCAACACATAGATAATTTGTTTGGGTAGCACTTTGGTTGGCAGAATATATCTTTGAGCAAATGTTATTCCCAAAGTGGGGGTCATGATCTTGTAAGTGCAAGTGGAAATGGGGTCATGGGAAAAGCTGAGAATTGTTGGAATGTGGTGAAGGCAAAGTAATCTATACATGTTTACACTGACAGCAACCACAAAATGGTTCCCCTAGGAACTCAAATGAAGTTATCACAGGGGATAAGCAAGCTGGAATTAACAATGTTTGGGCCTGCTCTTCTTAAAATAAAATAAAATAAAATAAAATAAAATAAAATAAAATAAAATAAAATAAAATAAAAATAAAAAAATGTTTAGGTAGTTCAGGTCTTTTAAAATCTAAACTATGTGGTGTGATACCCTTTTAATCACAGAAATCAGGCTTTGTGGGGAAGTTTCCTTTGAGTGTACATGGAATATCCCTCCTTTCTATCTAACAAGATAGTGTTAAAACTTTCACATATCGTGTCAGAGATGTTAAAGTATATTTTTATCTTCATTTAAAAAAATAATTATTTCCATAAATATTTTTCAGCAGAGGACTTTTCCAGCCCTTAAAGTTTACTGGTAGAAAAACTAAAACTAGAAGGGAAATTTGTCCTCACAGGTGAAATCATGTGGTTGCCTGCTATGTACAAATCCTTAGGCCTGCAGAAAGTCTTTCACAGGCATAGATCTGCATACTATGAATTTATAGCAGTACAAAGCTAAGCATCTAAGTTGCTGCAGAAGTGGGGTTGAGCTATGTGATTGCCTCAAAAAATCTGGCTGCTACAGGCAACTTGGCAACTGGCTTCAACACCTGGGTGCCAGATAGATTTGAAGGCAGCTGCTGTGTTCATCCTTCTGCATTGTATGACACATGGCAATTTCTCTTAGGAAGGGCTATTGGAGATCTTAAGGCAAATCCACTGCATCATTCTGTTTATCCCTGCTCAGTTTAATGTTCCCTTTCCCACATATGGCAGTGATTGTTCTGACTGACTGCATATGATGGAGCCCTTGGCTCCAGCACTCAGCAGTAATTTTCTGGTTGTTAATGAATGTCCTAAACATTTTATCAGTATTTTGGTCAGTTGGCTTGACTGTCTGATTCAAGTTGAGTACTTACTTGAGCCTTACTTACTCAGCCTACTTACATGAATGCTATAAAGCTTCTCAAACAACATCTTTGTTCTAGCTCTCTGTTCAGCATATTTTCAAAGGATATCCCAACTAAACATGAACAAATAGTAAACAATTAGTAGTTAAAATCAGAATTTCAGACAGATTCCCATCCTGAAAACAAGACTGCAATCGCCCAAGGAGTATGTGAGTCTTTTTGTATTGCCTTTTGTAAATTAATTGCATGATTCTGTGAAAGAGATTGTTTTTGTAGTTAAAATGATATCATTTACAGATAGCTTTTGTCTCATGTAAGATAGATAGAAGGTATTTTTATATAGTAAACACTTTGCTTATATCTAGAAGATTTTATTCATGGGTGACCTCCAGCCTCACTTTTAAAGTGAAATGCAAATTCTGCCAAAGCCAATAAAAATTTTAAAAAGTTTGGAGGTCCAGAAACCCCTACAACTTCAAGAATTCTTGTGTGGGCAGCTTTTAGTGTGTAAAGGTGAAAGTCACCTTGATGTCCCCCTTCCTCTGTGCTTTACAATGCTGGGGGAGTGACAAATATAGGTAGGAAGTAAGAAAGCATGAATAACAAATGCATTGAGTTCCTCTTTCCAACTTTCAGGGAAAACCTAACAGAAAAACCATGCAGCACTGAGTAAAAGCACTACACACTTACAGCTGTGTTAGTTTTCCTTTGTGTTGTACAAAAAAGAGGGATGTCCTTAAAATGACATATTTCAGAGCAAAAAAGAGCTAAGCCTAAGTAGGGCCTCCAGTAAGCATCTCTACCCTTTCTCTTGTCCCTATAATTTGTGTGGGATGATTTGGGATACTCTAAGGCTGGGAGATGACTGGAGGTGTGAGGAAGGGGAAACAAGGCAGCAGTTTGGTAGCAATTTGGGTATTTGAGAGAAGCACTTCAGGACCAGTGCAATGTTTCATGTGAAGTGATCAGGTGAAGCTGATTATTGAAATGGCATTACTAGGCTAACAAGTTAACATTAGTGAGTTTCAGACATCTTCCTTGCTTTTCTTCAGATATATTTTTTTTCAAGTTATCTCACAGCCCCATGAGGTAGAAATACTGTTTCCAAATGAAATCTTATTTAACAGAGCAATCAGTAATCAGCAAGATGTGGATCACAAAATAGTCCAAATACATAGACTTTTACTTTAAGCAGAATATTTTTAAAAGCTTCCAGCTATAAGAAAAAAGAAGAAAAAAAAATAACAAAAAGGTGCAGTCTTTTTGAAAATAAAGTTTAAATCCTCAACTTATCTATTTTTAAAATATTCTTATTTGAATTTTGATGACATTAAGCATCTAACACAAAAAACTTTTTGTCTTGTATTTCCATTTAAACATAATGATATCTGTAACAGACAGAAAGACCCCATATTTGCTTTTTTAAACTTTTTTAAAATTATTATTATTTTATTTAATGCTTTTGTGCCAGAGTGAAAAATCATCAGGAAGTCAAAACTGCCTGCCTTAACTAAGTTACCTTGTGCTCTGTGTGACTGGCAAGTAATATGTGCGGTACTGTTTAAACTGTAACCTTTTCTGCAGATTCAGTCTTGCAGTCCCAACAGGAATTAAGCAACTGAAACCCAAACTCCAACGCCCACAATGCCCAGGAAGTCACATAAGTGATATGAGCATCTGAATGACCTCCACGGATAATGCTGCCCTTGCCAGGGCAGGGGTTATATTTCATTTTTAAGCTGGGTAGCATGTGAGGTAGACTGGAAAATGGTGCGAGCAATAATATATGCAAAATTTAAATGCTGAAACCCTGCACTAGTCCTATGAGGAAACAGCTATGTTTATGGGTTCCCACAAACCAGGCTTTCTGGTCTGTATCTATCCTTATATGTCATATATAGGGCAAGCAGGCAGGGCAAGCAGGCGATCAGGCCTAGTCAGCATGGGTTTATTACGGGCAGGATCTGCTTGACGAACCTGATCTCCTTCTATGACAAGGTGACACGCTTAGTGGTTAAGGAAAGGCTGTGGATGTGGTCTACCTTGACTTCAGTAAGGCATTTGACACTTCCCCACAGCATTCTCCTCAGGAAACTGGCTGCCCATGGCTTGGATTGGCATACGCTTCGTTGGGTTAAGAACTGGCTGGATGGTGGGCCCAGAGAGTCTTAGTGAATGGAGTCAAATTCAGTTGGAGGCCGGTCACGAGTGGAGTCCCCCAGGGCTCGGTACTGGGGCCAGTCCTCTTTAACATCTTCATTGATGATCTGGATGAGGGGATTGAGTGCACCCTCAGTAAGTTTGCAGACAACACCAAGTTAGGTGCGTGTGTCGACCTGCTCGAGGGTAGGAAGGCTCCGCAGGAAGATCTGGATAGGCTGGACCAATGGGTATGAAGTTCAACAAGGCCAAGTGCCGGGTTCTGCACCTGGGGCACAACAACCCCAAACAGAGCTACAGGCTGGGAGATGTGTGGTTAGAAAGCTGCCTGTCAGAGAAGGACCTGGGAGTTTTGGTTGACAGTCGGCTGACTATGAGCCAGCAGTGTGCTCAGGCGGCCAAGAAGGCCAACAGCATCCTGGCTTGCATAAGAAACAGTGTGGCCAGCGGGTCCAGGGAAGTGATTGTCCCCCTGTACTCGGCTCTGGTGAGGCCGCACCTCGAGTACTGTGTTCAGTTTTGGGCCCCTCGCTACAAGAAGGACATGGAGGTGCTTGAGTGAGTCCAGAGAAGGGCTACGAAGCTGGTGAAGGGTCTGGAGAACAAGTCTTATGAGCAGCGGCTGAGGGAGCTGGGACTGTTTAGCCTGGAGAAGAGGAGGCTCAGGGGCGACCTTATTGCACTTTACAGGTACCTGAAAGGAGGCTGTAGCGAGGCGGCGGTTGGTCTGTTCTCCCACGTGCCTGGTGACAGGACGAGGGGGAATGGGCTAAAGTTGCTCCAGGGGAGGTTTAGGTTGGATATTAGGAAAAACTTCTTTACAGAAAGGGTTGTTAGTCACTGGCATAGGCTGCCCAGGGAAGTGGTTGAGTCACCATCCCTGGAGGTCTTTAAAAGACGTTTACATGTAGAGCTTAGGGATATGGTTTAGGGGATGATTTGTTAGTGTTAGGTCAGAGGTTGGACTCGGTGATCTTGTAGGTCTCTTCCAACCTAGACTTTTCTGTGATTCTGTGATTCTGTGATTCTGTGATATTGTCCAGGGCCTGAACTACACTTTTTGTTGTTGTTGTTGTTGTTGTTGTTTTGTTTTGTTTTGCTTGGTTTTGCACTGAATAAATCTAACGTACAGACAGGTAGCCGTTTTCACCAGTGTCATGTAACACTGTCCATGTCTGTATTAAAGACAGGATATACTTGCCTTCTCTGTTCCCTTTCCCACCCATCAGTCAGGAGAAGAGAAGAAGAGGCTACCACACTTCATGACAATCAAACACTGCTCCTCACTATTTCCAAAAATATCATGTCAAAGTGCGTCTTAGGATTGTGTTTAGCAAAAATTTACTGAGGATTTTTTTGCCCTCCCAAAGTCCTGATATTCATTCCTGAGTTTTTGTTATCCTTGGATATCTCTTCTTGCTCAGGCTTGTATACAGATTGGAGTAAAGGGTAGTTTCAGCAAAGCCATGAGAAGTTGAAAGCCAACAATTACATTTGTATCTCAGAGACAAACCCTAAAGTGATCATTTTTCTGTTGGTTGTCCTACACATTGAGTGTTTGGCATGTCAGGTGAAATATTCACTTCATTCATTCACATATGACAGATGACCTTTCAGATGATGGAGACGCAGGCTGTACTGCCTGTAGTGATGTGGTGACTGAGACACTAAAGCCTATCATTTATATCAAAGTTGAGGTGAGCATATTTCCCCAGATGAAGCAGAGCATTGAAATCCAGGTCAAAACAAGCTGGCTTAAAAATAGCCCTAAACACCAAGGACTTCTGCCCGTGCAGAGAAGCAAACTCTGCAGGCTGGCTATATGAGAGCTCTCTTCTAAGCTGTTTGGCTCCAGGCCCATGTAACCATGACATGTATTCTCAGAAAACTCTCACTTTTAAATGGCAAAAAATATCTCAATACTTTTTGTTCCTGAAATTTGTGCTCCCTTTTTTATTAATAAGTATTTTATGTCTTATTTCTGCACTTGTCTGACTTTGACCTTTCAGTTACTAATGACATAATTAGTCTTTGAACTTGTATATCACTTCACAGCTTCTTGCTTTCCCACAAAGGGACTGGTGCTCAGTGGTATTTCCACCTCTTCCTACTTTTGTGTCCCCATTTGTTCCTCCTCAGTATAGAATAAATTCAGCCAACACAATCATAGTTTACACCAGCTGATTAGCCTTCAGGTTTAGGCTGAGGAAGTGCTTTGATACAGAGTTCTGATTTTCATCATTTATAAAATGTTTTGTGGGAAATAAAATTCTTTGTTGGTTTTTCAATTACACTTTGTAAACCAAAAGAGAATAGTCTAAACAATTAAGGTATTCCATTTAAAATCTATTCCTTCTTTTTGAATAGTAAAAGCAGAGTACAAAATAAGTCTTTCTTAAGGTTAATTGACTTCAGATCAGGTAACATGACTCAAAATAAAAATCCAGATACTTTTATCCAAACTTTTTTTTTTTTTTTTTTTTTTTTTTTTTTTTTTTGAGAAGAATTCAGTAGAAATTGTGAATCTTTGTGAGAGAAGGTCTATTGTCAGAGGAAACTGCTTCCTCATGATATTTATGAAAAATGCAAGGGAAGCAAAACATCAGCAGAACTACACTGTGACAGATTTTCGTAATCCACAAAGACAGGACACTGTAATCTACAAAACAGATGATATTATATGAGAAGTTCAAGAAAATGACCTGTCCTCTCTTCTGTAACTCATATTTATCCCAATTTTGAACACAGAGCTACAACTCTCTGCCATGACAGGTTTGACAGGTCATATGGCAACAGACAAGGGATAAGAGAATTAGATTCACAGGGGCTCCACATCAGCTTTTAAAAGTTGCTATTCAGGAAAATCTTTAACATATGCACATGACTAGTTGAAAGGAATGCTTCTTCTCTTAATAAAAGGGTGTCTCTATTTTTCTGAATAAGTTGTAAAAACTTATGGCATTTGCTGGACTCCTGACCAAGCATAAATAGTACTCTTCTTTTTTGAACACATGCAAATGAAAATTCTTTGATATTGGAAATCAAAGATATATTTAAGGTACAAGAAATTTGCATACGTGTAAGAGGGAAAAGTTTCTGATTTGTGCTTTTAATCTTTTTAATCTTTTTAAAACATAAATGCTTCCATATAAATATGTTTATTTAAATAAATCAAATCTTTTCCACCCAAACTGATAAATTCTAGATTTAATTAACATAATAGCCCACCGTTTCAGACTTGAGGCCTAAAATAGCTTTTCATGCATGCATCAAATTTAATGTCTCAAGAGCTGACTCAACACACATTCTGATTGAGGTAGCTCTTTCCATCTTTGAAAACAGAGCCACTTAATTAGGTCTTAAAATAGAGAACAAGGAATTTAATTTCAAGCACAAAGGCAATTATATTTAAAATGATTTAGCTCTGTAGCTGATTCATATCAGCTGGTTTTTGTAGATTTAGACTCAAAAGCATGGTGTCACTCAAATGTAAGTATCGAGAATTACAAACAAAACTAACATTCCAGTAGAGTTATCATCAGAATGAAATTTGTTGTTGTTTGATTTTTTTGTAACCTGGTCTTTGAGTGAAAAAATCCAGTTTTTCTCTGTGTTACTTTAGTCATTTTATTTGCTATAATGGTGTTTCATTTTTATTCTGTAAATAAGTTATGTATGTGTTGCTATATCATAATTCAGAAAGAAGTCACAGTTGTGAAAAATGATGGAAGTCAAAGCTACCTGTAGAATGACTGCTATGACTGTATGCTTATTTGCGGCATATGGTTTAACCACTCCATGTTTCCATGCCTTGTGGGATCTCAAGATATGTGGAAGGTCATTTGCTACCACAGCTGTTTTTTTATTACCGTTTCCTCTTTATTATACTATATATAGAACATTCAATACATGAACACTTCCTGTTCTGCTAAGAATCCTTAGTAATTTAGAATTCTTTTATGAGAACGCATTTTACAAACCAGGCTATAGTTTAGCAAGGTACTTGAACATAAGTCTCACTTAAACATGCAAGTAGCCTCAATGCTGAAGTGCCTTAATTAATCAAGGTACATGTAAAGTACAAGGAGAGTCAGAAATATGAGAACATCCTTCAAGCAAAAGAAAAATTAGGTTTTCGTTGGAAGCTACTTTACCCCATGACATTTTTCTGCAGACTGTTGGCAGTCTTTTGAAGTATCTAAAGCCCAGCAAATTTCCAGAAATTGAATTTTTCTCTGGAACACTTCATTTTAAATTAGCCATATCCCTTTCAATAACAGTAAGCAATCTACAGGCCTGGTTCCAAATTCTGTATTTTATTTGAGAGATATATTCTTTTCACTTACTATGGCTGTCTTGCGGTTGTACAAATTGTTCATTGAATAAAATAAGTGAGGCAGAATATACTTATTTTATTAGCAGTAAATGCCCAGTAGGCAAAGTTCATGTTGTAATTGTAATGTATACTGAATGTGCATAAAGGCCAATATTCACTTATATGTTCAAAAGCTCAAGTGTCTAAGTCCTCTTTTGGGATATTTTTTGTTGAATATAAATAAAAAATGCATATTTATATATATATATATCACTTGGTCAAGGTATAAAACAGAACACAAATATATATGCGTACATAACATTTATACTCTCTATATTATTATCTATAGTATAGCATATATACAGTGTTTTATATATATTTTGTATAGCATATATATTAGTTTGTGTATGTATATATATATTTTATTCCTGGTAAAACATTTGGAATCCATATTTAGAATAATTCTGATTTGTAAACAATATTTGTTGTTGTAGTATTAATGTTGTATAAAAGTGTACTATATCATACTTTATTATATTAAATATGTTGATATATTTCACATAAATTCAAGCAACTGAGTTATATAAACATCAACCTCATCTAGAATTACCATGATCACAAAAATGAACATGTAGAATAGACAAAAGTAATACAGAGAAGGTAGATGAGGCATCTTTAGGGGACAAGTACTTTCCATTTCCATGACCAGATCATACTCCCTTTTATCAAGTCACACGAATAAGATGGAAAAGGCCATAAAAACTGATAGAGGGTTTTGTCCTGCTGCCTTGTGCCTTAACTCTTAACAGGAAACGCATTCCAAGGGGATATTCAAAAACAGTATAGATATCAACTCTTATCAACATTTTCATGAAGAAAATAAAGTTTGCTGTCTTCTTAGCTGTTTGGACAGCCTCTAACAATGTTTGTGTGAAAAGCATGAAGTGTCCTTTCTCAGTGCATTACATCTTGCATGTTTTTTGAAGCTTTTGATAAGACCATTACATCATCAGCAAAATGATATTTCTTCCGAACTTAGACGTTTTCACATTTACTCATACTTACAGTATCACCAGAAACTTCAGTGTAAATAAGTTCTCCATGATTCTTCTACGCAAGAGTCAGAGGTTTCACCTCCTGACATTGCAACTCACTGGGCTGAAACTGCCCAAATGGTTCAGCCAAAAAAATGTTTCCATTGTTTTTAGCTTCCCAAATATTCTTTGCTACACATTCATTTTATTCATTATAACATAAGTACCCCAATTTGGGGATGCATTTCACATTGTTCCATGCTCTGGAATGCATGTGGACTGAGCCTCTATTTCCCTCCTCCCTTTTCTGCCCTGGAAATAGTAATAGGCCAGTGCAACAACAGATGCATGTTAAATACGTTAGGGTTTGTTGCTGTTTTGCCAATAGCAGCACAAGAGTTAGGTAAACTGCCACTGTGCTCCAAGCCAAGCACAGAATTTGTCTCATGGCTAAAAAGATGGAAGTTTCTCAGATTCAAAGAAAAGACTCACTGTACGTGAATGGGCAAGCAAGTCTTTCCTTGTTTTCACTTGAAATTAAATACTCTACTACATAATGCTTCTGTGGTAGATACTATATAATATTCTGGGATTTGATGTTTAAGAATGCCGTGATGATTAATGACATATTCTGCTAGGAGAGCACAGTGCCATAGCATTACTGCCAATTCTTGTAATTATCTGCAATAACTTCCCTTAAATCCTGAGCAGTATTTTTTTAAATGCAGAAAACTCATTCAGTCATTGATTTATTCTGCAATTCTAGACAGAGAATTTAGATGAGTTTCCTATGACTATTTTCTTTAATAGCATTAATTGATTCTCTTAATTATTCTACCTGGTTGAGAAGAAGACTTTTCTGATTCACATACTGTGAGTCCTTAGATAAAGTAATATTACTAGTAATAACCACAAAGCAGTGCCTCAGATCCTGTAAAATATTCATTCACTTTTATCAAGAAAAGCTGGGAGTAGAATAATAAGAAGAATCGATCTTTCCTGTTCTCTGGGAGTGGGATTTCAATTTGGTGCTGATGTCCTGCAAGCAATGTCATATCATGCTAAATGAACTCCTGACATTTTAAATATTGGCAAATCTGTGTGTAAACAAGCAAGTTAACTCTTCAAATAAAAATAAAATTTACTAAATTAGTAGATTTCTCATTTTTATAATATGATGCTGATATTAGCCATTAGATAGCTAGTGCATAGTCCATGCAATGTTATCTCTTCATGTATATTTTTATATGTTTAAAAATGTACATATAACTGTACATATTTCAGTTTTTGTAGTCAATACTTGTTTGGCCTTTTAACCTAACCTGAAAGTTATATATATTAATTTACTGACTGGAAGATGTTTAATGCTCAAGAATATGCATCAACTTTTTCCTGTTAATTATCTAAGGTTCTCTCTTACTCTCCTTCTGTACAAGAGTCTTTAGAATCCTATTATACAATAGCAATTTCAATCTGAAATTAAAATAAGTGAAAAAATAACAACTAAATTCAACACTTGTCTGAAACACTGAGAGAGACACAGAGAGAGAAGAGAGAGAAAAAGAGAGTGCAAGAAAGAGAGAAAAAGAGAAATAACCTCTTAGTATTGAAGTAGTAAGGTAGTTGAGAACACAGGGAAAATGAAATTCAACTATAAAATATACATGTAACTAATTATTCCAGCAACAGTTGAAAATAAGAAAAAATGCTATTTTCCTTCATTTTTTAAGTCATTTATAACGTAGTTTAATTTTAAGCCATTGAGTAATCCTACAAAAGTTAAGACTTCACAGTGCTGTCAGACAAATGTACGTGAACTACTTGCTAGCGTGTACTACTGACATTTTCAGAGATGCATCAGTCCTATCAGTGTGACAAAAAAGCAGTTCACCACAGTCTTGGAAAGTTTTCCTATATTATAAATATCCTTTACCCTTAACAGCACTTGAGATCCACTTTAACAAGGTTAGTACCTCAGCAGGAAGCAGCTTTCTAAGGAAAACATTGTTTCTTTACTTGCCTAAAGTGGACTCAAGATGGCGAGAAGTCAATATTAAGATTTCCAGTAACAATACATTTAATCATTTATTTATAAGCAAATAAATATATCACCATTTAAAAATACTTACAAAATACCTACACTGGTAAATTCTCTTTTTATTAATTTTGTCAAAGACACGATTAGTATTTACCTTATCCCTCCAATGTCCTCTTGTTATTCTGTCAAAAAAAAGAAACAAAAAAGCAAAAAAAACCAAACCAAACCAAAAAAAAAAAAAACACCACCACCACCACCACCACCAAAAACAAACAACATAGATGCTAAAATATATAGTATCTGTTTTTATCTGAGGTTTACACATACACATATAATAATACTGTAACTGGTTATTATCTAATTTTCAAAGTGATCAATGGTGAAGTCAACAGGGCTAGTTTTTACATAGGCTATTTTGTTGTCAGGGAACATATAGACAGATTGAATTACTCCTTAACTGTATCATGTTCCCTGAAAGACAAATGTCTCTGAAAGACAAATGTCAAAAGCAAGATGCTGCTTACAGCTCTCAAATTCAGATAGGCAGTGTGTTTCCGTCTCAGTTCAATGCACCCTGGAGCATGTCTTTTAATGTTAATAAACGTCTCCTTCAAGTCACAGATTTTTTAGGAGTATCCTTTCTAATTGCATGCTGAACACTTGGTCGAGAATACCAGCAAATGAAATTGGTGCCTTTTGTATCATGAAATTAAATCTTCATACAAAACTGTCTGTATTCATAGGTATTGTAGCAATGGGACGTTCACAGCTATTATATGATAATGGATTTTTTGACTGTATGGACTGATCTAGCTGGAAACTTTAGTCCTACTTCATCTATTTTCTGCTTGCATTTGAAATGGCAATATTTAAAAATGAAACATATGTTGTGATCAGTCATTTCTGTTTATCTGATTATTTTATGTGATTTTGTGGCACTCTGAACACGTTTGGGTTTTGCCTGTAAGAAGGGATGAATTGTAGTGGTCCTAAGCCTGCTCCACATTATTGTTGGTGAGTCACAGAATCATAGAATATGCTGTGTTGGAAGAAACCCACGAGGATCATTGAGTCCAGCTCCTGGATACTCACAGGATCACCCCAAAATCAAACCATATGTCTGAGCATTGTCCAAATGCTTCTTGAACACAGGCTCAATGCCATGACCAGTCCCCTGGGGAGCCTGATTGCAGAACCTTTCCCTAAACCCCAGCCTGACCCTCCCTTGTCCCAGTTCCATGCCATTCCCTCGGGTCCTGTCACTGTCCCCAGGGAGCAGAGCAGCGCCTGCTCCTCTGCTCCCCTCGTGAGGAAGCTGCAGGTTGCCATGAGGCCTACCCTTAGCCTGCTCTTCTCTGGGCTGAATAAACCAAATGACTTCAGCCACTCCTCATATGTCTTCCCCTCTAGACCCTTCACCATCTTTGTAGACCTCCTTTGGATGCTCTCTAATAGTTTTATTTTGTTTTTATACTGTGGTGCCCCAAACTCCACACAGTGCTTGAGGTGAGGCTGCACCAGAAGAGCAAAGCAGGACAATCCCTTCCGTTGACTGGTTACCAATGCTATGCTTGATGAACCCCAGCATACAGCTGGCCCTCCTGGCTGCCAGGGCACACTGTTGACTCATGCTCAACTTGCTGTTGACCAAAGCCTTTCTGCAGGAATGCTCTCTAGCCTCTCATCCTCCAGTCTGTATGTATAGCCAGGGTTGCCCCTTCCCAGATACAGAATCCAGTGCGTGCTTGTTGTGGTTTAACCTGGCCAGCAGCTAAACACCACACAGCCGTTCGCTCACCCTCCCCCCTCCCTCTCTGGGATGGGGGAGAGAAACGGAAAAGTGAAACGAGAGTTGAGATAGAGACAGTTTATTAAGATAGAAAACAATAACAACAACAACAACAACAACAATAATAATAATAGTGTGTATGAAACAAGTGATGCACAATGCAATTGCTCACCACCCGCTGACCGATGCCCAGTCTGTCCCAAGCAGCCAGCCCCGCCATCCCGGCTAGCCACCCCTATATATTGTTTAGCATGACATCAGATGGTATGGAATACCCCTTTGGCCAGTTTGGGTCAGCTGTCCTGGGTCTGTCCCCTCCCAGCTCTTGCTGCACCCCCAGCCTGCCCACTGGCAGGACAGAACAGGAGCGAGGAGCTGAAAAGTCCTTGGCTTGGTACAAGAACTGCTCTGCAACAACCAAAACATCGGCATGTTATCAGCATTCTTCTCATCCTAATCCAAAACACAGCACTCTACCAGCTACTAGGAGGAAAATTAACCCTGTCCTAACTGAAACCAGGACAGTGCTTTTGTTAATCTTCATATTGTTGGTGATTGTCCAGCTCTCTGAGTTGTCGAGATCTTTCAGCAGGGTCTCTCTACCCTCGAGGGAGTTAACAGCTCCTCCCAATTTAGTGGCATTTGAAAACTTACTCAAAACACCTTCTAGCCCTACATCAAAGTTATTTATGAAAACATGGAAGAGAACTGGCCCTAAAATGGAGCACTGGGGAACCCTATCAGTAACTGGCCACCAGCCTGATGTAACCACCATTTACTATCACACTTTGAGCCATGGTGAAGATTAACGAGACTGTTTTAAAAATGGTTTCAAGCCACCTCTGCATACATCATGGTTTCTGTGAAACTGATACTAAAACTCTGTTGCAAAAATTTGTGTGACCTTACAAAATGGTTCATACATCCTGAAGCTGATCATTATTTCACCTTAAATGGCCTGCTAATACAAGCATATACTAAAAAACCTCAGCAAGCAGACCAAAACATCTCTTCCTCTGCCTCTGCTTTTCTCCTCATTACTGAACTTAGGGTTTATTTTTAACTGTATCTAAAAAATAAATTAATCTTCCATATTAACATATTCTCCTCGCTTAGAACAAGAGTGTGGGGTTGTCCAATCCCAGAAGGTATGGGGCTGGTGGAGTGCCATATGGATAAAATCTCATTTATGTCTCTGTCTTCTTAGCATAAAACAGGAAGCCAGCCTACCCTTCCAAATCAAAAGGTCAGTGCCAAAAAGAATAGCAAGGAAACTCCTCCAGGCTTTCTGAAAAGCATCCAGAAATAAGGCAAGGCAGAAGTGACAGTGATGAAATTAGCAGCCTAGTAACTTGCGTATTTTTTCTTGATATTGCATTAGTCTTTTTAATGAAATGTTTTCACTTTGCTCCCTCACACTCATTCTTTCCGTATTTTTTTTTTTTTTTTTGGTGTCTCCCACAAGGGAAGCAATACACACGTATTCTAAAGCCAAAAGTGATTTTTAAGGTAGTTCAACCTCACTTCATGCATCAGGCTAGAAAACTTAAAGTAGTGAAACAAAGGTCCTTGTGTTTTTGTTTGTTTGTTTATTCAATTTTTTTTTTTTAATATTTCTTATTTATTTATTTTATTTTTTTATTTAACAGTTTCTTATCTTCTAGTGCCAAGGGGCAAGCTATCTCCTGCATGGCACACACCTTTGCTGTGGGTGGTACCCTGATCACTGGACTGCCAGTTGTGTACTACTGCCTCCTGATCCATCTCCTGTGACACAGGGAACACATAGGAGATGTTCAGATATCAGCTAGAGCTGCTCTTGGTATGCCAATCCATGCATTTGCATGTGGTAAGTTCTCCAGTTTGATATCTGCAGCAGGCCAGGGAAAGAAACAAGAGCATCTAGGAACATTCAGAACTAAATTTTGGAACTCAATAAAAACAGTCCATGACATCTACTCAGAGAAATATCTTATTGTAAACCACATCCCCAAATATTCCAAACTGCTTTATAGATTTATACCTATGTAAAATCACTTCACCATAACTGCTATTACAGCAAAATTATGTAAATATTGTTTTAGGGGACAGGAAGGAGATAAGGGTGGTATCTTAGTTTTTTGTACCTTTTGATAAAATGACTGAATGGGAGGTTCTTCTCATTCCCTGCAGGAGTTCTCATTGAGTGACAGTTTTGAAATCTGCCATGGATTGAAGACATGTATTTATGTCTTGAATTTATCACTTGAAAGACTACTTTGACAGTAACGGTAAATGTCACCACATGTTTTGAACAGGCAGTTTTTCTTAATGCTAGAAGAAGATGAGGTTAGGAAACACTTGCTTTTAAATTTTTTGAAGGAATTTGACATTTACTTCCTATGCTACTACATCTCAATAAATATTTTCAACTCAACCACAAAGAGCTAAGTGGAGTGAACTTAAAAGAGTGAGACAGATTTGAGGTCACTCAAAATAAGTATGTTAGTAACTAAGGAAGAACAAAGGGTTTCTTCTTTAAAATGTGGAGTGGTTAGTAAGTTTAGATCATGTGGATCATAAATCTTTGGAAGTTTGCAAATTATTATAGTGATGGTTCAGTGTCCATGTCCTAATGAGAAGTGAAGCTCCATATTTTTTAATATCCCCCATAAAAATAATGTTTTTTTTATAAATTTTCAAGCTAGATATAAGCCCAATGGTTTTATTCCATGAGGAACTAATTAAAATTTAATTTTGTAACACTAATGACAAATATACCCTTATGTCTAGGCTTGTGATTTTCATGTTTCATGATTTTCATACCTTTGTTTATAATTAGGCCTGTAACCAAGGAACAAAACAAAAGGGAAAGAAACCACACCTCCACCCCCACCTATGCCCCCACTCCCAAATGTTTCCCAGCTGTTGAATAGTTCATGAATTTTGTCCCTTATAAATTCATTTTCCATCCATTCACTAACAAAAGCAATTGTGGTAATTCGGCTGCTGCTGGCCTAATCTGATGTTAGTGGCATGGAAGAATCTTAGGAGACCACGCTGTACAGGGACAGCCTCATGGTTCAGCTGACTCATCTGCTTTTTGTTCAGATATTACTACTTCCCAGCAAATCAACTAAACATATATTATAACTAGGAGAAGTAACAGTGATGTCTTCTTTTTCACACTGTGGCAGAACCATCATTTAGGAGTTTTAGAGCAAATGGGCGAATTGAATCTATTTCTACATGGACAAGAGATTGATACATATGATAAATGTAGTTCATCGAGAAAGCATTCTCGGAGAGAATGGTTCTACAGTACAAAAATATCTTTGACTTTAGTTTGGGATACACTTACACATCATTTTCTTCTAATGAAGACTTAGAGTAATTCTGTTCGAAATTCGTTAATGAAATGTTAATTAAATGCTTACCTTAACTACTATGCACTGTTTACATTTTAATGTGATTTTTCACTATCCTATATATTTTCTAAAAACAAAAAACAAAGCAAAAGTAAAATCCAAAGTGATATTCTTTCCCTACATAATTCAGTGATGGTGACAAACCACTTGAACAAACTTATCAGCAAAAAAGACTTTTCCATTGGTATCAGTCTTTGAATCAAGGATAGATTTGGATGCATACCTTGTAGGCAAAGGCAAATACAAGCTTAAATGAGCATAATTTGCTGAATGTTTCTGACTAATGTTTAGCAAGAGATGGACTAACTGAGCTCAGTCTCCCTGGATTTGAAAATCAAAAGATAAGATTAATCTTACCCTCATCTAGACATCAATGTTGCAGAAATCCATGCCTGAGCTAGTTTCTCAGACTCCCTTTATAGCTGTCAAGAGATAGATAGGTATCTCTAGGTCACGATTCATCTCACCCTTATGTAGACATCTGAAATGACGCTTACTTTTTTCCACTAAGTATAAAAGTATAAGTCCAGACAGGTAGCTCAGACATAAATATTATATTATATACATCTAAAGTTAGGTAAAATGAAATGGAACTGCAAAGCCAGATGTCTTAGTAGTATGAATCTAGTGAATAGTCTTTAGAGAATGCTGAAAAGGCTCTGTTGAATGTTTTGTGTATACCAACAGCATTGTTGTCTACCTAAAATCTGACAGCCTTTCTGAGCTAGTATATATGGGATTTCAACTTTCACCTTTGTGGTCCAGGGGGAATAATACTTGCTCTGTAGGCAAGTTTCTGAGTAAGAAATCGCCCTTTAAAGGGAATGGAGGATTCAGACACTTGGCAGCTTAACACTTGCATTTCTCCCCTTCTCTGTATCTCTCCATCTCTATATGCAAGATTATGTGTAGAGCTATCTGAATGTGTTCAGTTGTTTTACAAGTCAGACAAAATTCTGGTGGTGTTGGGTCCCTAAACAGGGGAAAGATCATTGACAAATGAATGAAAAAGTAAGACTTTTTCACATAGCTCCCTTTTACAGAGACATAATATCGGCCTAGACCAGCAGACATGAGCACTTCCTAGTGTATGTTGCCAGTTGTCTTTGCTGCTGTTTCTATGAAGGCTTCATGGGGAGGTAAACATCCTTGGAAAGTATTTAAGCAGCCACGATTAGCAGAATACAACAAGCAGAACACACAGCACTGGCAACAACCTGCCTTTTGAAGTGGTGTCCTAGTTGTCATGCTAGGCCCAGGAGTGCTCACCAGTGTGAGATTTTTTGCATGATGGAAACCTGGGGTGGCTGAGGAGTAGAACAGGCTCCCCAGGACAGTGCTCATGGCACCAAGACTGCTGGAGTTCAAAAAGCATTTAGACAATGCTCTCAGACATATGCTTTGATTTTTGGATGGTCCTCTGCGGAGCCAGGAGCTGGACCTGATGATCTTTGTGGGTCCCTTCCAGCTCAGGATGTTCTATGATTTCATGATTTTATGAAACCTAGGGGCTGGGAAAATTGTAGTGCACTTTACCTCTGCATCTGCTGCTGAACCCACATAAGGTTTGCTTTAGGTGTCCTAGCTGATATTTTTGGGCACAGTGTGTATAGATAAAGATGTACACACAAACACACATGTATTTGTATGCATACTATATATACATATACCTTACATATATATGTACAGTACATACATAGTGTATATTTTTATGTATATTAAATATATCTATATACTATGTGTAGGTATATATGTGATGCATATACTCTGTGTATGCTCGCTCTCTATACACACCATGTATATACTATGCATATATACTACGCAGCTATGTACAAATATATATATCTGTGTTACAGCAAGAGGCATGCGATTGATCTGATGGTTATCAGACTGCAGCTTCACCAGAGGTCAGGGCCACAAAATGGCTGTAAGGCCCACCTGTGGGACCCAGCTACTCATGGCTGTGAGGCTGAGTGAGGAGAGCAGCTGGCACCGGGTGTGTCAACTTATGCCTTGTGTCTGTGCAGGAGTGATGGTAACAAGAGGTGATCACCAGAGCTGTGAGTTGTGCAAACTGGATGATGCTAGCTTTGTTGTTGTTGTTTGTTTGTTTAAATAACAATGCAAGTGCAAGCCTTCAGGAATTTCACCCAGGAACAATGACTGGTGGGTGTTCAACATTTATTTGAAGACTTTTCTAGAAAGAGAACAAAATTGCTGCCACCATTTGGGCACTTTCAGTAGTCTGGTGGACATATTATTATGGCTGTTTTGCTATACCTATGTCTGGTCCAGGCCTGACCTAAGCAGTACTGTAGGAGGGAAAGGAAAGGTAAAGGTCTTGGAGATGTCTATTGACAGTGAACATTTTCATCTTCCCTGATAAAATGCTTCTCTGAATGAGATGTTGAGGTCCTGTGTGGTTTGTCCTGCCTGAAGTTTGAGTGGGCTAGCTGATCTCCTAAAGTGCTTAGTGACTCCGGGACCCCTTTGTAGATAGCACAACAGCCATGAAGATGATCGATTTCACAAATGTAACTCATCTAGCCTCTGGGTGTATTTCTCCTAGTTCTTACTGAGGAAGCAAGCAGCCTTCTGATGCCCAGGCCACTCCTGGGTCCTGATTATAGCCTGCAGTCCCCAAAGCTCATGTAAAACTGAATTGAGCCTGTGCAAATGTGAGGTATTTTGATAAAAGGAAAGTTTTGTCATATTTTATGGATGCTAGATGGCAGTATTGCATTTCTTAAACAATTAAAGTTTAGTTAGTGGAAAATATCAAGAATAACAGCACTTTAATATCCAAAGAGCAGAACACAGTCGGTAATGAAAGATAAGGTAGACTAAAAAATCATATAATTAAAATATTGTGTTTACTTAGGGGTTGCCTGGAACAGAAGATACATTATATTTTCTTCTTGGCCATGTACTTTACCACGCCGTGTGAGTTAACTGAGAGTTGATAACAACACTGCTCATATTTTATGGGTCTTCAGGATTAGGCTCTGAATACAAACCACTTTCCAGTGATTTATAGCAGCAATGAGGAACAGCTCTCTGGCAAAGGGGGTGGGTGAACCTTCCCCTACTAACACAAGGATCTAAATCTTGTGAGATTTTATCGCAACTGAAAGAGGGAGACTTGGTTATCTCAGTTCATGTTAATGGATAAGCATCCACATCACTGAGTTCTTGATCCAGAAAAGCACTTGAGCAAGTATTTAGCTCTAAACATGTGTAGTTCATGGATTTAATAAGATTACTCATATGGTTAAAGTTTGACAGATAATTAAGGGCCGTTTTGGATCAGGGCCTAAAGCAATCATGGCAACTTGGCAGTCTCTGTAGAGAGACCAAAGACTGAGTAACTGTGTTGACTAAGTTGTCCTCTTCTCCATGGTGTCCATAGTGGCTTTGGGTTAGGACTGATACTGTATGATAATGTGGTAATGCAACTAGACTCTCAGCTGTATCTCCTGTGCTGCGAAAACTACCTTTAGAGATGCAAATACTTAAAAAAAACAAAAGAAAACAAAACAAAACCACCACCACCACTACCACCAAACAACAACAACAACAAACAAACAAACAAAAAAACCAGGTCTGATGGGGTTCTCTATCTGGAGAATAGTGTTAAATGATAGTTTTGGATCCCAGTCCCAGCCTTAGGCACTGGGAAGCTGCACCTCTGCCTAAACTAATAGGCAGAGTTAAAAAGAAGCTGAAAGATGCCATGAGGGTAAGAAATCAGTGAAAGATGAAAATCTAAAGATGGATGGGAATTGAATTTTCATGGGAATGTTTGCCTTGAAAGAGAAGTTAGTGGGAAAGTTGCTGTTTGTGTCTATTATATTTTTATGAGATATTCTAGAGGGGATGAACTCTGACAAAAGGTTGGAAGGTAAATCCTGCCTGTCCAGGAATGAGCAAAAGTTCCACTTATAATAACATTAGGAGGTGTGCCTGGGATGGTGATGTAGAAGACTGTGGAAACTAAGACAGTAAAAGGGCTTATGAGCTTGGTTATTTCTGTTTTCCAAAGGAACTGTGGTCCCCCTGAACATTCTGCTGAAGAAAAATGTGGAGGGAGTGATAAATTCCTTTGATTGAAATATAAGATAATCTTTTATTTTATTGTTGTAATGAGTCTATTTTAACTATAGGATTTTTTTAATACTTTATTGTCTCCTGTTGCAGCAGGAACAAATGCAAATATAAGCTCCAGCTGTGTGCAACAGTTTAAGCATATATAAAATAGGAAATCCTACATAAATGCGGGTTATTTTTTTAAGGACAAGACTGTAAAATCAGGGCCTAGGCACAAAATAAGTTCTAGAGCTCAGTCTTCCACTATGTGACTAGTACAGAGGCAGTCATTCAGTATGCATCTTCATGTTGTTAAAATCAAACTTTAATCCTGTGGCTGTGACTGGAATGCTGTCTTTATAAACAAATCTGGTGTAAGTGAATAGTGAATTAAAACTGTAGCCTGGCTGCAGTATTGATATCCTGTTGGTCACCAGGTCACTGTTTTATGCTTAGTGTTGAATAAAACTTGATCAGTATTATTTACAGTCATCATAATAGGTTTATAAAGTAAATTTGCATATAATTATTTTGCAGGTATCATCTGCTGGAACTGCTTAATCTCTGATAGCATCAAGTGATCAGCACTGCAATTGGTCATACATTGTTTGATCTGGCTTTATTTTTGTTTTCCTTTTACTGTGGAATATTTTGACATTTGTTGAAACTCCCCCAAACTTCCAACTTTCCATTTGGAAATTGATTGAAACAACATCATTTATTTTCAGTAGAAACTGAATTTAAATATGCCAGACCACATGTTTCAGGGCTGCTCTGATGTCTCCCAGGAGTTACTTTTCAGATAACCTGTGCTCCCATTCTTCCATCTGGGCAAAGCTGGGCTGAGCTCTGTAAGGTTTCTATGCCTCGTGTTCTTCCTGTTGTACATCTTGCCTCATTCACTTAAGCAGTTCAATCTTAGAACGCTTACTAGGTGGGAAAAATTTTCATTTTTTGGTAAGAATAAACATTCAGCAGAAAGCAGACACACATTCTGCAAAACCTCATAAAGTGAAATACTGAAACTGTTTTGTTAGAAAACATTTGACCTGATATAACAGTACCTTTAAAACCTGAGACCTTCTTGACCTCCATTAAAAATAGAAACT
Organism: Nettapus auritus; assembly: GCA_011076525.1. Lineage (NCBI taxonomy): Eukaryota > Metazoa > Chordata > Aves > Anseriformes > Anatidae > Nettapus > Nettapus auritus. The sequence goes on along the minus strand of CM021765.1, from coordinate 107,813,320 downwards.
TACAGAGAATTGATTCGATTCTTGTTGTACAACCAACATTTCTTTTGTCTTAGTCTTTCAATGGCAAGTTTCACAATGATGTCTTTTAATTGAAAACTATCGATTAGTACTAGAGATGCTTTTGTATTTTCTATCAACACAGTGTTATTAAGAAAATGACTGGTTAAAATAACATTCACACCCAGGGCTACTTCAGTTCATATGCCTTGCCAATCAAGAAAACACTGTTTCTTTCACTTATGTATTTTTTTTTTTTTTTTCATATGAAGTACAAGTCTGTACAATGCATATTACCAGTTCTGTACAATGCATACTGCCAGTTTCTTTAGCTTGCATATAAGCACACAAAATATGCATGTAGGCTTATGAAAATATCACCTGAGTTTACTAAATGATAAAGTGACAGTTTCTAGTCTCTAAAAATGGTTTCTCTTGCAAGAGCTTTACTTATCTGTAAAATTACTCTGTAATTAATGGTATGATGCCAAATGGCAAGACTACATTTAACAGTAAAAATCTAATTGGGCTTTTAGTTATGCTTTTAGTGCAAAATCCGGTACAAACTTAATTGCATACCTCAATAGCATATCAAAACAGATATAGCCTGTTATTAATAATGCAGTCACTTTAAATCATTGAGCTGCAGGAAGATGCTGGGGCAGTGATTTAATCTTTCTGGGAATAAAAAGTTTTCAAAGGGAAAATTAATCTCACTGAATGTGAAAATGAGATTTCCTTGTCCTGAGTATAATAAAAGCAGCAATTTATTCAAAGGAGGTTCACAGATTTCTAAATGAATTATAGGAATACTTGCTTCCTAAGTCAGTTAAATGACTTATTGATGCAGTTCATCACAATATGCTTATTTATAATTTTTATTTTGTGAGTTATAGAAGAGTCTTTCTTACTAAATGTATACAGCCTGTTTTGTTTCAGTGAACTAAGGGACAGCTGTCATCACAAAAAAAATGATTATAATTGCAGAATTTAATTTAAAAAACAAAACAAAACAAAATCACTTTTCCTTTAAATCAGACCTGAATCTATTGTATGATTAAAGTTGATTAACTTCCTCTAAAGGACCTGAAATAGATATGCGTCTAATATGGCTCAAGTGTATCTCATACAGTCCAAACACATAGCAATTGTCTCTTTGGTTTGGCACCCCAGACAATGTCAGGAAGCATTTCTTTACTGTGTGTCTGAGTGAGCTGTGGCATGGGCTGCCCAGAGACATTATGATGTCACCATACTTGAAGATCTTCAAAAGTGGTCTGAACATTGTCCTGGGTGGTGGACTAGGTATCTCTGCTTGAGCAGGGGGATTGGATGACATGACTGCCAAAGGTCCCTTTCCATCTCAGCCTTTCTATGATTCTGTTATCTCTGTGTGAGCATAGCACAGGGAAGGAAGAGAAGGAGAGAGCTGATGAGAGAGGATAAGGGGAAACTTATTGTTTCAGTATACTTTTTGAATATTCTGATTGTAAAAGTTAACTAACAACCTAGTGCAATAGACCTTAATAGTATGCTGTACAGGACCACTGTGTGCTAGCAGTAATGGAAGCCAGTTTCCCAAACGGACAAATTATATTGAAGATGATCTATCTTGGGGCCTCCATAGGAGAACTATTATCAGCAGACTTTCCAACAGTAAATAAGTTTCTCCAAGATTTTGAAGTCTTACCAAAATCCAATGACTGCCTTGTTTCCTTACAAGCACTACTTTCCATCTATGGATTATTTTGGTGGTGCCAGTGTGGGTGAAGGGAGAAAGGTTGTTTAAATGTGTTTTCTCTCTTTTCCTCCTTGGTTCTTCTTTGCAAGAAATTAAGAGGGTGACTCATTTCCTACTCTGTGGCTGTGTTCAAGCTTCAGAAACTTAGCCACTGTGTCCTGTAGCTTCCTTCCAGCTTGCATGTCCAGGTTTCCTTCTTATAGGTGGTGGACATGGTGAGCAACTATTTCTCACTGCGATAAGGAACTGGGATGAGGTCAGGACATGAGCAGGTGCAGGGAACTTAGGAAACCCTGTGGGGCCATAGCTGGATTGATGCATATTTATTCATTTCCTCCTGCAGTAGTCAAGAGCTCATGTTTTTGGAGTGACTTTGTAGACAGTTCCTCCATTTCCATACTGACAAGTAGGTTAGAAAAGTTCTTCAAGTCCTTTTAATATGTCCTTGATCATCATGGGTAGCATGGGTGGTTCCCAATGTCCCCTGCCTCCCCCCCTTTTTTAACTGATAGCATGGTTATTATTTTATAGAGCAGTAACATCCTGCAAAACAAAACTAGGGTGTTACCATTGTCAGCTTGTCAATTGTCAGTGTCTTTTATTTTCTTATTTATTTGTTTTTAAGCAATATACTTTTTGTATATTTAAAACAGGGTCTTTATTCTTGTTTAAAATAATCTCACTGGTCTTTCAAATATGAGGATTTTCTTAGTCCTATCTGTCCTACATTAGAGCTAGGGCTCAAGGTGTTAAAAGCTCTGACCAGCAATCTCACTGCAATTTCCTAGCTTTAATTCCTATAATTTCCATTGGTCAATTTGGCCAAGAGATAGTCTTGCATTCACCTAAATGTTTCCTTTCACACCTCTGATAGGTGTGATGTATGTTAGCTGCTCACCTTACGTTTGAATAACTGAGGACCTTCTGGGGTGCACACAGGTGATCCTCTTTTCATCACTACCACCTCTTACTGTCCATTTTAGACAAACATTTTATTTGGGGCTTAGAAAATCTATAGTGAGGTTCCCCTGTTCTTTCTCAAGAAAATAATAATAATAAAAACATTATTTTTATTCTATGAACAGAAAAAAAAATCATACATTTCAAAAAAAAAAAGGAAAAAAATAATTTAAAAGAGAGATTAGAGACTGAGTTGTTCTCCCTCCCCTCCCCTCCCCTCCC
>CM021765.1:107774771-107810000 GCA_011076525.1 Nettapus auritus | reverse complement strand
CTTCCCTTCCCTTCCCTTCCCTTCCCCTAAAATATATTTTCTGACAAATAACAATCGGTGTAAATTCAACGTAACTTTTGTATTGAAATTATACAATAATACTGTATGGTACTTGCCTGCTATACTGAAATATTTTCTGTTTTTATTTTTATTTTATAATTGAGATTATAATTTTATAATTATAATTAATTTATACTGAGATTGGAATTTCAGCAAAGGAAAACAAACAATCATATTTCTACTGGATCCGGTGCCAGAACCCTGATTCTGGCATTCAAACTGATTAAGAAAATAACACTTATACTAATTTCATCCAGCTTCCTAACTTTTTTTTTTTTTTTTTTTTTTTTTTTTTTTTTTTTAGTTGTTTGTTTGAGAAGGGTGAGACAGTTAACTCCTGATCTTTGGAATAATGAATTAAAGTTTCAGTTTTGGTTGACACCTAGTTGATTACTGGTGTTTCATTTTTCCTCCTGATCGTCTCAGCCTTCCTCCCCTTAGTCCATCCTCTCCACTCTTCTCCCCATTTATCTTTGTTATCAGATTATGGACACTTCCTTGCCAGTTCCCTCTTCCTCCTTCTCCTGTCCATCTCTCTCCTTCTTGGAATTCTGATGTAATATAAACTCTATACAAAATATGAGGGGAGAACACCATCAGGAGGTCTGTGAACACAAACGGCAGCAGGGCTGGCTATTTTCCATAGAGCTATTTGTACACTGATGCTTCTCCCCATCTGCCCCAGAGCATTGCCTGTTCTTGCTCCAAAGGCAAGAAAAGACCCTTTGGGTCCATGGCTATAAGGCCTGATCTTGATGAACCGAAAGGGGGCAGTTAGAGTAAGTTCATTGCTAAACCGTATGGAACATGTTCTGGAAAAACAAATTGCATTAAGCTGGGGAAAATGCAGCTGTGCAGCTCTTTGGCACATGGAACACAAGCCCTACCTGACGCCAATTCTGCTTTGTGTACATACTGTACAGCTGAGAGAGAACACATAACACAGTGTATGGTGTGCTGAATTATCACCTCATTCAAATCTCTAGGCAGACATTTAGCTACATGTACCCTGTCAACTCTGTACCAGGTCATGACCAGTAACAGTATGATACCTTTCTGGAGCCAATTGTGTTAAAAACAAAGTCAATCAGTTTAATTTGAGTTGAAGTAAAGAGAAAGGAGAAACATAAGTTTTATAAGTTTTAAGTGTAGTTGCTCACTGAAGACTTGAAGCTTGACTTACATTCAGGGTTGCTGCAACTTATTTATGGCTACAGAGCTGGCAAAGAGTAGCATAACAAGGTCAGTTGAAGAACATGGCCATCTTCAAAATAAGTTGCTGCAGCTAACCTAACAGGGCAAACTGGTATTTTAGAAGAGGGTAAACAAAATACTTAGCATCCAGATCAGGATGAGTTTTTGTCCTGAGTTGGCTTGTGTTTCAGAAACCAAAGGCAAGATTTTGATGGTGACTTTATCAGGCCTGTAGCTTAACTTGTTTTTCAACATACAGAAAAGTGCAGGTAGCTCATCACGTGAACACTCTGCTGACAGCTACAAGAGCATGAGCCACATCCCTTTTCTCAGACAGGCAGAGGGGTCCTTTCTTCCCTCTGTAGCCCAAGACTTGCCAAGGAGTGATATAAGTAGGAATACTACACAATAGGGTGTTTGGTTAGCATCCTACATGTGTTAAAGTTGCCAGTCTTACAGCTGTGAAAGGAAAGTTATTGCAAGCATTATGTACCAGCTTTGTCCGGAGAACACATTTCCAACAATGTGTAACAACTTCATCTTTTAGCTGGGATGAGGAAAAAGTCTCACGGAGCCTCCAAAAACTACAATTCAAGCAGAGAACTTAGTCTTCTGGGGGAAATTATTGCTTAAACCCTCCAAGTGAAGCTTTCATAAAGTTCTCAGGTGAAGCTTTCAAGAGCCACAGTAGCTTCAGAATCAAAATATTAAGGTCATGTATCCATACAGTTAAAACCTTCTTTGCTGAGAACAAAGTTTAGATGACTATTATTTTTCCATGCTAAGTGTAGGAAGGTGGAAACCACTTACTTTGCCAGATTGTGTTAGTACAAAAGAGCTGATGAAGCATGATCAAACAAGGATCAGAGAAAAATAATACATAATGTTTAGAGGAGCCCAGGAGAATGTACTAGCAAAGAATATGAGCAACTTCTGTTTCTTAGTGGATCAGTGATAACATGCGATCACTGTACTGAGAGTCTAATTAATAATTTACAACTGTATTCTATATTTTGTAGGAAACCATTTTGTATAAACTTCGGTTTTATTAATGTAAATGAGGAAAACAAAACAAAACAAAAGAAACAACGCTCTATAAGCATCTTTATTTAAAGACTAGTTAAAGATTTGTTGTTATGGAGGGTGCCTAAGCTTGTGTAGAGTGCTGGCTCCAATGCATATTTGCTGTTGTGGATAGCAACAGTAAAATCTGTAGCAGAGAGGTGTGCATGATCATGCATGTAACGCAAGGAAGATTTAAGAAAACAGTACTGTATAAAACACTAACAGTATGGTTGTTGAGCAAATGCAATTAATATGTTTAGCTACATATAACAAAACAGAAAAAAAAAGTGACTGATACTTGATAAAATATCTTTTAATTTACTTGCCCCTTTTTTTGGGTAGTCAAAGTGGCCACATGCCTGTCTTGGTGAGACTGGCAGTGAAACCCCTGGTTAGCTCTTCCACAGTGCTAGGCACTTGGTTTTACTTGCTCCTTGCTCTTACAGCATGTTTCAATAGCACTGGGCCAGGATGCCTGTGTGTGTTCAGTCAAGGAGGAGTGAGAAGGTTATACTACAGAATGCAAAGTGTTTGTGGGGAAGAGCCCCACTGACTCCAAGGCAGGACCCAACCCTGGTTATATGAAAAAACTGGGAGTGATGCAGAATTGCATTTACCTCTTTTGCTTTAAGGGATTGAAATCCCTATATGGAAAATGTCTTTGTTGCTCTGTAAGTAATTCTAAAATAAAAAAATCAAACTGGTGTGAAAAATAATAAACTGTTAAAATAAGACAAAATTTTTGTCTGATTTTAGAAAACTCTTCAGTGGGTGAGCTATTAAACATTCACATGAATATTCGAGGCTGTAAAGGCTTATATGGTTTTCAGTTCAGATATTCAGAGCTGACACTTATTCTGAAATCTTAGGGTTTATTTATTTATTTATTTATTTATTTATTAATCTTAAAATTCTAAGGTTCATTTTGTATGTCTCAGTTTTCATGCATATCCTGTAGTGCAAATTTATGGTTTTGACTGGTATAGATTAAAGCTGAATAATTTCAATTGAAACAGGATATATAGAGTCAAACCTGTACTATGGATATATGGAGTCAAACCTGTACTATGAAAAGTCTTTCCTGGGAGAATTAAGTGACACATTTTTAAAAGAGTGAGTGTTAATTAAATTACTTTAAAATTAAATAATGTTCTACACACAGCACAAATGCAGGAAGGATTTTATTTCTATCATAAAGTATATTAGGCTTTTTTTTTTTTTTTTTTTTTTAATCATCAGTGAGAAAATAATAAGGAATTTTTCTACTTACCTGTGCTATTTGCCTCTTGAGACATCTAGAGCAACAGTTCAGCAGGTATTCTGGAGAAACAAGGTAGCTCTCAGAAATACATGGCAGAATTCAACAAATAGTGGAATAAATACCCAGCTTGAGTGGAAGTTTATGTCTATCAAATAACTGCACTAACCTATTTTAAGAAGAGTAGAAAATCTAGCCTTGCTATTTGTAGTAGCAGAGCAATTGATTTATAAAGCTGAAAACTTGCAATGGAGAATTTGACATTATGGGCTAATGTACAGCAACACTGAGAATGAGAAAGTAAGATAAAATATAATGTTGGAAAAAGTATGTTATGTAGCAAGTGACCTTACATGAATATTTCTACACTGAAAAGATTAAAGCTTCTTTCTTCCAAGCTTCTTTCTTCTTTCTTTCTGTGGTGACTTTTTTTTTTTTTTTTTTCCTAATGTCCCGATGTCCCCTCACTGGCTCACACCTATTTCTGTGTCAAATTTAGGTATTTTGGAGGCAGCTAGTTTACAAGAACAGTCTTGTGTGTTCCTCCTGAGACTGAAAATTTCAGCTGTTTCTTTCACATTAACAGCTACAGAAAATATTAATGCAGGCAAAATTGAATGAAACCAGTATCAGATGATCAGTTCAGATGTTTTTGTAGCTTTAGGCAGACATCACTGTAGGGGTTCCTTATGCCACACTTTTGCACAAATATAGCTTGACTTTCAAATTTTATGTTGGAACTCATAGAACAGCTGATATTTTGTAAACATTTGAAGGATGGATGTATGAGCATTTTGTTTCAACTAGAGTTAATGCTTTTGTTTGTTTTGTTTTCGTTTGGTTTGGTTTGTAGTTAATATGATGCTTTTCTAAATTCCCTGGCTTCCACATTAGTCACAGAAGTAAGTTTACGACTGTGGAGAAGTAGAGAGAAAATCTCTCTCTTCTCACTGTATGTATTTTGTTTTAAGCATGTTCTCAACTCCAAATAAGCACACATCTGCAGACCCTTCCAAGCTATAGTAGGAGATGTACTTCTTTCTCCTTTCTCAGGTAAATAAATTTGTCTCCTGTAAAATGATTTTTTCAGCCTTCAGCTTCTCAAGAAACTTAAGATGTTCATATTTAAAGCAGTGTCAACCCTTAAATTCCAAAACAGTCATCTAATTTTCTGTAACTCTTGCTTTCAAGGGATATGAGAAGCAGTACAACTTTGCATGGAGTCCTGTTATTTTTTCTAATATTTTTCAAAGTCCACTTCAACTATGATAAGAATTAATGTTCTTATAAAATCTTTATTATGATTTAGCTCCAGTTTCAGTACTGTTCTTGGATTTGAAATGTACACAGACTCATCAGCCAGAATGCCGTTCTCTGGAACATATTTTTTCAGTTTCAGACCAGAAACTGTAGTAACCTCTGTTTCTATGCAGGTCTGTCATCATCTTTATTTTATTTATTTATTTTTTAAATAATTTTTTTTTTTTTTTTTTTTTGCACAGCTACATTCTAGACTGCACGTTCAGTAATGTTAGAAGACCTTTGTAGGCTTAAGACATGTCGTTACAAACATAAAATGATCAGATGTATTTGCGTCCAAATAGTTCTCAGTTCATGAATCTTCCATCAATATTCTGTGTTTTAAACAGATCGTTTGGAAGTGAGCCTAGTGTGCTGACTTTATCGAAAGTATTATGTGCATATTTATTCTGAGGCACATACTGTCTTTATCCATAGCAAAAAACGATGCTGCACAGCCAAGACCATCTTATATGTTGCAGTTGCACTGTCTATAGCTGCTGGATTTCTGTGTTGGAAATCCAGATGAGTGTTGTTCATACACAGAGACTGATGCTTTAGGAAAATACTGGCTTTGCTGAATGAGCAGTAAACACTGCTGAAAGCTTCAGACTTACTTGCTGTACTTCAGCAGAGTCCAGAGAGCAACGGGTTTGTGTGAGTTCACCTGCACATGTAAGGTGCATTTGCACCACTGGTGTAGATTGAACCTCTGTTGTCCTGTGCACACTGGGGTCACTGCTCATAAGCATAATCAAAACTATTTATCTAGCACTACTGCGTGTCCAGAAGCCTAGCTGGAGCTTCTGCTCTGCTCTCTTCTAAGACTTGTGGATATTCAGGGCAAATATACTGCATCAGGTGTTGCTAACCCTGGGCTGATGCTGATTATTAAATCTGCAGCTTTAACCAAGATGGGTCAATTATATACTATATTGCCATCTTTAAAGTGCCCCGTATTTGATTATGTATTCTTATATACATGAGAATACATGGATTCATTTGTTCAAGAGTCACATTAAAGCATAAAGTATACTACCCATTGAGGATGTGGGCTTTTGACCAGTGTCAGCTCAAGCTGGCTCCTGATGAATGTCCAAGTGTAATATTACATGCGAGCAGGAATCATCTTCACATGTATGAAAGTTTGTTGTTTCACATCATGGTGCCACATAGCTTCAACACTCTTTGCAAATTTTGTTTTCACAAAACTAAGTTATCTTTGAGTTCCTTACTTGAGGGTAGGTTCTGGCAACTTTCTGGCAATCTAGCTGTCTCATTGTACAAATGTTCAAACTTGAAAAAACCTTATACAAAGACCCTGTGACACCTGTACTAATCTCTACAAATGTTCAAACCTTGTAAAAAGGACCGTGTGACACCTGAACTAATCTCTATAGTGAAACCTTGGCTGAAAATGTTATTATAGGGTGCAGCTGAGGGAAACACTTGTGTTTGCCACAGGAAGCTATAGATAACAGTTATGACCTTGCACATAACTTTCAATTGAACATGGAGTCATGTAGAAATAAAGACATCTGGAAACAGAATGTATGTGAGCGTATCTATCAGAGCCTCTGTCTATATTTATCCCCAAATGCATCTTCCCCCCTCCCTGTTTCTGATGGTTAAAGTGATGAGTTTTTTATATTTATAAGATTTTGTTTAGCTGTGCATACATTTACCTAGTCTTTTTGTTCTTCCTATACCTCTCTGAATTTCTGTAAAACTGCTGGTCAGAAACATCTGCAAACTCAAGTGGTTATCTAGTTGTGTCAAGAATTTGCATCAGACAGCTGTGTTTTGAAAAACTAAATTTTGATCTAAAGGAAGGACTATAGTTCTTACCCACACTGTTGCACTCATGTAAGGCACTTTGCAGAGTAAATATGGTTTACATTAAATTTTTATTAGGCTTTGTACACCTGAAGAAACTAATAGTAAGTATTTGTGTTACAACGCTTCCGTCTTCTGAGACAGAAAAAACAAGGCAAGAAACAAGTTTATTGCCAGTTGGATTTTTTTTTTCTTTTTTCTATTTTCCCTCTGAATTATGATTCATTTCTAGGATATTTGTACTGTTTTCAACTAACTTGACTGCAGTTGATCATGAGGAAATAATCTGGTAAAAAAGCACACTCTGAAAAGGAAGACAAAGGTTCCTCACAAGAAAATACTGGTGTTTTGGTGACACTGACCCTACTGATGGTCAAGTAATGTTTGCTTGGCTGGTGGTAAGTGGAAGTTGGTCACTTTTGAAATCCTGGAACAAAAGCAGAGTGGAAAAGAGCCCTGTCCTTTCTATCAGTATTCTTAGTTTAAAGAGTCAATGTTCAAAAGAGATAGTACAACATGTAGTTTATATTTTTCATTCACTTTAGACAAATTTAGGATATATGCCAAAATAACTCTTTACCAAATTTGTCTTGATTGGAGTGAAAAACTTTGTCTTGCTGGAGCCTGTGGACAGAAGTGTTAGAGCAATGCTGAATACTGTGTGGATTTGTGTTAAAGATTAGGTAAGGCTTTGAACTTCCAGGATTATACTTTGAAGTGGTCCCAATACAAGGCATTTTCTCATTATAGGTAGTTTACTGGGTTTTATGTGGCAAACACTTGACATTTCCTGTCATTGCAGATTAACATGCAGTTGTCTACCACAATTGCGGCTGTATAGTGACTTCAGCCAGGTAGTGGAGCTAAATCCTTAACAAGAATAAGTTTTCAAGCTGCACGAGGCATTCTTCTGACCTGATACTATAGTAAAAGGCAGGTTGGTTGAGAATGAAACTCTCAGATATCTGTCTTTATTGAGTTTGACAAAAAGGTAAGAAAATTAATTTTAAGCCCAGGAAGGAAATAAGGATTCTGTTTTATGAAAAACAGAGGCTTTGAAATGTTTATTTTTAGTTCTACACCAATGCAAAACACCCAACAATACTTAATGAATACACAGGAGAGAGAATTTGGCAGAACTGAAACTTGAATCTGAGTCTTTACACTTTGTACTTTAACCACCAACTTACTGTATACTGAATTTCTCATCAGAAATCAGAAAAAAGGACCTTTCAGGATTTGAAGAGTCTTTCCATAAAATATCATTGAACTAGCTAAAAAAAAAAAAAAAATAAAAAAAAAATCATTCAATTTAAAATATTTTATTTTATTTATTTTATTTTTTGCTGGTTACAGTTATGCCATTTTTCCATTCAGGATTTTCACAAATATATTCATAAACATTTTCATTAATCAAATCTAGTCTCCAGTGCTATGGAGATTGTTGCACTCAGAATCAGGGAAGTTGCAGACTATCAGAAAAGCTATTTGTTTATTAATATTCCAGTGAAATTTCCAGCATGGTATTTTGAAATAATACAGATTATGATCGAGACCTGGCCAAGAATCAAGACAAGAGTCTTGCATAACCCAGAGAATCTTTTTATTTTTCCATATTTTTTTGTTATGTACAAAATAACCTGGAATGATCCCCTCTCTGTCCTGAAGCATGCCTCAACAGAAATGTCAGCAATGGTGTTCACTCTTTAATGATCTTGCTTGTTCCTGTAAAACAGCTGTAAAATCAATTTTTAAGACAACACTAAACTCTGATAAAGGAGGGTTTTTCTCTACAGAAAACTTCATGAAGGAAAAGGTATCTCTCAAGTTCTACCTGTGTAGAAGCTTATCTCAATTGTTCTAGAAGGGAAGAATTAGTTAAGTCTTCTTACATCAAAACTCATCTTATCTAAGGCAGAGTTTATATATCCTTGGTATTTCCCAACTGGGGGCAATAAGAGTTGTCTTTATACCAGAGCAAAACAACCTGCAGTGTTCCTTGTCTGGGATTCATTTTCTCTGCAGTACCCCATTAGTTTCATAGCTCCAACTAACTGTGACTATAATACCTTGCCCACAGGTTTAGCATGAAACTTTTGAAGGTGATATCTAGCTGTGCTCCATTGAGGTAGCTTCTATTTGAAACTTTTTATTCAGAAAAGCCAGTGATGTGAAAACCTGTGTATCTGAGTTGAGATCTGAGTCCCAACATCTGCATTACAGCATTTTGGAGTATTAAAGAAACATCATGTTGAGGTCCTTATCATGTAGACTGAAGACCTGAAGGAAATTTTAGGAATTTGAACTTAAAAAGAGTGATACTGAATCCAGACTTACAGTCACCTGAAATGCTTATGTATTTATGCCAAAAAAAGTTCCCAGATCAACTGATCTATATAATTTCCTAAGTCTGACCTAATCAACTGTTTTTTGTATGAAGTACTTTGTTTATAGCAAGGAACACAATTTCCTCTTTTTTATTTTTATTTTTTATTTTTTTATTTTATTTTGGTCCTTTTTCATTAGGTTTGTTCTCAAACTCAGTTCTTGAGACACTAAATCAGAATTTCAGATACTGAAATCAGAGTAAACATACAATTTAATTTCAATTTAAGATGTGTTGAAACTGAACTTTTCAGATTCATTATTACATTTTCCTCCTTCCTGCAGCTTTATCTTTTTAATATTGGGGAATATGAATTAATTACGCTTCCTGGAAGTATTGAATGGTCAACAATGTTGGTTTTCACTTAAAGAACATCAATGGAACCAAAACAAAGATGCTGCCAAGTATTACAGTACAGCAGATTTATTTTGATTCAGCTGAATAGAGGATGTAGGCAGGAGACTCGTAATTAGAACTGTGTTAAATGTTTCCATTGAATCTTAGGTCCATCTGAATTGAGTGAGATACTACTTTGAACATGTTTTATGCAACCTTGAGTCAGTGTTGGTTTGAACAACAGTGAAGTGGGCAGATCCTTGACAGCTGTCTTTGTCATCATTGCACTTAATCCATGAGCCCTGAGGAAAGGAGGATGAAACAGAAACCATCTTGGCTTCCCAAACTGAGGAGAAAGTATAAAGAAATCTACTTGGTGGCTCTCTGAAAGATGGGAAAAACAGCCAGCTGATGTTCCTTCAAGGCAAGGCACAGCACATCACATCACAGAAGAAACTGAAGCAGAAAAGATTTGAATAATTCACTCACCTCTTGGAAAGACCGAGGAAGAGTGTTTTTCTTTGGGAAAGAGAAATGCCAAACTAATGAAAGATTAAAAGGTCAATTTATTGATAACTCATTAATGATACCTCTCAGTACAGATCTATCTGAAATCACAGACATCTATATGTGGGTGGGCAGCAAAAATGAATTGTCATTCATATTTTGTGCTTTGTTGGTGACTACTGTAACAGCTGGCACCTTGTTTATGGTACATAAATAAAGTGGTACAAACAAACAAACAAACAAAAAACACAAAAAAAACAGGGTCTCATGAGCTGAGTTCCAGGGTTGGCTTTTGAACATAATTATGAGAGAAACCCTGTAGTATTAAAATCACTTCAGTGATAATATTGAACATACTTGTTTTCATCCCAAAGCTGAAATCTATTGGCCAAACACAGTAGGTGGAGATAGACTGATCTTTTCTTCCTTGGCTATTGGTTGCATGTTACAAACTGCATTCATACCCATAATGTAACGTGGAGAGACAAACAAAAATTGTGACATAAAAGAAGGCTAAATCAACAAATATCATTTGAGCATCCCATGCTGCTGTTAATCTCTGCAGGAAGAGGATTGAAAATAAAAGATTGTTAGAAATTTTTTTTGGGAACAGATATGCTCTCCCGTCAATTCATATAATAATAATAATAATAAAAATAAAAATCCACTGCAACTGTTTTCTTTACTGACATGTATTGTTATGCATGGTAGGCACTCAAATAGTGAACTGAGTTTCTAAGTGTAGAATTCTTGATCAGGAAAAAGTAGTGTCAGAAAGATGAAGAGTGGGACTTCCTACTAATATGCCAGATGCATTTTCTATGCAATCGATTGTCAGTAATCCTTCCTGTGTTGCCCTGATGGGTTGGTTACTAACAGAGGTTTACCATTTGGTCTGCTGTCCTTGAGATGGATGAAAAAGCAACCACTGAAAGGAGAAAAAAAAAAAAAAAAAAAAAAAGAAGAGATAGATTTAAAGGTATGCTTTAATGTGTACTCGGTATGTGGTTGGGGGGGTGGGGTGCTGTGGACGAAATCCCTAATGTTCTAATGAAAATGCTCAAGTGCTGGAATGGATTGCCCTGAGAAGCTCTGGAATTGCCATTGCTGAAGATTTTATAAAACTTGACAAGGTTCTGAGCTGCCTTGTGTAACTTTGAGTTTAGCCTTCCTTGGAGAAGGAGGCTGGACTAGAAAGCCTCCTGAGGTCCTTCTCAGACTCAATTATTTTATGACTTTAAATTATGATAGATTCTGAGTTAATGATGTCATCATATGGGTAATATCAAAACTGAATTAAAATATCCCCTGCCTGTGTATTTTTTTTTTTTTTTTTTTCTCGAATTATTTGGATGCTTAGAGACAGACCTATATTTCAGTATTTCAGTGAAATTTCAGTATTTCAGCTTAGTTATTTTGGATCAGTATTATTGCCTTGAAAGATTGTTGATTGTTGTTGGCTTTTTCAGTTAGCTTCAAACATAAGACATGTTTTCATGATCAAAACCTAACTTCTTATGAAGTATAATACACCTAATACAATTTTCTCCATTGTTCATGTCCCAACATGAACCATTAACATCAGTGAGATCACATTAAGCCATTGAGACCTATGACCCACCTATGTGGGATGCTGTTGTGCTATCTGACGGACCCCTGACAAAAGCCCAGACAGACATTTGTGCAGTGGCAGTATTGACACTGGAAAAATGAGTTCATTGTCCCGGATGGCCATCTTTTATGAGTTCAAGGTAAAGAGCCTATGTGAACTTTAACTCCAGACTAATTGTCAACAGAACGAACCTGTGTCCATGTGCCTGTGAGATACTCCAGCTGATCACACCCAGCTCAGTTCTGCGTTCTACATAGTACTACGTGGCCTTATACCCCAAATTGGCTGTGTCCACAAGTAGGTACTGGTTACTAGGTAGGCAACTGATATCTTCCATTGAGCACAGTTCCCAGGATATCCCTCGTTTAAAACTGCAGTGACTGCTGAGAAAAAGGTGGTTTTTTTTTTAGTTCATAACAACCTAAAACATCATATAAATATTTCTAATGTGTCTAATATTTCTATTTATTTCTTGAAATCCTGAAGGCAATAATAAGTAGCTGGGGAAATGGTATACAGAAACTTAAATTCCACTTACTGAACTAACCTAAAATTCGTTAAAAATATACAGTAGTGTCATATATGATGAGTGTTTGTTCATTGCCTTTTGTATTATAATAAATATTGTATGAGGCATCCTGTTGAAAACCAGGACGTCGGGGTGAGGCAACTACTTCCAGGTGAGGCAACTACTTTCCTGTCTCCAGGGAAGACCAAATGAGGAAGGAATTGAGTTACGACCACCGGAAGGAGGAAGATGACCCTCCCTAGCAATAGGAGGCGCAGTCGCAGACAGTAGCAGAACTTGCTAGAATGTGACACGTCATCCCGGAACTACAAGGCTGTAAAAACTCTGATGGGGGGGGAGGTGCGCGCCATTGGCAGAGCAGAGACTCCCCAGCCGCCCAGCGCTGTTTTGCTTGTTGTGCTTACTAATAAATTTATAATTGCAAACTTATGCAATTGGCTCCTAATCAATCTATAACAGTAGGACATATGACAACATTGCATTGCTTCAGTATGAAGTGCTTGTACAAGGCTGTATATCCTTGTATCATACCAACTCAAATAAGTTTTCTTCCCACAGTATTATTATTATTTTTTTTAAAATGCCCTTTATCATGTACATTCAGTGGCAGTTTTCTTGAAATAGAAGTTGTACTGCAGACTTAAGCCTGGTACCATATGCCAGGAATAAGCAATTTGATCAAAGAATTCCCGCAATTCTGAAAAGAGTTTTCGGGTATTCAAGTCTTTGGCTGGTTTTAACTTCTTGATAGTTACAGGCCATTTTTGTGGCCAAGAAATGGTTGTACTTTGAAACTATATATATATATATTTTTTTTTTTTTCTATAGTCAATCTGGACAGTTGATGGATAATAAAGAATCCTGAAAATAGTTGAGTAGTCATGAAAAAGAGTAGTACTATCTGACTGTCCTTTTGGTAAAAATGACTTGCTGATTATTAAGTACCCATTTAAAACTCTTGAAAACTCTTCCCTGTAGACCAATAAGTCCTTACAAAGCTTTCTGGTAAGGATGAGGAGGTGAGGAAGAAAGGAATTGAAAATACATTTGACTAATGTTTGAGAATGCTCATAGATAACTACAGTATGGTCACATAACCCTTGACGATGCTTTCCCTTTTGTTTCCCAAGCAAATAGCTTTATTGTGATATCTAACTCCAAACTTTTACACTTCATATTTTAATAATCTTTGCAGTAGATACCTTCACAGTCCTAACTATCTCCAAAGCTATGTATATAATACTTATTTTTAATATTTCAACATGGACCAGGAACAAGATAGCCAGTTAAAATGAACATGTTACTGCACCATCTCCCTTGTGTTTTCTTTCCCTTGCTCTTGTAGTGTACACATGTGATATCTTGTCCGTGAACCTGACTACAAGCACCCTCAGCAAGTTTGCAGATGACACCAAGCTGAGTGGTGCGGTTGATACCAAAGAAGGAAGAGATGCCATCCAAAGGGACCTGGACAGGCTGAAGAAGTGGGCCCATGTGAACTTCATGAGTTACAACAAGTCCAAGTGCAAGGTGCTGCACGTGGGTTGGAGCAACCTCAGACAGGAGTACAGACTGGGAGATGAACTCATTGGGTACATTAGAAACTTCTATATTTAAGAGTTTTTTTTTGTATCCTCTGTTCTCTTATGTGAATTTGACCTACTCCATAAATGTTACACATTGCCTGTGTGAAATGATGTACCATTTCAAAATGAAAAATTTAGAGATGCAGTGAAAAATGAGACATTTCTTAATAGACTACACCTATTGGTAGACTGTTGACATTTCACTAAAAATGGTTTAGTTAGAAATATTTTTAAGCGTGTCATAATTTATTGTTGTGTAGTTATGATGTATACCATAATGTCATATATACTGATGTATTCTGAAGACAGTAATGTTCTCAGGAGTCCACTGTGGCTGAATGCAGCAGCAACTTTAATGTATTGAAGTGTGTGTTCATGTATCTGCACTCATGTAGTAGGTTCTCAAGTATATAGAGGCAGCAGAAATGGACAAACAATACAGGACATGGCATAATATTACAAAGAGCTACTGCATTGACTTGAAAATTATGATGAAGGTACTGCACTTAAATGCAAGTCCAATGGAAGAAGGCAGTAGTTCCTTCTCTAAATAGACATGTATGAGAAAAAGGGTCAGGAGGATTTTGTTTGCTCTCCAACAACTGGTGTTTGTAATGTTTCCCAGAATGCCTAGATCCTTTACATACAAAAATGGCCATAGGTCAGAATAGGCATTATAATTTGGGTCGTATTTTAAGCTCATTTCTAACTCTGAAATGTGCACAGAAGAGCTAACTGGAATTTCCAGCATCTTGAAGATAACCAACCAAAATAACTATTCTAATTCTGCTGTGGGCAGGGAATGTATTTCTTTTAGTACAGCGCCTTGAACAGAAGACCCTATTTTAACCAAACATTGTACTTGAAACAGATATTAATATCATAAGGGAAAGGAGGAACTTATTTTCTTTTTGTTTTCTAGAAAGCTCAGTGGTGTTGTGAAACATTTTAAGAGTTGGTGCTTGGAAGGTACAAAACAAAGCCTCGGTCAAAGCCTGCTCTTTCCCCCCTTTCAACTCCACGCTGTATTTGAGCAGACAGAGCTCTCCAGAGTTAAAGTCAAATTTGTTTTTGATGTCAGTGTAGAAAATAGAGCAGTTGTAAGAAGCATCTACTAATTTTTGTGGGTCGGAAAAAAAAAAAAGATGCAAGAATGAGCTGATATATATTTGAAGATGGAGAAAGACTTGCATGAGGCAAAACTTCTTTCTTAAATGTCTGTTTTTTTCTTCTTCAGAATATTAATTGAATTTCTTTTCAATTGGCCTAACCCCATAAACAGATACAATGTGTTAATCAGTTTCGCTTCGACTAACAATTGTGAATTTAAACTCTTAAAGATTTTTGCCAAAATTAGGCTTTGCAATTTTGTTATGTATTTTGACACTAAATTGCAGAATTTCTAGAACAATTAAAAAAAAAAACACCAAACTTTATTTTATTCAGGTTTTACTACTTTCTGTGTGGAACATCATGACTAAGCTATTTATATATTAACTTTGGAAAAATGCTATCCATTCCTTTACCGGAAAGCAAAGGAAATTGCCACCTAAGTATAAATGTTTCAAAATGATTATTTTTCTAAATGTTCTTATAATAGTACTCAACTTTAACAATGGTTATAATTGCACATTTTATTTATGTGTATATGTGCACGTACATTTAAAGTAATTAGTAAGCAACATGACACTTACTAAATCATCATCTCCTTATGTAGCAGTTTTTATATAGATCTTAATACATCTAAAAAGGAGTCAATTTTACAGACCAGAAAAATTAGTTTCAGAGTTGACATATGCCTTGTCAAAGTTTTCCATAGTAATGGTCCATGTTAATGAAACCAATAATATTGCTAATTGTGAGCTTCTATCCTGTGTCAGTGAGTAGCTGACATTGTCTGCTATATAATGTTCCTTTCCACTGCTTTTGTGTTCAGTGTCTAGATAAGGTAGATCTTCTTCCACCCCACAGTTACAGTGCGTGAAACCTGAATTCTACCAAAGACAATGGAAAAATCTCATTGAGTTTGAGGTTTTGATTTTACAAAATCTGCAATTTTGTCAAATTTGCAATGTTTGCCCAAAGCCATGCTGTTGCACCAAGCAGCACTGAGCAAGAGGCAAGCTTAGTCCTGCACAATGCTGAGGGAAATAAAGTCTGTAACTATGCTAGAGTGGCACTGATCATGAGTTAATGTACTATCTATCACAGTGATTTTATAAATGTAGGACTGACATTGGGCTAAAATGACCACATCTGCTTGGGAGCTGGATTATGTGCAGAGTGAGCTCTTATGTGTAGTATACACAGTGTAAATATATTCTCCCGTTAACAGAATCCACTCTGTGGGAGGAATGTTGGGTCACAGATGAAGACAGGTACAGTGACTGTGCGTTTCTAACTTTTTAATAAAACTTGCTTGTGGGGAGCTTGATCAAAATGGTGAGATGAGAGAAAGAAACGTCTGACCTATATTTTGCCACCATGAAATCACAATTTCAATAGCTATTCTACTTGTGTACCTTTGTGGTGTTATTTTTAGGCCCTTAAAAATAGTAACAACCTGCCATAAATAAAGGTATGCAAATACACAATGCATGAATACAAAATAATGGATGAAAGAATTTGCAGAGCTGTGAGTAGAAAGAGAGTGAATTCAATTAAATTCTGTGCTTAGGCCAATAAAACCGATTTGCACGTAGATTAAAGCCCAAACCAAGTCCTTATTTACTGACAGACATGAACTTTGATTGTTTCAGGCAATAAATTTTCCAAGTTGTTTTGGAGGACTTTCTATAAGTTATGACATATGACAAAGGGAAAAAGTCATAGCAGATGAAGAAGGAGAAATTCATGGACTTATGTGGAGTCTCTTTCCTGACACTTTAATTTACAAAGTAAAAAAAAAAAAAAAAAAAAAAAAAAAAAGTAATTCCTCATCACAAATCAATAAAGGACATGTTTCCATAACATTTTTATTATTCTGATAACAACAACTTGAAATTTTTGCATTGGCTTAGTTAACTTTTTCCTATCTGTTGCCTGCCAGAAATAAGAAAAAAATCCTTAATTTTCAGTCTTCTACTGGAAAGCATTTCTTTTGATTATCAATGAATATGTACCCAGGACTATTTCATGTTATTACATCTGATAATTTCCAGAGAAAACAGGATAATGGCACATATCATGTACAGAAATGTTAGTTTATGAGAATAAAGATATTAAAAATATTATTCTCCCTCTCTTTAAAGTGAAAGGTACCAGAGTGACAACCATGTTGCATGGGATTTTTTTAAGTGTATATACTAGATTCAGTACAGATGACAATCCACACAAATTCTCACAAACAAGCCTATTACAGATCTGCTGGAGATGGCAAATCTCTTCATCGGGTCTCTGCGACCACTGTCTCTGTGGGGAAGTCTCTGTCTTCCCACTAATTCTCTGTCCTTTACATCTTGGACAAATCCAATCATGGCACTTTAGATCATATGCTACTTGTGATTATCTACATGTAATGACCTGGTAAGTATATTTTAACCACTTGCATATATTTTTCTTAGGACTGGAAAATAGCCTTCAGCCTAATGTGTCTGACTATGCAGGTTTATCTTTAATCTCACATGCCTGCTATTTTACATACTCCAAATACTTTTTTAAGGAAACAAAAATTTGGCTGTATTTCATGTTGATTGTCATCTGTTTAAATCAGGTTTCATTTAAATCTATTTATCTTTGGTTCTTTTATATATCTAATCTAGAGGTGGGGGCACTCTTTATTGTTTTCAAAAGCAATCCAGAATGATAAACAAACAAACAAACAAATAAAATCCAAACAATTTTAATTGTGTGATGGCATGTTTGTAGTACAAGAGAAAGATGGAACCACTTTTTCCATTCCTGATGTTGGCTTAAATTGATCAAATAATTGCCCTAGGCACTGGTGAATCCATACAAAAGAAAAAAAAAAAAAGTTTAGTTGTGGGGGAAATAGCTCAGGGAAAGCAGGGGTGTCTCAAAACTTTCCACATGTTGAAGCCAATCCATCATTGAACACAAATCAGAAATAAAGTAAGCTTTTTTATGCCTGGTGCTTCAGAACATCTTGTAAGACATAAAGGATATTTTTTGTTATATCAAAGAGTCTGTAGCAGTTCTTGTTTTATCTCAGTGGTTTATTTACTCCAAGAAACTGTAATGACTCTTTTAAAAATATAACTTATAGCCTGACTATGTTGTGTTGATGCTGTTTTATACCAACAGTGACTTTAGTATCTTTTTCCAAAATAAACCAGGGAAACCATGTCATTGTGTTTCTTCTTTTTTGTTGTTGTTCTATATATTTTTTGTTTGTTTGTATGATTTGTTGATTGATTGATGTTTAGCATTGCAAAATTTAATCACCTGAAAAGTCAATTTGGACTTGGATTTGAAAATTAGTTAATTCAAAACACCAAAGCAAAACCTGGGAGTTTGCATAGCTGTCTGGGATTATCCTGTCCCTAATGGACAAATGAAGGTGATCATAGTTTTGCAGATTGTTTTCAGGGGAGTGGTAGCTCTGTAAGGCTCAGACTTGGGCCAGAGGTGTTTGGGTCAAAGTTCTTTCTTGCAAACCATGGGAGTTTTGGGAAGGGAGCCTGGAAAATTAATAACCAGAACATGGCTCTTATCTCAAATCTGTGAGACTTGGAGTATCTCCTTCAGTCAATGGGAAAGGACAATCTTATGCTAAGCTTTAGAGGGCAGACAAAAGCCACAAACCATATGTAACACATTAGTTGTGCATGCCTGTGTAGTCACACTCAAATTATTCTATGCACCAGCCATGCAAGGTAACGTACATTTATCTTTATGCCGCTTCAGCCTGCTCAGCCACCAGTTCTGTGACTTTTGTGTGAATTCAGACCAATCTTTCTACTTCCCAATATTCTCTGTCACAACAGGGAGAGGAGAAAAATGAGATCTTTTCCACATCTTGTAAAAATTAGGCATTTTGTGTAAACTGGCAGAGTGGCAATGGCTTCAATACTGTGGACAAATTCTTCTGCCTGCTCTTCTGCAGGAACAAGACGCTTTGGTAGAAGGTATAGATATTATTAACTAACATACTCATTTCCTAGGTTGTGCAAGTTGCAGCCACAGTACAATACACCTGTGAGGTACTGTTTCTTTTTACTGTTTGTTCTGTCTTGTTTACAGATGGCTTTAAGAAAGTGTCTCTTTTGGCAATACTGCAAGGTGAGAGAAGTTCAAACTGCCTGGATTTTCTTACCCCAGGTGTTAATTTAATGACTTATTTTGAAGCTATTCAAGTCCCCTCAGGTTGCATAGGAAATACACAGATACACTCTTGTACTTGCAGCTTGAGCATTTTAGGAGGTTGGTCCCTGCCAATCCAATTGATTTTTCACTGACAGGGATTAAGTAGCATTTCAATCAGATGGGACTGTCTGAAAAGATATGTGTCTGCCTCTCGTCCTCTGTTTCCAACCGTGCAGTTCAGCCTCTTCCTAATTTATGTCATCCAATTCAATTCACTGACCAGCAGTGCTGAAAAATTTGCTGAAAAGTAATTAGTCCACCGTGCAAGGAGAAGGAATGTAGAAAGGCATATTAATTTAGTATTTGGTCTCTAATATGAAGCACAAAACTGTGATTTGATGTAAGCACTTTTGTCTCTCTCTCAATTTCCCACAGGCATTATAGAAACCTGCCATGTACATGTGATGCAGCAAACCATGACTTTCATTTCTTCTGTGCCTTGCTTCTATAGCTGCCCTGCACCATTTTACTTTCCTCCATGAAAAGTACATGGTTCCAAGTATTTCCCTTGGGTATTTAGAAATGATTGAAAAAAACAAACAAACAAAAAACAAAACTAAACCCAAACCAGAAAATAAAAGAAAAAATACAGTAATCTTTCCGGTGCTGACATACCCTTTTCAAGAATGTAACTTTATGCTAAGACATACATAGAGCTTTTTGTATTTTAGTTACTTTTGCTCAAGTAAGAGTCTTTATGCAGCAGGAAGTTGCTTCTCTTGGCTGTTTTATACCTTTACATCTATTTTTAATGCACTGCTGGGTATTTTGAATCTGGAAAGGAATTATTATTTTATAACCAGTCTGTTTGCATCAGCTACACTGCTTTTAACATCTTGGTTTGCCTAATGATTTGGTGCCAACTTCAGGGCAGCATGTCTTGCTAGAAGATGTGCTTTTCCTTCTGTCAATGATGTGTTCTTTCCCCACAGTATAACAACTACCTTTGCTAGTATACCATGTTCTACAAGAAAATAAGGAAAAGCAGAACAGAGGAAACCACTTTTTCTCCTCAGTAAAGGAGTAAGATTTCCTTCAATTACCACCTTTTCTCTCTTTTCTTGTGTCTTCCTCTGTATCCTTTTTGTATCCTGCTTTTATAAGGATTATTTTGCACTTGGAGAGACCTGAATATAGATCCTACCCTGTTACCTTCAGCCCTTCAAACATCTGTCAACTATTTCCTCCTCTACTTTCCCCTAGGAAAAAAAAAAAAAAAAAAAGCATAACAAAACAAAACAACAACAACAAAAAAACCACATGGATGCCTTTATTTTTCCATTAAGCACACACTTTCAGAAAGGAAGCAGGAGAATTTTCTCCATGCCTCCAGCTCCATACAAGCCTATGACACTGTTAAGATCATTATAAGCAGTAAGACTGAGTATACTCCATAATTTAAATCGTACCCTAATTTGGTGCTCTAGACTTGGAATTAGAATTTGGGAGATCTTGCCTTTTCCTGCTCTTTTACTACCTGTAAGTGGTATTTGAATATTTCTGAAAAATGAAGATCACATGCTTTAATTAGATGTTGATCTCTTCACTTTAGGCCTCTTCAAGTGCTTTCATAAACTGATTTCATACAAACCAATAAACAGTTGGCATGGATAACATAAGAGTGCCTTTATAATATAACCACATAAAAGCCTTGCTAACCTTATATGTTTTCCTGTCAGTACTTCTATCACTGTTCATTTGTTACAAGAGGCTCAGGCCTAAGGAGGCAATACTTTCCTGTTGTAATTATAATCCATAAATGAATACAGAATTTTGATACGGCAACATTTTATACAGCAGTAGGTATCAAAATATTAATTTGTTTTATTTTGTATTATTTTGTTTGTTTGTGTATTTATTTATTTATTTATTTATTTAGTGAATCCTGGATTTGGCAAGGAGACAGATTTTCTACATCTTAGCACTGAAGAAAGGGACTTTTTTTTTTTTTTTTTTTTAATAGTTCTACTGTAGAAATATATAATTATGTGTGGGTAGATTTGGCCTGAATCTCTTCCCCTTCAGGGGTTTGAAGAAAACAAGCCTTTTCAAATACCCTTAATAACATACAGATAAATAATGAATTCAGACCAAATAACTGCTAAATATGAGAAAAACAGAAGTATTTCTACTCCTACTGCTAGCCAGAAAAAGATCAGTGATTACTCGTGTTCTGCCAGTGATATTTTATACAGACCTCTCTACTGTTTTCAAGAGGGAGATCAGTGCCTTGGTTGATGGCAGGATATGGACCTTATAAAGTATATCCTACTGAAAAGAACACTTGGATTTTTGAATAGGTTAAAATGTCATTTAATGAGTAGGACTATGGAAGACGGACTCCCACACTCAGGAGTAAGTGTAAACTGACATAAGAAATCTAGATTTTGCAAAAGACCTTATGAGGCATATCCTCAGGTCAGTAAGAAATCTCACTAACTTCCCGTGTGGGTAGCTTCATACAGCCAGAGTCTGTGGCAAAAAGAACTTGGCTGAAAGGGGCAGTACCTCAATACCCAAGCCTATGAATGTGGTTAAACTGTTTACATATGGTGACTCTTAACACGGGACAGTGTGGTTCATATCAGAGCAGCTAGCATTTCTCCATAGAACAGAATGGGCTTCTGTGGAGCCTGTGCCTCTTTTGAAATTAGTACTTTGAAGGTAATGGTAACAGCTGGCAACATTTTATATTTTTACTTCTCTGTGGGTATCCAAACTCAGCGTTTCTACGTATGTGATGCAGAAGGATGCTAATAGCTGTGAGTAGGAAGGAGGGACTGATGTGACATGTAGAAGCTAAGGCTGACCTGCAGTCTGCTCTACTTGAAAGGAAGACAGTAGAAAACATGAGTATCTACGATCTAGAGAAAACAAAGAGGAGAGATTTATCCAAATGGTTTTTCTGGAGATTTGTGTGTGTGTGTGTGTGTGTGTGTGTGTGTGTGTCAGGAAAAGAGGAATCTGAGCAAATAAACAAGGCTATGCAAAAGCCTGCATCCTAAAATCAGTTTCTTAAGCTAATGTTAACAATCCTATACTGTCACGAGTAATCACTCTGGTAAAAATGCAGAATTATGAATGGGGTGCATTGTTATCCCAGTTGTCCTGCAGGAAAGGATGAAGGGGTCTAGGGTTCTGAACTACTTCCAAATCAACATCAGGGTTAGAAACTGAAAAAGAGTTTTCTGTGAGTGCTGGTCTGGTTCTGAGTTCTCACTGCAAAGGCTGTGTCTGTCTGACCAAGCAAGGTAGTTTTTTTTTCAACTTAAAACTTCAGCTAACAGCTGATAGATTCATATCTTCAGCCATCAGGCCTCATACCCTTTGGAATATATTTTAGCTCTAACCTGTAAATGTCTCTTTAATGTTTATTTATTTATTTATTTATTTATTTATTTTTAAATTTAATCATGGCCAATTTAACTTACTACTTTTCTCAGTCTGTCAGGTACTTGGCCCTTGGCCCTGTGTTGTCTCCTTGACTATATGGAGAGATTTAGTGTAGCAGTCATCTGAGACATGAGAGCAGATCTTCCTGATGTTGCTGGTAGTCAAATACATATGCCCCACTATGTGGGGTAGTGTGTAATGGTAATAGTAATGGTGGTAAAATGGATTTAGAGGCATTTTGTATTGGATCATGTAGGGTAAGAAAAGTTATGGAAGCCTGGGAGTGTCTTTAGGGAAACCTAGTGCAACCCACATTTGTCTTGGGACTTCCTAAATGGAAACTGTGCATGTGTAAGTAGTGACTGTGTAGCTCCTGTCATATTGTACAAGTCTTACCATAACACTAGATATGTACAGGAGACTGGACAATGCATTCAGGTTATGTCTCATTTACTTTGTGTGTGTGGACTCACAGAATCTGCTTGTGTGCTAGAGTTGCTCTGTGTATACCGCTTTATGGATATGTTTCTGGACAGTGTAGACAAAGGTGCTTAAACTCTGGTTAATTACAATTCCTGGGTAGATTTAAAGGCTTTATCTAGGAAAGTCTAGACTCACAAGGAAAACCTGCCTCTGAGATCATTTGGAGAGACAAGAGCACAGACACTGCAAATGTTGTTCCCAGGTAGCTGGAAGTAACTTCCTAGCATTTTCTGATATTCATTGTAAGCAAAAGATAACTTATGGCCAGGTGGGTCTGTTTGTTTGCCATTGTGCCTGTGTTGTAAACAAACTGATTGGACTGGAGGAATATTGAGTTATCTGCCCGCTCTGTCAAATTGTCTTATCATCTCTGCCTCAAAGAGGAGCAATTATTAAGACAGGCCTTCTAGTGCTTTAGTGTATTTTTCTAATAAAAAAAATATATATATAGCGAATGGTCCTGTAGTTCAGGAGGGTCTTGGAATATAGGTATGTAGTGGGTTTAAGTGGCAAGGTTTTGGTAGCAGGGGGGCCACAGGGGTGGCTTCTGTGAGAAGGATCTAGAAGCCGCCCCATGTTTGGTAAGGGCCCCACCACTGACCAGAGATGAGCCAATAAGCGATGTTGTTTTGCGCCTCTGTGAGAGCATATTTAAGACAGGGAAAAAACTGCTGCGCCACTCAGCAGCTGGGAGAGTGAGAGGAGTGAGAAACAGCCTTGCAGGCGCCAAAGTCAGTGAAGAAGGAGGGGGAGAGGTGCTCCAGGAGCTGGAGCAGAAGTCCCCTGCGGCCTGTGGTGAGGACCATGGTGAAGCAGGATGTCCCCCTGCAGTCCATGGAGTACCATGGTGGAGCAGGGTTCCATGCTGAAGCCCGTGGAGGAGACCACGGTGGAGCCTGTGCCCCAAAGGAGACTGCGGCCTGTGGAAGACCCCTGCCGGAGCAGATTCCAGGCTGGACCTGTAGGCCGTGGAGAGGAGACCACACCTGGAGCTGCTACCCGTGGGGGACCCAGGTTGGAGCAGTTTGCTCCCGAGGCATGGACCCCGTGGTATGGACCCATATCTGGAGCAGTTCTTGAAGAGCTGCTGCCTGTGGACAGCCCACGCCGGATCAGTTCGGCAAGGACTGCATCCCGTGGGTGGGACCCCACAGCACAGGGGATGAGAGTGACCGAGAAGGAGCGGCAGAGAAGAAGTGCTGTAGACTGACCATGACCCCCATTCCCCCATTTCCCTGCGCCGCTCGGGGGGAGGAGGTGGAAGAGGGTGGATGGGGGGGGAGGTGCTTTTGGTTTCTTTCCTTTGTTTCTCACTTCTCTAGCTTGTTAGTAATAAGCAATAAATCTTACTTTCTCTCTATGCTGAGTCTGTTTTGCCCGTCACGATAATTATTGCACGATCTCCTCGTCCTTATCTCAACCCTTGAGCCCCTTTCATCTTATTTTCTCCTCGCTCCTCTTTGAGGAGGGGGAGTGAGAGAGCGGTTGTGGTGGAACTCGGCTGCCCACCCGAGTAAAACCGAACCATCACAAGGTAGCAGTTTCGGTCTTCTCTTGGCTATATTGTAGCTTTCTCTTGGTGGAGGAAAAAAACCTTTAATATTTATTTTAAATCAGAAAATATGTGAGTTAGTATGGTTTGCTTGCTATATCTTAATTTAATCCTTGTAGCTTCACATATGGAACCATGTGGATATTTTAAGAAGCAATTTCATCTCTTTGCCCTACAAATTCCTAGTAATGATGCTTCAGTTCAGAAGATGGCATAAACTGTTTTAAAACCTGTCTGTGTATCAGGTTATAAGTCTTTAATTTCAATTTTCTGTTTTATCAGTAATGTTTGCAAAACCTAGGTCTGGGGTTTATCTATCTATCTATCTATCTATCTATCTATCTATCTATTTTTCTGATATGTCTTGAGACACATTACAAGCTCTCTCAGTCAAACTCCTAGGAGCACGATGAACACTACTTACAGATCTTCCAACACTACTACCTAATAATATTCCTGGGAATGACAGAGGGGGAAAATGAGAGGTGAATCAATTTACTGCAGTGCCTGTATGAGCACTGATCTCAGGCAAGCTCTAACAAACCTTCCTTTCCTAGAATTGATGTTTTGAGGTCAAAGGTTGAAAAACATTCCAGAACATTCCAGAAGCAGTCTGAAATGAAAGTTGTTCCTTTTTTTTTTTTTTTTTTTTTTTTTTTTTTTCTTAGCTGGAATCAAGGAGACTCTATTGTCCATCATGCTTTATTTATTTATTTGCATACATCATCTATATCACAAAACTGTTCTTCTTTCATCCCTGTAATAGCAGGCCTAAGTAGTTTGCTTGACCTTTAATGAAGGTTTGTGGGAGGGAAAAATGCCAGACCTTCTGCCCTGCTGTTCATAGCTGCAACTTTATCTCATCTTGTGGCTCAGAAGGCTGCTCAGCTTTCATCAGAGAGTCCAAAGTGAGGCCCCTCAGGGGCATGCTATCTCTTGGCTAGAGAAGGCATGAAGAAGAAAAAAAATGTAATGATGGTCTATTCTTCAGCTTTTCAGCTACCAGCATAATCTGCTTGGACTGGGAAAACATTTCCTGAACTTTTAACTAAAAAGAAACCTTTCCTCCATCTCTCTCTGTTTTGTCTCCCCTCAAAGTCAGGAAAAAATAGTTAGAACAGCCTGGCATAGGTTGTGATACACTAAGAAACCTGTTTTTCAGTCATATCTGGTATTCAGCAATGAATAATAATAATAATAACAACAACAACAACAATAATAATAATAATAAAAGTGCAATGTCATCTATCAGCAAGTTGTGGACAGCTTTGTCTGAAGGATAAATCTAAGATACTGTTTAGGTGTGACAGGGTATGCTTATTTATTTATTTTACTGTGGATAAAACACAGACAGTACAGTAGCAATAATGTCTCTTTTCTGTTAAACTGGAAAGCACCTATGTGCATGACACATCACAGATCTAATGTAAAGTTAGCATGTTCACCTCCCTGTGATCTCAACAG
Source organism: Nettapus auritus (assembly GCA_011076525.1). NCBI lineage: Eukaryota > Metazoa > Chordata > Aves > Anseriformes > Anatidae > Nettapus > Nettapus auritus. The sequence goes on along the minus strand of CM021765.1, from coordinate 107,784,115 downwards.
AAAGTCCAGAATATGCATTTTGCTTTGAAGAGTCAGTAACCATTATAGTTAACCCCATGTCATGATCATAATAGTTACCCCCAAGAATTTTAGAGCTTCAGAAAAAAAAGTTTTAATGTTGTGCAAACAAAGCTATTGTGCAGTGGCAATGCCTACCATTGCCAGTTACTAGGGGTCATCTCTGCCTAGCCATGTTCAAACTGTGCAGTGTTTCATTCCGGCTCTTGGGCATCATTTGAATAACAATGTCAAAATGGGTTGGCCTTTTACTCTCTATTCATAGACTTCTGTCTGTTTTTGCATTTTATTTCACACATATTTATTTCCATATATTTTATTTCAGCTTCTAATTAATGGCTTCTAGCTTACTGTTAAGCTTGGGGGAATTCCCGCTGCTCTCTGCTGTGGTACTAGCTCTTTCATATCCTGGTGCTGGTCAATAATAATAAAGCATTCAGCAGCAACTACAATATCCCCCACTTTTTTATTTTTTATTTTTTTTTCACTTTTTTTTTTTTTTTTTTTTTTTTTCCTCTTATGTGTGCTCAGCTGGTTTCCTTCTCATGACATGAAGGTATTTGTTACTCTGGCAGCTTAGCAAAAGTAAAAAATCTGCAAAAGTAATTTAGTAAAAGCAAAAGAAAAACAAAAAAAAATAATGAAACAAACAAACAAAACCAAAAATCTTTCATCCAGTCAGATGTCCACTTTCTCCCTGTCTCTCATTGTGTGCAGGATTGTCCCAGTCCTAGTAGCAGCAGCATATTTTCTGTGCTGGTTCCTGATTATACCAGCATTGCTTTAAAGTGTATGTGACACTTTCATGACCACTGATTATTGGTTAGATAATATTAACAATTAGTTTTTTCAGGCTCTTACACTGCCTTACATATTGCCCTCTTATTCCATGCTATAAAATTCAGACATGGCTCAAACTACCTTATGGCAGAGGAGACATGGGCTGTCTGTTTCTGAATACCAGTTTCAAAAACATGTGGAACATTAAAAACTGCTTGTTAAATATGGGGAGTTAAGGTTCAATGTTTAAGGTAAAGCAACATAGCAATTCCAGGCAACTATGTTTGTCATAAGGGAAAACTAATTCCCTAAGCAGAGATATTAGCATACCTTTCCATTTCCATAGGGTAATTGGCTCTGCTGCTTGCTTGAATGTCTTAATAGTGCTTGTTGAGAATAAGAGGCCAAAACTTGACCATATGCACTAACAAATGTTGTGGTAACTCCCATGTCTAACTGCTGAATGCTTGTTAAGAAGATTAGTCAACATAGCTGATTGTAAATTTTGCATGTTTGGGACCCATGTGAGGGGATTTGATACACATAATGTAAACAAGACTGCTATTAAAGTAACTCTGCTCAGCATAGATAAGATGGGAGGGAACTTGAGTACTTAATGAGAAAGGACTGTTCCTGTGACCCCTATTTCCTTTCCTTTTAAAAGTCTGTGGGAGACAACTTTGAGGATTAGGCCTAAATTAATTAGGAACATTATCCTCTCAAATCATGATCAAATTAAATTCTATAGCATGGCTCCCAGAATGACTTAGTATGTCTTCTTTGGAGACAAACTGTCCTCTGATCCAGTAATTCACGTATCATCACCACAAACTGTTCAAGTATCAGTAACCTTTTATCATCTTATGAATACAAAGCACTCTGCCTGAGATAAAGTTGGTCCTAGGCCATAGAAAGCCCACAGTATTTTTGTATAGAAGACATTATATTTGTATAGAAGACATGGAATACATTTCTTAGGCATTTTGGCAAAAGTTCCACAGCAGCAAAAGACAGACTAGGGCTATAAGCAGGAAACATATCATTAAAGTTATGGAATGAGCTGTTTTCTTACTGCCAGCATCAAGTGCAGAGGGGCATATTTTGGATGAAACTGAGAGGCACAGTCACTGTTCCCACCAAATAATGGTAACTAAGTTTTGTTAGGGGAGCTGCTGTTGATCAGTTTGTGAATTTTGAACAAGCTCTGGATATGTGGGTAAAATATTGCAATGAAGGTAAGGTTCATGGATTCTGAGGAAAAAAAATGATTTGTCTCAACAGTGCCCAGCATTCCTTTCCTGTATGCATTCCCTCTATTCTCACAGTACACCATGACAAAACGTAGCAACTAGTGGTGGCAAAAAGGCTGAACAGCCTTAAGGGGGAGTAGTGGGAAGAGTCAATAGGGACAGCATCAGGGTGTGCATGGTTGAGTCTCTAGATCTGCTTGGCTCCACAGGCGAAGATTAACTACCAATTTACCTCTCCGCATGACTGTCAGAGAGTCTTGTTAAAAATAAATACTGAGAATATTTCTTTTTGCTATCAATAGAGATATGGCACTTGTTCCCTTTCTTAAAGTTGCAGGTGCTTTAGGACACTGGTATAGTGTTGGCTGCCTGTGTGGAGAATGCTCTCCTTCCTGTAAGCCCATGCATCTGTGCATTAAACAAGCAAAGTTGAAGTTGCATGGATTCACCTTAGTGTTGAAACATTAAATTGAATTTGGATAAGGAAACTGAGGATTTGGTGTAGATACAATTTTACGGGGGTCTGCTTAGGCCCATCTGTCCACCATGAATACTGCCTATTACTAAGGCTCGGTATTTCCCGCTCGTGGACAACTGTTATGGGCAATCTTTTTATCCTAATGTGGGGGCAGCTCCTTGGATCTAAAGATTTTGCCTATCCCTTTGTTAGTCGAACATACATCTCAGGACTCAGAGCCACACTAGCAAGATTATATTTACCATGTAATTATGCTCTTCTCTCCTCCAGTTTCCCCACCCCCTTCCCTCCTCTGCAGTTCCCTGGCAGGAAGGTTTGGCTCATATGGGAAACTAAGTCATTTGTGTCTGTGACTGCCCTTTCTTTCTGAATTTGAACAGGTCCTGGCATAAAGAGAAGCTGTCATAACATAGCACTGCACCAAAACCAGCAGTCCCAGTGGGCTGCAGTGGCAATTCCCCTCAAGGTTGTGTTCTCTATGGCATATTTTCCCATTCTGCTCCCTGCAGATTCTTCATTTTTTCCACTTTAAAAAAATGGAGAAATTGTATGTGGCAAATTTCCAGCATGAATAATGTCACCAGTTAGGACTTTTGATCACCTGCCTGTTTCCCCACTAAGAAACACTTTAATAGCATCAAAAGCTAGTGGCTGATTTCTGTGTACCAGGATATACAGCACAACAAAAGAAGAATTTTAATCTATAATTATGAGGTCCAAATCTTTGTTGTTAGAATATAGTGTTTTTCAAACTGGCTGAATATAAGGCATATTGGTAATAAAGTCTTATCAGCAAATATATCAGGAATCCTATTTTTGAAGATTGTCCACAGAATCACTGAAAGGAGAAACCAAGATACACAGAATTAATTCCATTTTCTACTACTAATTCAAAGAGTGTCCTCTTTCTGTTTTTTACATCTCACACAGTTATAGCAGTTATTAGGGTAGCTGTTTCACAAAACACGAAGCCACAAACCATTTTAAAAGCATGTCTAAGATTTCTAATGTATTTCTTTGTTCTTTGTGCATATATACATTTGACATGTTTATATAGATATATATAATTTTTTTTTTCTTTTTTTTTTTTTTTTTTTTTTTTTTTTTTTCTATGTCATTGCTGTAAGGGTAAACCCAAGTGTTGGAGTATTACTTAGCACCAGGCACAAAAACATTATCCAAAGTAATCTGCTTAAAGTACATATTTCTCTGGAGATAAACTGATTTGATTTAGGACCTTAGCTACATGGGAAATAATATGGGATAAATCCTCTAGGCTCCAATCCTGCAGGCATTTTTACACAAGTATAATTGCTTGTTAGGCCTAAAAGTCATAAAAGCATTTACTTCAGTAACTCTATAAACAACACCAGCCAAAGAGAAATTAAAAATCATCCATAAAAGAATGACACTTATCTAAAGATCAAGAGCTAAATAAACAACTTGTTGGGTGACATTTCTCAGATTAATGACTGGTAATAAAAGGAAAAAAGATTTTCGAAGCTTAGAGTTTCTGGATTCTTTCCATATAGTTTTTCTTTTACACATGTTAAATGGAGGCAGATTCACTGGTTTAATATCTGCTAGTGACATTGTGTTTAAATTAATGCTGGTTGTCTATGTAACTTAGAGCAAAATGGGTGTTCTGTAAGACAAACGTATCTGTGATGACATCAAATCTTGTCTCTGATGTAAATCTCAAATAATATTCTCGGTTTGCTTTCTCTCAGCACATAAGTTATAGTATCAAGTATTCTTGATTTGCAAACAAGTATTATTGCATGTTAGGTTACTGGGCTTGGACAGTCTGTTAAGTTCCCTCAAATACTTGCCATCACCTATTTTTTTATGGTGAGTGATGTGCTGTAGTGTGGTTAATGCAGACTGTGAAATACAAAAGATGTCTTCCATGTTATTGCATTAATTTTCTAACTTACCATCTAATTTTAGTGCCAAAACCTACGTTTACAGGCCAATTATTTTTTAAACACTTTCTGTGTATGAAAAAAAATAAAAAAAAAAAATATTGAAGTAGGATCATTTTTTCTTGTTAAGAGAATTCATTGTTCTTTTAAATTTCTGTTTAAGAGATTATAGTTTGAGGACATTATTTCATAAAAATAAAAAATCAGACTGCAAAAAGATGCAAGCTGTGATCTTGGCTATGAGTATTTAAATTCTGTTGACTCTAGCATATGTCTATGTAATATTTTTTTTCTGGCTAAAGGAAAGACCACCCTCAAAAGTAGTGTTTTGAGCAATATACTGCTTTGATATGTCTAGAGAAAAGTGGATAAGAATTTCTAGAATTTCTAGAAGATTTCTATTACCGGTTATTATACATATATTGACAAAGAGTTAGTCAACAATATTGTATATCCTATGATGTATAATTTTATACCACTAGAACCACGACTTGAAGACTGCGAATTGGCATAATTCCACTGACTGTGGAGAGTTACAGCATCTGAAGCTTTGGCAGCGTTTTCCAATTGTAAATTGTATTTCAAGTGACACGTTATTTCAGTGCTGAAGTTTTATCATATCCGAGGAATCCCTTTGTACCTGAAGTGGATGGAACATTCTCCCTATTGTGGAAGTAAACAAGAACCGTGAAGAGCTAACTACAAATCATTGTAAATATTTACCTCAGGTTTATTTTCTTTCAAAGTCTGATGGTTGCTAGAATATGTGTCACATTATGTGTGCAAGAACAGACACTGTGTCGCCATTGTACTGAGTACGTGATTAATAAAGAAGGCTATTTTTAACAGCAAAACAATGTGCTTTATTTAGGAGTATACAGATTTAGCCAGATTAAAATGCTGCAGATGATCTTAAGATGACCATGGAAATCATTTTCTTTTTTTTTTTGAATGTTGTTTCTTTGGCAATTTAGGTTCATGAGAAAGCCACCAAAAGGAAAACTGTATATGTCCCCTAATTCCCCTTATTCTTTATGTTGATAGCTAATTATAAATATATAAGGAGGAACATAAATTTGAATAAGATTGATTTAGTTCAGTTGAATGTGATTTTTAGATGTTCTGCTTGAATTTAATCATTTTGATCTTGTGGCTTAGATATTCTTTTTTAATTCATTTATGCTGAGATTGGATTTCTTTTTCTTTTTCTTTTTCCCCACATCCTTGTAATCATTGTGTCTTGGCCCAAGTAAAACAGATGACAGACACATTCTATTAGGATGCAGAAAATTAATTTAGAATATTGGAATTTTTAGAAAAATTAAACACTTCTAGTCTGAATTAAAAAAAAATAAAAATCCAAAAGTGGAAGTAATCAACTGGATAATAAGGTGTCCATCCTCTGTTTTATTATACACAATGTGTGCCTTGTGTGCTTTTAGGTGTTCTGTCCATGAAGGATGAAAGCATGAAACCATTTTTTACACCTTCTGGAACTGGTAAAGAAGGATGGTAAGTGTTGCTAGATCAAAGGTTTTGTTATCTTTTGTTAATATCTAGACTGAAACCAGGATCCTGCAAAGAAAACAGCACAGATGCAACTGCTAAAATCAGTTTTGTCTGTGTGGACTGAATTGCAAGTTGGTAAGCCTAAAGCTTATCAATGACTCTAAAGTAGCTTAGCCAAACCCTAATCCTAGAGGTGGTGCTGAGTATGTGGAAGCATGCAAGAAGAATTGTTGAAATTCAACAGAACCTTGTGTGGACATCAAGAGAGCAACATTGTCTTCTACTGTCAGTGTATATTAACTAACAGGATTGGAGCTTTAATTAGTTTGACTACTCTGCGTGGATGGTACTTCATACAAAGGTTAATATCTAGTTTTGGTAATATATCACTGCAAAGGAATAATCAAATGACACAGTAAGCATTTTTGCAAATAAATAAAAATAAATAAATAAAATAAAAATAAAAAGTTTCTTGGCATTGGATTTCTTTGGCATTACAGAACTGAAAATCTAATATATCAAAGTAGAAACCATATGTATAAAAATTACTTACAGCAAACATGTATAAAACCTTCCCTTCAGAATATCACAATTGCAGTTGATAAACTATAAATGGTGTTTTAAATGGCACTTGGAGAAAAATTTGAAAACATAATGGCTTAAGAATTTGGTTTGTTGTTATTGTTATGTTGAAAATTCACAGTAAGATTGCAGAGGATTGAACTAATATACTGAACAAAGACTAAAAATTTGCAAGACTTCAAAAATCTTTTAAGAGACTTAATTAGTCCTTAATATAATTTGAAAAGCTTTATGGGCTTTATTTATTGTTATTTATTTATTTATTTATTTTTAACAGTAGTGGCAATATAAATTTTTATATGAGCATTTTCTGAAATATTTCATATGACTATGAATCACATTGGATTTAAAACTCCTAAGTGTCTTTTTGAGTCAAATGTAAGGGTGTTTTTGGCTAGATAAAGGATATTTTATGCTTTTTACTTTGCTATGTCAAGTAAGGCTAGGAGGAATTTCATAGCCATATAAATTCTCATGTTCTTCTCTGCCATTCTCAGTATTTTTTTTAAACCGGAGAAACTATTCCTTTTAAGGTAAATTTTAATTAAAGTAAAATGATTGAGCATTTTTATAAAGACTACAGTGTACAGAAAATAGGCAATGCATGAAAAAAGACATAGCTTATACAGTTATCCCTTTCATACGCATATATATCTGTGACAGTTCAAAAAGTTTTAGCTTTACTCTTTCTGTGTAGAACATATATATATTGATGTTTTGTCATGTTTATAATCATAAACTTTCCAACTGGAAATAAACACTTCATTGTTCTTAAAATTCGTGGCAAGATTAAGACATCTATTGTTACACTTTCAGAATCAAATCCTTGATGTGTTAATTTTTCTGTCAAACTAAAAACTGCCTTTTCCATACTCATTATTGCATTCCAACACCTTTTCCCCTAACCTCATACTCCTGCTTGGTAATTAGTTGTATAAATACAGTGTCCTTTAAAATACACTGTTTGGTACTCTAGGCTGTAAAATGATAACACCCATCCACCAAAAGTAAATATCTTTCAGAGCACTTCATTGCCAAACAGGAAATGCTACAAAGCCACAGCCATGTAAATGACTTGTTAGAACTTTTCTATTTAGAATGAATCAGTATGATAGTCCCTGTAGCTGAAAGGCAAAAATAACTAAAATAAATAAATAAATAAATCTCAGATTTTCAGTCAGCATTTGATATTAGTAGTGTTTACATGACCATACTGGATATATTAACTTTTCTGTTTGTGCAAAAGTGATGTCTTCAGGACATTGTACATGGTCTACATTTTGAATAGAGCATTAGTGATTGATCCAGAGCTCAAGTGGAAGAATTTATTTTACTTTCTATTTTAATCAGGTAAGAAATTTTGGAAAAAATCTATAAGCTTTATTCAGGCAGAGCAATAATGATACTGAATTGGCAGTTCTGGTTATTTAAAAACAGGGATGATGAAAAATGATAACATTCAAAATTCATTAGTGATACCAATCCATTTTTTTAGAGGTTTCTAGTACAGTTATCTTACAGCAAAACTGTCCATCAGTGCAAGAAGTACTATAAAGCCAAGACATGAAAGAATTTAGATGGTACCCTTAATTGTTTGATCCTTCCTATCTGTAATATATGGCACACTGTTGAATCTGATAATGACCTTATTGCTATTTATAGGTATGTTATATGGTATGTCTTTTTTACACAAAGGTAATATTTCCAATCAGTCTATCAGGAAAGAGTAATGATTAATTCAAGCATAATGTGCCATGCCAGATTTAATTTGTATTTCTAACTAACTCATAGAATAATAATAAAAAAAAAGCTGAAAAAGATGTAGAGGAATGAGTATCCATGCTTGTAAAATCACCTCTCAGTAGCACCAGGCTGGAAATTTGAAGTTGATGATGGGACAAACCACCAAGTTAGCGTGAAATGCCTGAGCACAAGATTTGGTCTGCACACCACTCACTGAGGAAAGACTATTCCATCTCCTTGAATCATAAAGTAACTCACAGGGAATGCAAGCCATTTGTATATTTCATGTCCCTTGGAGCAAACGCTGACTCAAGAACTGACTCATATACAGCTGTACAGAACCCTCCAATGCTCAGTATGTGCAGTTACATTGCCCACTGGTATGTTGCAAAGGAGGAAAGACCAAGATTGCACAGCTATCAGACAGCCAGTTACAAACCAGCAGTTGCTGCTTCACACTCCTGTGTCAACATGCCCTTCGCTGCTTCTGCTCTTGGTGTCGTTGCTGTTGGCACTGTTGTTGCTATTATCACTGTTGTAATTTCTCACATCTGTGCTTAAGGGGACTGATACTCCCAATGGCCTGTCTTTTGACCAAATAAAGCAGCTTTGGCCAGGTGCTAACCAATACTAGAAGCCTAGTTCTTCACATATGATATTGCAACAGAATATTATGTATTATGATTATTACTAGCCCTGGAAAGGTGTTGGAGCAGCTTGTTCTGGATGCCATCTCCAAGCAATTGGAGAGAAGAGAAGAATGAGAAGAATGAGAAGAATGTTATGAGGAGTAGTCATCATGGATTCACCAAGGGGTAGTCATGCTTGACCAACCTCATTGCCTTCTATGATGGCATCACCAGCTGGGTAGATGGGGGGAGAGCAGTGGATGTCATTTACCTTGACTTTAGCAAGGCTTTCAATACTGTCTCCCATGACATTCTGCTAGCAAAGCTGAGAAAGTGTGGGATAGGTTTGTGGACAGCGAGGTGGGTTGAGAACTCACTGACTGGCTGAGCTCCGAGGGTGGTGATTGGCGGAGCAGAGTCCGGCTGGAGG
>CM021765.1:107722418-107749771 GCA_011076525.1 Nettapus auritus | reverse complement strand
TTGTGCCAAGGGAGGTTTAGGTTGGATATTAGGAAGACCCTCTTTACAGAAAGGGTTGTTAGTCACTGGCATAGGCTGCCCAGGGAAGTGGTTGAGTCACCATCCCTGGAGCTCCTTAAAAAACGTTTAGATGTAGAGCTTAGGAATATGGTTTAGTTGATGATTTGTTAGTGTTAGGTCAGAGGTTGGACTTGGTGATCTTGTAGGTCTCTTCCAACATATTCTGTGATTCTATGATAGTTAAACAGCCTGGAACAGGCTGAAATATTTAATACTTCATTGCACAGCATTTAATACCTGTTCATGTTTGTTTAGCTTTCTTTAGCTGTTACAGTTCATAGAAACATAGCACATTAACCCTATTGATTAGAATAATGAGTTGTCATTCTCTTATTTGTTCAGTTGTTTGGTGTTAATATTATCCAAATTCTTATGATATTTTAGTGGTATTTCCACTGTTTGTTGTTGTTGTTTTCCAAAGTGATACCAAATGTCTCCAGACCTCTAGAAAGAAAAAAGCATTTACTATATATGGATGTAATTTCTTTTATAAATTGGTTATATAAGATATATGAATACATAAAATACATATACAACAAGGAAAAAACGTGGAACAGACAGCTCCTGCATGGAGGAACACAGCACTGCTAATGTTGAAGTGGATGGATTATTGAAGTTGAGAAGTCCTCAGTAGGTTTCTCAGTCCTATATAATGTGTGCACCTCTTCACAGTCTAGATTGGTATCATCTGCAGTTTGCAGTTAGATGATCCAAACAAAGCATATTCCCTCCTCCTCTCCATTTTCCTTATCTTCTTCATTACAGGAAGGACATCAAACATTCAAATATATACTCCCTTATATATTATATATATATATAATATCCCTTTTACTATCCCATTTTACCCCTATCTCCCCTCCTTTCCTTCTTCTGCCTTAGGGTTTATCTTTTCCTTCCACCAGACCCCATCATCTACTCCTCTTCCTGTTCTGTAACACAATTTTTTATTTAATCTTTTGCACTATTTTCTACTTAATGTCATAATCATTTTTCATACTTATTGATCATAATTCACATGCAATAATTTCTTAACTTTTATATTATCCTTTTGCACTTAATTTCACAGATTGTTTATAGAAAAAAAAAAAACTTAACAGCATATAATTTTCCATTTATTCATGTTTCTAAATGTTCTCTCTGCTGTTGTAGTTTAAAGGGTATACAAGCAAGGTGACTGTGCAAGGAAGTAGGAAACAGGTCTACAGGAGAGAATGCAGTTCTGAGAAAGGAACATAAACTGCCAGAAGTTTTACAATCTATTTTCTTTTTCTTATATACCAAATGGTATTCTGGCCAGGACATATTTTAAACACTACATTGAAGCAGTCAGAAATTTCATTCTATTGTAAAAATATGAAGTGCTTTGCTTTTATTTATTTATTTATTTATTTATTTATTTATTTATTTTGGATACTGCCATAACAAGTTTAAACTGTATGCCCAGAGAGCTTCCAAATTCTAGAGAGATGGGTAGTATATACTACAATAAGTGTCTAATATGCAGTTATTATCGTGCTCTCTCACACTGCCCACTAGTATTTCTTTAAAGTAATTTCCTGAAGGAATGATACTTCATGGAAGTGTTATATTGTTAGCATTCTGGCAGGTATAATCTCTTAAAAGTGGAGGAAGCCTGTGATTTCAACATGGTTTGAAAGCAGTAGTAGTGTGGGTCTTACAGCAGGTCTGCGTGACTGGTATGCCAGTGCAAAGCTATGCTGATGTGCAAAGCTATTAGGCAACCAGGACTCCTGGCCAAGGAAGATGATGAATCAGCAGGCAAGGCTGAACCTGACAGTGACAAATGGTCCTGGGTCTCAGCTGCATAGCCAGCACAGCCAAGTCTTAGTCCAATGATGAAACTAGTGGTTTTCCCTCCAGAGGACCACGTTCCCAGCAATTTATCCTTGGTTCTTTAAAGCCTATGGAGTGAGTCTTCTCGCTCTCAGACACACACAGATATGAATGTTTGGTCCAGGGGCAAGAAAGTTGATTGCTCTTGCTTAAAGGAATGTATATTTATTGTAAATCCTCAATCCCGTTGGGACTCCGTCTGGGGCCCTGTGTTATAGAGGTGTTTCATTCTTTAAATCTTGCATTACAATACAATTCAGAAATATCTGAGTCAGTAAATGTTTTACCAATAACTGTGAGAAGTAGGAGTTACTGAGAGTAGTGTGACAAGATCAGCGCCTTGAGATCAGGCTTAAGGGGAGGGAGGCATCACACAGACTGTTACTCCAATGAGGAAGTTATAATAGTGATACTCAACTGTCCTTTACAATGTTGAACACTTGCTAAGTATTTGCATGGAGGTGACTGGTGCAGTGCTCATTAACTTCAAACATTACTCAGGATATACTTCTCTATACAGAAAGTGTTCACTGAAAACCTTTAATGCTAAATTTATCCCTGCTTTGGTTTAAATTAGTAGTGCTGGCATCTCTGCTTTTTGGAAGCAGTTCCTGTTTTAACTAAATCTTTTTGGCTTATCAGAGGGAAATATTTGAGAAAATATTGTGATAACTGGAAATTTAATTGCTTTCATTTTGTACATTTCTACAGATTTTTTTTTTTTCCAGTGCTGGATATAGCTGGCTACGATGGGGACTGCAGAATGAATGACAACTTTGTTTCCATAATACTGAAAGAAATCAGATGTTCAAAATTCATTAAAATCTTTTCCTATCTTTGGAGCACCACTGATAAGCAATATGCAAGTAGCATTTTCTTAGGCTTTAGAGAATTCTTTTTTTTTTTTTCTGTTTTGTCATCTCTGCATTGTTGAATCCCTCCCGCTATATTGCTACCATGTGTCCTTAGGGCAAAGCACTCAGATTAGAATAGTAAGAATTGGGCTGAAAAGGATAAACTTCAAGGTGCTATCCAAGAAGACTTGCTCTTGTTCCTGACTGTCATGGCTCAGCTGCAGGGAATTTACCTTGTCTTTTTGCTTCTGTTTAGGAAGACTCCTTTTTCTCAGCTGTTTTGCATTTAAATGAACCATCAGAGCTCAGACAGCAGCAATTACCATAAAGATGGGTTATCACCAAGTCATCTTGAAAGACTTGGCTACGGTCTATGTTTCTGATGTCAGGGACTGGACACATTGATCCCATAGTGAACATTTGGATGGGTCTTTTCTGTGTCCCTCTGCTTCCTACAGGGTTTTCAAGCATGGACACTGCAACCCACCTACCCACCATATCCTTAGTGTGCTAGATCATAGCAAGGCTTACTGATGAGAGGAAAATGTGGTATTGACTAAGTTGACTAAGTTTTATATCAAGAATGGTGTAGCCAGTGGGATCAGGGAGGTGATTGTCTCCTTGTTCTCAGCTCTGGTGAGGCCACACCTTGAGTACTGCAATCAGTTTTGGGCCTCTCATAACAAGAAAGACATCAAGGCCCTGGAGTGTGTCCAGAGAAGGACTACAAAGCTGGTGAAGGGCCTGGAACACAAGTCCTATGAGCAGCAGCAGAGAGAACTGGGGCTGTTTAGTCTGGAGAAGAGGAAGCTCAGGGGATACTTCATTGCTCTCTACAGGAACCTTAAAGGAAGTGTGGGGATCTGGGGGTCAACCTCTTATCTCAGATGACAAGAGGGAACGGCCTCAAGTTGCATCAGAGGAGGTTCAGGTTTGAATTAGGAGAAATTTCTTCTCAGAAAGAGAGACTGGACACTGGAACGTGTTGCCCAGGGAAGCAGTGGAGGTCTTTAAGGAAAGGTTGGATGTGCTATTTAGGGACATGGTTTATCAGATAATATTGGTTACTTGGGGTATGGTTGGAACAGATGATCTTGGAGGTGTTTTCCAACCTTAGTGATTCTATGATTCTATGATTTTATGACTAATTTTTGATTGGTGGCAAAGCACACAACTGTCACAACCATCAGCTGCCATCATATCACATTGTTAATACAAAGGCAGAGTGTCTGAGCAATGCTTAACTGCCTTTGAAATATTTTTTAATGTTGAACCCATACGAGGGGTCTGTGTGGAGGTGACTGGTGTAGTGTTCATTCAGTGAGTATGGTAAACAAGTCACCAGAAATGAGGATTCTCCATCCCAACTTTTGAACATCTCCTTGCAGATGTGCTGTTCCCACAGAGATCAGCAGGATAGGTGCATGATGGAGAGTGGTGTACTTCTGTACCACAGCTTTCAGGTCAGTATGGACTGAAGAAAGCACTGCTACTGCTGGCAGCCAAAGGGTAGGAAGAGATTTGGAAATGGGACTGAAGTAGTTTGTTCCACACATTATGCCCAGTTCTTTCCAGTCAGTTGGTTATCCATTAGCTTAGGAAGTACAAAAATCACCTGGAGGTATCCCAGCTTTTTTACTGAGCATTTAGAAGATGCATCTCCCTGTTGCTCCTGTGGCTCTCTCTCCTCCCATTTGTCATCTTTCTTATTATAGAGGAGTTTATTTGCTAGCCACTTTGCCAGCTCTAGGATTTATAGCAGCTGAAAAAAGTCCTTTAGGCAGGGAGGAGTGACTGCACTGACCACAAACTCCCAGAACTCTCCAAGAAGTAAATGATAATGATGCAATATCAGTGCAATAAAGTGTAAATGCAATAAAAGCGTTATACATATATTAATACATAGAAGCAAAATGCATAACATAAAAATAGATCATTAAATAAATAAACTAAATAGCTATTGGGCATTTTACAAAGTCTTAAATTTGCTTCAGACAACTGTATGGTCCAGTGTCATTTAGTCCATCGCATTAATTGCATCATTTGCCAGATAAAACAAACCTTTCAGAATCTCTTGTCCTGTTCTTGGAAGTTTAACATCAAACTTCAAAAATGAGGGTGTGAGAAAAGTGTAGAAAGGAAGAGGAAACCAATCTGGATTAGCTTATTTGGTTTATAGTACCTTGATTTATTTTTTTTTTTTAATTTATTTTATTTTTTATTTTATTTATTTATTTTTCTCATTCCTATAATGGAAGAAAGAAAACTCTCCAGTTCTCTGAGGTTACAGCTCTTGATCTATGGCCTTTACTTCAGAAAACACTTATGCATGCTCCCAAGTCTTCTTTCCTTTCTTAATAAATGGGCCTTAAGCAGATGTTTAATCAGTTTATTTTATACTGATGGTCTTATGAACCAACAGTTAATATTATGGGATAATATTAAGGATGTGCTGAAGGGGTGCTGCCGTTTGAGGCCAAGCAAGTGGAACATGTGAAGGAAAACAGGATGTTCAAAAATGCCTACTCCTGTTGGAAATAACTTTGTCTTTGCAAAGGAGGGGGAGTGTGTGCTAAGTGGGTGGTACCTTCAGACAGCCTTACCTTTCAGTGTGTTGAGCTTACAGTTCAAAGATGCTATAAATTATCCATGCTGTCCAGTTTTATTAAACATGTAAAACCTGTGATCGTCTTTGTTCGGTTCTCTGTGCTGTGTATAGCTAACCATTTAGTCATCCTCCAATATATTTTGAGAATAAAAATTCATACAGCTGGAGTGCATAGTATTGGTCATGTTTTTTGTCCAACAAAGGCTGGAGGAACATAGAGTTCAAATGAATACATAACATTTTGTTAAACTTCTGGCAACTTTACACAGACAGACTTTCACAAATGACAAGCTGCTTGTTAGCTAAGCAAACTTTATGTTTCTTGTCATGTACAGTATGCGTATGTGTGTGTGTGTGCATATAGGGTTCTTGGGCTGTATTAGAAACATAGTTGTGAAATGAGTCTTGAACTGTTGATGTTTAAGCTGTGTCTGTTAGCATGCAAAACCAGACTTCCTGATCCGTCACTTGTTTTTGTGCATGGATAGAAGGGGAAGCCTGGCCACAGGGAGATCAGCCCAGCAGCGTGGTGTGAGGGTGGTAGGCACAGCCTGGGACCCCACCAGTTCTCTCCATGGGATGCTTCTTCTGGCACTTCAAGCGGAACGGCTCTGGCCTCTGAAGCTGATGGCATGTCTGTCTGTGAATTACCAGGGCTCAGATCTTCAGAGTGCTGTCTGTGAAGAAGATAATAATCACAGTGCTAAAAGTGGGCCCATCTGCTGTCAAGGGGTGTGCCAAGCTCTTTGCAGCCTTATGTCCTCCAGAGGAGACAAATTGCTTTGTTAACTGTTTACAGACACATTTAGCTACATCATTATGTTTTAAAGGAATTTTTAAGTACTTTTAGTGCAGCTTTATGTTTTTTTTTTTTTTTTCCTTCCAGATCTTTTTATGAGTCTTAGAAAAAAGAAAAAAGAAAACAACAACAACACCAAAAACAAAAAACAAAACAAAACAAAACAAAAAAACACGGTTTTGGCTTCATTTATTTTGCACTTTGTTGGTTGATATTCTGCTTTCTCTCTTTTTTTTTTTTGTTTGTTGTAGATGACAGAGAGGGAACTAGTATTCCAGTTAAGGAATGTACTTCATCAGTGAAATAATGCCGAAGCTAGAGAAATGCAATCAACATTTTATAAACAAGTATTTCCTGATCATCATTTTTTTTCCTCTAATTTCACAATGATGAAGCATGGGGTTAAACAAAGTATAAATGGGAATCATGATCCTCATGTCCTTTAACAGTAAAAGCCTAGTTGGTGATACCAAACTCCTTGAATTTAAAATACTATTATGATCTGATTATTTCTTGCAATACTCTACAGTTAAATTTTATACTTAAACACCATATCTTCTTTCACTAGCACATAATCTACCAGTCATATGTTTTATGATGATGTGAGCATGTGTCTTACCAGCAAATGCTCTGGCCAACAATAGCATCATTTTTTCATAAGTAGGAGGAAAAATATTTTAAAAATAGCTTTAGATAAACCCAACCAGCAGTAAAAATTTGATTGTTAATGCAGAAGAAATATGCAAGGAAAAAAATGGATTTTCTGGGTATGTCCTTTGTGAATACTAAACTATAAACTACCACTGATTTATCTATATTGTTAAATGGTGATTTTTTTATTTTTATTTTTTTATTTTTAAAAAAAGGATTAGAGAAATAAATTATGTATTTTTGTCAGGCAAGATATTGATTTTTTTGGAATTTCTGTGTGTAGAATAAAAGGTATGTTACTATGTTACGCGAGATTTAAACAATGAGACTGGAGTTAAATTGAATTTATAATATGTAGCTCTGCTGTTGAAACAAGTATTCTTCAATCATCATTTTTAAAGATTAACATAAAGTGGTTAATTTTTGGTCTGTACTTTCAGGTCTATATTTAATCATGAAAAATATATGGTACACATAACCATTGACTATATACCTATGAATTCAGTAAACTGTATAGCTTCACTCTTCAGGAGCTGGTAGTTGACTGAGGCAATATAATCTGTTGAACTGGCCCAGTTCAGCAATACAGAATTGCTATCACTGCTGCCATAATGGAGGAAAAATATTCTTCTACTATAACAGTTATGAAAATAGCTTGCTTCAAATGGAAGTCCTAGGGACTGATAGATGAGGAAGAACAGACCAATTCTGTGATTAAAATAATTACATGTCACTAACAGAGACTATCCTTATTCCTTCTGATTGATAATGTCATTCAAATATTGACAACTTATACAGTTGGGAATGCAATAAATTATTTTGTTTTGTTAGAATCCTGCCTCAAAGGAGAACGGTTTTAGTGAATTGAAATAGAATCACCTTTAATATTAATTACTCATTCATTTAATTATTATTACCATTAGGAAAAAAAAAAAAGAAAAGAAAAAAAAAAAAAAGAAAAAAAAAGTTGTAATGACAGTACCTGTAAAGAGATACTCAGATTGTACAACAAAATTGTAAAGCTTGATTTGGGGCCTCTAGATTTTCTAAAGATGTAGATTTTATATATATATGTATATATATATATTTTGTGTAGGAATTTTGATGTTGATTATGACTTGTTGGTGATTATTATTGTTATTGATGCACTCCCTTAAATATTTTTGCCTTTAAGCTCCATTGGATATTTGCTAGTGCTCTAAATCAAGAATTTTATTCATGAAACATGTTATTGAGATACTGAGAGTTTCAGGTTTTGATCCTGTCATACTCTTTTTAAAAATTATTATTATTTTAATTTTTTAATTTGATGTCAAAAATGTAATCTGTTGTCTGTGTGCTGATGGCATTCTAGAGAAAAAGGAAAAACTTGGCATCCCAACACATATTTAGCCAGAAAACACATTCACTGAAAGGACTTCACCTTGTGTCCATAGACATGTCTAATACTGAGGGCTTCTGTGCCTCCCTCTGAAGGAACAGACTGTGATTTGCCATGAATAATTCCATAATCGAAAAAGACTAAAACCCTGAATGCAGACTTCCCATTTACTGGGGTCTCGTGACGGTGGTCTGGATAGTTAGTGGAAAGAAGGTCACACATTACTGCGGAAGTGAGCAATGTAAATGTGACACTTATGTGTGAAGCGTGGTAGGAATTTCACAACGAGTCTGTAAGAATGCTGAAATGGCAGAACACTCTGTAAATATAACCCTCTGGTACAAACACATACCAAATTTCAGGACATCTTTGCTGTTTTGGAATCATAGTTGTTTACAGCTAGAAAGTACCTCTTTATTTATTTCAGCACAAAGCAAAATTCAATTTCAAAAGTAATGTGACTCAATAGGTTTTCTGTGAACTCTTTAAGATTCATGTACTTTTTCATTTTCTCCTCATTTCTTTCCAGTCACTCTCACCAGTTTGTGCAACAAACTATGTTTTCAACTCTGAGTGATTAAAATTGGGATTTAAATCTGACTGAGAAACTCTGAATGTATTGTCCATCAGACAAATATAAAAATGCAACTATTTATTCATTGAAAGTAAGAAAACTTTGATTACTTCCAAATGGACCACATGAAAGATCTGTGTTGGTTTCAATGCCTTTCTGTCTTTAAGGCATTAGAAAAATGCATGACCTATGATCATATGTGCCTGTATTCCATGTTGTTTTAGCAACTTCCCATCTCCTTCAAGACATACTATCAAACTAAGGAAAACTGAAAAATTTTGGCATAAGATGTATTATAAATAAGAACACCTCAAACTAGTGTTTTTGCAATTTCTTTTTGTGGTATATGAAGCAGTTGTATGAGATATTACTCATGAGTAATATGTCAATAATGTGTCTTGATGTATGAATATTCTACAAGCGTATGTTATTATATGTCAAAAAAATGATGCCACTCTATAAGCAATTTATCATAATTAAATACACTGATTTATCGGTACACAGCATCTGATAAGAACACTTAAAATGCTTTGAACTGATGAAGAAAGACATCTGGAATCTCTCAGGACTGTATTATATTATACATTGTTTCCATTTTATTTTTCTGATGAATGATTCCTAGATATATTAAGCTGTGGAGAGTGATTTTGCTTCAAATTTAACTCTCTTTGAGAGAAAAAAGGAAAAAAAAAAAAAAAAAAAAAAAAAAAAAAAAAACAGCGCCTGCACACTTTCAGCAATTATTTATATTGATACCATTTCTCATACAGTACAGAAGTCAATAACATTAAGGAACGCTCAGGTGGTTGCAAGCTAATGAGGTGTGATAATTTCTGAGTTAGTACTTCTCAGGTAGACTGTGGTCATTGGCTATATGCTCGCTCTTTGCCTATCCCATGTGGAAGATGATATATGTGTACATGGTTACTCAGCATGCTTTGGACTTTTGAAACTGCGATTCTAGTTGTATAGCAAGAGATAATGGCCTAGAACGGCTTGATCTGAATATCAATGTAGATTCTGCTTCCTGGGTGTGTTCTTCCATCAGCTGAAAATTCATGCCCTCCCCCAAAATACTTAAGCCCTGCATTTGTTTAAAATTCGGCCTTGTGTTCAGAAGTGTTTATACAGAAACAAAACAAAGAAGATGACATGATTTCTATCCCAAAGAGCTCCCTAAAATCAAAAGCAAAAGTGTATAAAATGAAACCAGTGTTTTTTTCTGGCTCAAAATTTTATGCAGATATGTTATAGAATCAATAGACTGTTCTTTATCAGTATTGTCATCTAAGATGAGAAAAACTCTTTAGATTAAAATATTTTTCAGATATGCATACATTATCTTGTGTATGTATGTGTATGTCTAAGAATATAAAATCACGTATCTCTATCTCTATATATTTATACAGAGAGACATCAAATTATGTACACATGCACACACATACATGCACTGTGCAATTCAGTAGCTCAGGTTTTACTAAGATAGCAAATTTACCAATGCAGCTGTTAATGCTTTAGGGTCTTCTCACTTCACCTTTAAAATCATTAGGCCATATACTCATGGGAACTCCTTGAGCTACTACTAGTAATCCAGCTGTATTTTCATCACACAGCTGGGAGTTCCCAAAATCTTTTAAATTCTTCAACTGAAATAAATGTAAGTCTTTTCATCTGCTCTTTGAATTTCTGGGTACTAAGGGAGTGGAACTGTTTACACATACCATACTGCCTAAGCTGCTTTAGGGTAAAAGCTCAGAAAATAATTATAAAGTTAGGTTAAAGTTAGATGGGTGTTTAAATATGTCTAACCGGAACTTAGAAAACAGAGAATGATGTTCTCCATACCCTAATTTCTCCATCATGTGAGTGGCGTTATGATGGAAAGTCACATTACAATATTTAGGAGTAGTAATTAAAGTATATCATTCTGTAATTTCT
The DNA here is from genome assembly GCA_011076525.1 of Nettapus auritus. Lineage (NCBI taxonomy): Eukaryota > Metazoa > Chordata > Aves > Anseriformes > Anatidae > Nettapus > Nettapus auritus. Next base: position 107,739,052 of record CM021765.1, on the reverse strand, counting down.
ACACTGGATTTGGGCATTACCTTTGAACCTGGTCTACTCTGATGCACTTTGATTTGGGGCAATGATTGTGCATCATTTTGAAATCAAAGAGGCAGTATATTTCCTCTTGATGGGTTTACATAGTTGTGCTTATAACCTTGCACTTTCTACTAGAAACAGAGAGTGAGCCACTTCTCTCCACCAACATGTTCTATTTCTCTTATTACCCCAACCACTTAAGAATTAGAACATTCACCTTAGACCAGATAAAGGAAATACATTATAATTATAATAATAATAATAATTATTATTATTATTTTGATAAAAAAATATTGGAGCACCACTTCTCTGAAACCAGACTTATTTTTATCTTTTTCTTATCTAAATGCAAACAGGAGAATGAGAAGAGAATCAGGAGAACCAAAAGAACTACTGGGAAAATGTGTTTTCCTGAGGTTTCTAGCCCAAGGTCAAGACATTTGGAACCACTGGATAAGATACTTATAATCATCTGAACTCCCAGGAATGTCCTGAAACAACAAGTCCATTTGTGAGACATTTAGAAGTTTCACATTTTTTTTCCCACTCTAAAATGGAAAGAAAAGGAAATCTTTCAACATTTCAGTAGTAAGGAGCTAGAGGGAAGCCCTAGTCAGTGGAGAGAGAAAAACGTCTTTAAAAGTAGAGTTGATTCAGGAGTGTATCTTCAAGTACTTTGAAAAATATCTCTCTGTCCAATGATAGTAGAAAGAGGTTAGAGACAAAATATTTTCTAAGCATTTTAGCCTAAAATGATAACTATCTCCTTCTCATGACTGAAATGTTTTTTGATTAACACATAGAGGATATAATTTATATGGAGGTTGCATAGGTTTTAAAGGCACTGCCCTGTTACAAACATGCAAGTAGAAAAGAAACATAATTGTGAGCATGCTGAGCACCAAATTTGAGAGGAAGAAATGAACTTCTCTGTTAAGACTTCTAGAAATGGGCATGGTTTACACATCTTTCTGCTTTGATGAAATGCCTCTTTTGCTTTCAGAAAGTCCCAGAGCTTTATTCATAGTATATATTTTCTCATCATTTGGACTGCTTCCTTCAACTAATTGCTTTTTCTTTTCCTTTCTCTCTCTCTCTCTTTTTTTTTTTTTTTTTTTTGAGGGAAAAATAGACCCAAAAAATTTATAAATAAAAGTCAAGCAAACTCAGCCTAATGTATGCTGTTTATAACAACTTATACAGCTAATGGTTGAATATGTAACCAGAACTCTTTGTACTGTTTTGATTTTGTGTGGGGTTTTCTGAAATAGTGCCAGTAAGCACCATCCTGTATGGGGAACTGAGAGATGTTCCCTTGCCTACAGAAATTACAAAGCTCAAGAAAAAAATTCAATGTCAGTTTAAGGTCTTCTAATCCTTGCATAGACAACCTAAAATTGAATTGACTTCGAAAAATATTAAGCACTCAAAAGCCGAAACTCAGTAATTGCTTACCTGGAAGCACAAAGTTCAGAAGTTCAGAACAACTTGAAGATTCTCAGTGTTAAAATCTTGGCCCAAAAATGATTATGAAAAGCAGTATAAGAAAAAAGATGAATTGTAGGAAATATTTGTTTACTAAAGAATACTAAATCCACAGTTCTTTCTTCTAGACATTGTTATGTAATTTCATTGCTACTTCTTATTTATGCATGCTTTCCAGATAGGAACATCCTATAAACCATAAAAGACATTCACAAAGTTAATTAAAATGAAACATTAGGTGAGATATCTGTCTTACAAATACCACATGTATGAATGCTATTGAATTCATATGAAGAGACATAGAGCATATGTGGAGGTTATTTCAAATTTTTCATGCCAATTCACTGCTACTTGTAAATTCCAATGAGTAAATGATGAGCTGGAGAATTAATTCATTTAAGAGCCTCTGTATTGATAAGCAAAGTTAACATAAAGTGGGAAACATATAAAACAGCAAGAAGACTTTAAGTAACTGATGGGAAAATAACTTGTTTATATTTCTTGTCACTGCAGCCCCAGCATGTCTTTACATGCTTACTTCTATGTTATTTAAACAAAATAATAATAATAATAATAATAATAATAATGAAAAATTTCAAACGTACTTATAAAACTTTAACTGAATTGTTTTTTCCACAAGAACAATAATATGGACATTTTATCAGACAATGAATCCAAAAATGTACTGTGAAACACCTTTCAAGTTGAAAAAAAGATATAAATGGCAAAATAATAAAAACTAAAAAGAAAATCATTTTTTTAATGATTTCTCTCTTGAAATGGAAGAAAATAACATTACAATGAAAATCATGTGTCAATATCCCATCCAACTGTAATCATAGTCAAGTCAACACAGTAAAAATTTAATTATTTGCCACAAATGTGATTTGCAAGTAGTTATGGGTGCTGACCAGAATATATATATTTTCAAAAAACAACAAACAAACAAACAAAAACAACAAAAAAACTTGCAATCAAATTATACTTACAAGATACTCAGCTATAATGTTAATAAAAATTATTTGCTCTAACAGGTGAATGCATTTTACTTAGTCATTTAGGGGACATCAATGGAGTTGATGGTTTTATATGCAAGGAACAAATTTCTGCAGCTAATGTGGAGCAGTAACACACTCATGTTCTTCTGTATTTTATCACCAAGAGTACTACTGTGTTCAGTTCTTGGACTCTCATCACAAGAAGGACATGGACCAATTCGAATGATTCCAGAGGAGGGCCATGAAGATGACTGGTGGGCTTCCCATGAAGACAGGCTGAGAGAGATGGGGTTGTTCAGTCTAGAGAAGAGAAGGTTACAGTGAGACCTTAGAGAGGTCTTGCAGTACCTAAAGGTACAAGAAAGCTGGGACTCTTTGTCAAAGAGTATTGTAGTAGGACAAGGAATAATGTGTTTAAACTAGCGAAGGACTAGGACTTTAAACTGAGAGGGTAGATTTAGATTAGATATAAAGAAGAAATTCTTTACTATGAGGAGTGGAGAGGCACTCGTACAGGCTGCCCAGAGAAACTGCTGATGTCCTGTCTCTGGAAGTGTTCAAGGCCAGGTTGGATGGGGTTTTGAGCAAACAGATCTATTTTGAGGTGTCTCTGCCCATGGCAGGGAGGTTAGAACTGGATAGTTTTTAAGGTCCCTTCCAACCTGAACCATTTTGTGGTTCTATGATTTTAAGGACGTGACTTATGCAATACATGCACAAGAGAGGAATCCATGTTTCTTAATCTAAACTGATGGTTTGGTAAATTACATCTGCAAGTAATTTTAATTCATGAGTGAATAAATGTGTTATTGTTGCCTTCTGCACAGCCTCTGCTTCTCCCTCAAAGTCCAATGTAGGATAGGATGCTGAAAAGCTTGTCCCAAATCATTTTTATGTCTGCACCGAGTTGAGATTTTATTATTATTATTATTATTATTATTTACCTATTTATTCATTTATTTATTTTAAATTATTTTTCTAGCATGGGATGTGTTCTGGCCTAGGATAAAAACAAATCTGAGGACAGCGTGTTGCAGACTTATCTTCTTTTCTTGCTTCAACTGTATCAATATGGTTGCATGTTATGTGGTCCTACAGCCTCCCTGCTAGTGTGCTAGGACAAGTAAGGAAAGTCTCTGATACTGATAAAAAAGCTCAACAGGGCATACACATCTGCCACAGAGAAACAGCTCTCCAGAGTTTCTGGAGACCCTAATGCAGATTCTCCGTAATCCTAATAAGAAACACATTGTCTTCAAGTACCAGAAGATTTCAGCAGGACCTTCCTCCCCTGAGTACTAGTCTAAAAGCCTGTATCATTAAAAGCAGGTGTTACGTCTATTCCAATTAATGGTGTTTGTCTCATTTTTATAATTCAAATCCAGAGTATTTTTGGTGTCCACTGGGCCAAGACTAGCTGATTCACATTTCCCCCATCTACTTCTTTGGCCTGGTGTTGCTATTTTGCTGGTATTGCTCAAGTTCAAGCTTCATTTGATATGTCTCCTGGTACATTAGACTATGTCAGGCACATACGTGGGTTTATGTGGCAAGGTTTTGGTAGGAGGGGGGGCGATAGGGGTGGCTTCTGTGAAAAGGATCTAGAAGCCGCCCCATGTTTGGTAAGGGCCCCACTGCTGACCAGAGCTGAGCCAATAAATGATTTTGTTTTGCGCCTCTGTGAGAGCATATTTAAGACAGGGAAAAAACTGCTGCGCCACTCAGCAGCTGGGAGGGTGAGAGGAGTGAGAAACAGCCTTACAGGTGCCAAGGTCAGTGAAGAAGGAGGGGGAGAGGTGCTCCAGGCGCCGGAGCAGAAGTCCCCTGCGGCCTGGGGTGAGGACCATGGTGAAGCAGGATGTCCCCCTGCAGTCTATGGAGTACCACGGTGGAGCAGGGTTCCACACTGAAGCCCGTGGAGGAGACCACGGTGGAGCCTGTGCCCCAAAGGAGACTGCGGCCTGTGGAAGACCCCTGCCGGAGCAGATTCCGGGCCGGACCTGTAGGCCGTGGAGAGGAGACCACGCAGGAGCAGGTGACCCGGCAGGAGTTGCTGCCCGTGGGGGACCCGGGTTGGAGCAGTTTGCTCCAAACGGATGGATCCTGTGGTACAGACCCATATCTGGAGCAGTTCTTGAAGAGCTGCTGCCTGTGGACAGCCCACGCTGGATCAGTTTGGCAAGGACTGCATCCCATGGGTGGGACCCCACAGCACAGGGGACGAGAGTGACTGACAAGGAGTGGCAGAGAAGAAGTGCTGTAGACTGACCATAACCCCCATTCCCCCGTTCCCCTGCGCCACTCGGGGGGAGGAGGTGGAAGAGGGTGGATGGGGGGGGGAAGGTGCTTTTGATTTCTTTCCTTTGTTTCTCACTTCTCTAGCTTGTTAGTAATAAGCAATAAATCTTACTTTCTCTCTATGCTGAGTCTGTTTTGCCCGTCACGATAATTATTGCGCGATCTCCTAGTCCTTATCTCAACCCCTGAGCCCCTTTCATTGTATTTTCTCCTCGCTCCTCTTTGAGGAGGGGGAGTGAGAGAGTGGTTGTGGTGGAACTCAGCTGCCCACCCGAGTAAAACCACCACAAGTACACAGCATATTCCTGCCTCAGCAGCAACAACGATCTCACAGATGACAGTCACTCTTGTTCCCTGATCTTTCATTACCATCCATCCTTCAAACCCAGTCACTTGTGTTGAGCCATTACAACAGCCCAAACAAAATTCTGAAAGTGTCGGTCTCTGGTTTCCATTCCTGGAGTTCCCTCCTCTGCATAGTTGTGTTTTCTTTAGTTTCTTCCCCTGTTATATTTTGGCTTCTGCACCCATTGCATGTGCTGAGTGAACCCCAAGTATACTTTTTGCAGGCTGAACCTGCTCAATGAGCAGGAGGTAACAACCCATGCAACGGCCCAGGGCTGAGCCCTCAGCAGTTGTGTGTGAGCCTGTGTGATCTTCCTCCACTCTGTTTCCCTCACTCAGAGTGTTTCTCCATTCCTTTGTTAGGCTTTCCCTGTCTTTTCTTCTTGCATAAGGGGTTTCATGTGTTTGATCAGTGGCACCTGGCAGTGCAGGTCAACCCATGCTTGCTGGTGCTGAGCAGGGGGATTTGGCTATCATGCATACAACATACAGTGGTGTCATGCATACAGCATATGGAGGAAGCAGAGGAACCAGTAGGCTTCCTTTGCCCAGTCATTGGCGTGTGAATGTCAGGCTTCCTCAGTGGAGAAACGAGAAAAGGGGTGGTTTCCCTCAAGGTGTTGGCATCCCCTCCTCAGATAGATATTATGTGCATGGTTGGAGGGGAGGTCAGAGCATGTGTGAGTGGCTGCCTAACTCTGAGAAGACTATCACAGGCTCTGGGAAGTCCTTGGTGAACATTTCCATTTTATCCAGTTGCTGAAATCAGTGACTCAAACAGCATGATCTGAAATGGCTTTTATGTAAAGAGACCAGTGCTGTTGTGTTCGCTCACTGAGCTTCGGATGTGAAATTAACAAAAGTTATTGCAAGGGATCTGTAAGTCCCTTCACATATTAAGGTCAACATGACTAGGGAAAAAAAATCCAGAGAAGAGGAGGAAGATAAATTAGTAGAGAAACAAGAAGTGTGCTCTTGTAGAACGGGAGACAGTTACAACACTGTGTGGAGAAGCTACAATAAAATAAATATCTGTCTTGTAGAGTCCAAGTCTTGCCTGCTGAAACTTGCAGCATCTTGGGCTGTAGCCCCTTGTTTCAGATGACACAGCTTTCATTTGCACAAGCAAGATGCATCACTCAAGGAAATGGAAAGATGCCAGAAAGTCACTTATTTGGATTTTGCTGACTATGGTGAATAAATGAGACTGGGAAGAAGGGTGGGCTGAGACGTTTGTATGCATCTGAAATATGAGTTCAGTAGAGTGGAAAGCCAGGAAGCTCTTAATTTTAGTGAACCACAACATCTGAGCACAGTGTATTGAATTTTTAATCCACCTAAACTGAAGCTTTGTTTGGCATTAAATAATCTGTGACAGCAAAGCACCTTGCTCTACTTTCAGTTATGTAAAGCCTGTAAAGTCCTGTCCACTCCACTGTTATGCTACTTGTGCTATAAAGAGAACAGACAGAGGTAACTTTCCCAGTTTATATCTTACATATCTATTTACTGAATGTGTAATTTACTATTTTATATATCATGTTAATGTCAGTAAGTGTTTCTAATAGTATTCCCAAATACACATAAATGTTTCAAAAAGTTATGTTTGCAACCAGCCTGCCAGATGCTTCTGGGATCTTCACTGAAATTGAAACACTACTTTAATTCAGCTTTAGGAAAAAGATAAAATTCAAGTGAGGAAAAAAAAAATACAAAATTCAACCACAAAGCCTAGAACATGGCTAGAAATTTGTATAAATGAGTTTAATATATTTTGTTACTCTATAAAAGCATTAGAGATGATTTACATCACAAAGACACACACAGAGTTTTTGTGTTATTGGGAATACAGAGCTGCCATCGCAATGACTTTTCAGAATAAGGTATGAATGAAAAAGATAAATAGCAGAGACAGAATCCCAGATCCCTCTAGACTGCACACTTGACTGGCCTCACCATGTGGACTGTCATGTCTTCATATATGGTCAGGAAGGCAGCCACCACGAGGAATTTCCATATTCTTGTGTGTGTGAACCTAGCAAGGTCAGTGACATGAGCAGGGCATATTCAAAAGTAATTAAAGCCAGTGGGAGTCTTACTACCTGAATTTAGCGTATTTGAAATCAACTCTTATAACCAGATATGACAAAGACTGTTCTCAATCTGAATAACATTCTCCTCACTAAGTGATTGGGAAAAAAGTGAATAAACAGCCCAAGAAATGAAAAATAGCTGTATTTAAAAGTGACTGTCAGTCCAAATTGAGGAGAACAGGCATTTCTGTCAGACATTTGCTTTATAAATGCTCTCATTACTAATAATGGTTTTTCAGTTCATAAAGTTCTGGGAGCACTCTAAACCTTATATTGCAGTAAAGTCAACTTTTAAATATAAGCAGGAAGTATAAAAAGAAATAACAAAATGACATTTATTAATTTTCACATTTTTCTACGGTTGGGTTAATATATGGATAGAAACAGGGAAAACTGACAGTGTTTTTCACTTCTCAGTTTCACTACAGTGGTGGCAATATTATGTTTTCATTTAGCTGTGAATGTAGCTAAACCTGAAGGTCAAAGTCTAGCATAACCTAGAATTTGGGTAGCTGAAAGCTGAATAAGAATAAAAAGACATGCGAAGTCCTGGTTCTGTCATCTGAAGCATTAGCAAGTGTGTAATTCTGGAGGTACTTTCATTTTCAATATCAAATCTTGCTTGCACTTCATGCATTATTTATTATTTTGCTATTGGAACTCTGGGTGATCTTTTCTGGGAAAGACCATTCGCTGATGATTATAGATCAGTTTGAAAACTATGGAAGAATAAATGGATTAATTACATTGTTTTTATTTTACCTTTCTGAGAGCTTCTATCATAGATAGTAATATATATATAGAAACTAATAAAGAAATAATATGTCTATGTCTCTATTCATAGTTCTGCAAGACTTGCTTTTCCTTATTGAGTGTGGCTATTTTAATTCTTACACAATTTTATAGCTGAGATACAAAGGGAAACTTGAAGGTATTTTTTATACCCGTTAAAGGAAGGAATTGTTTTGCAACAGCAAAAAAAGTAATTGGAAAAAGAAAAGTTAGGAATATTTTAAGAGGTCTAAGTAAAAATTTCAGAAGCATCCAAAATAGCTATCAGATAAATAATTAAAATGTTCTTAAAACTGATACAATTATTCTGTATATTTAGTAAGCATGTAATATCACTCAGCTGGGATTTGGAGCCATGAAGAAAGTTATAATTTTTCACAGAATCACAGAATCACAGAATTTCTAGGTTGGAAGAGACCTCAAGATCATCGAGTCCAACCTCTGACCTAACACTAACAAATCATCCCCTAAACCATATCCCTAAGCTCTACATCTAAACGTCTTTTAAAGACCTCCAGGGATGGTGACTCCACCACTTCCCTGGGCAGCCCATTCCAATGTCTAACAACCCTTTCAGTAAAGAAGTTCTTCCTAAGATCCAACCTAAAACTCTCCTGGAGCAACTTAAGCGCATTCCCCCTCATCCTGTCACTAGGCACGTGGGAGAACAGACCAACCCCCACCTCGCTACAGCCTCCTTTCAGGTACCTGTAGAGAGCGATAAGGTCACCCCTGAGCCTCCTTTTCTCCAGGCTGAACAATCCCAGCTCCCTCAGCCGCTCCTCATAAGACTTGTTCTCCAGGCCCCTCACCAGCTTCGTAGCCCTTCTCTGGACTCGCTCGAGCACCTCGATGTCCTTCTTGTAGCGAGGGGCCCAAAACTGAACACAGTATTTGAGGTGCGGCCTCACCAGAGCCGAGTAGAGGGGGACGATCACCTCCCTAGCCCTGTTGGTCACACTGCTTCTTATACAGGCCAGGATGCTTTTGGCCTTCTTGGCTGCCTGAGCACACTGCTGGCTCATATTCAGCCGACTGTCAACCATCACTCCCAGGTCCTTCTCTGACAGGCAGCTTTCTAACCACACATCTCCCAGCCTGTAGCTCTGCTTGGGGTTATTGCGGCCCAGGTGGAGGACCCGGCACTTGGCCTTGTTGAACTTCGTGCAGTTGACCTCAGCCCATCGGTGCAGCCTATCCAGATCCTCCTGCAGAGCCTTCCTACCCTCGAGCAGATCGACACACGCACCTAACTTGGTGTCATTTGCAAACTTACTGAGGGTGCACTCAATCCCCTCAGCCAGATCATCGATTAAAATATTAAAGAGGACTGGCCCCAGCACCGAGCCCTGGGGAATGCCACTAGTGACCGGCCTCCAACTGGATTTGACTCCATTCACTAAGACTCTTTGGGCCCGGCTATCCAGCCAGTTTCTAACCCAACGAAGCGTGCGCCAGTCCAAGCCATGAGCAGCCAGTTTCTTGAGGAGAATGCTGTGGGAAACGGTGTCAAATGCCTTACTGAAGTCAAGGTAGACCACATCCACAGCCTTTCCTTAACCACTAAGCGTGTCACCTTGTCATAGAAGGAGATCAGGTTCGTCAAGCAGGACCTGCCCTTCATAAACCCATGCTGACTGGGCCTGATCGCCTGCTTGCCCTGCAAGTGCTGCGTGATGACTCTCAAGATAATCTGCTCCATGAGCTTCCCTGGCACTGAGGTCAAACTGACAGGCCTGTATTTTAAAGTGGTTTCAGTTCTAGATCAAAATTTCTTTCATTATTATTATTATTATTATTATTATTATTATTATTATAGGAAAAAGTGAGAAGACATTATGTGCAGAATGTCCAAAATGATCTGAATGACTAAGATAGAAATAGAAAAGACATAAGTAAATATAACATTATTTCTGCCTCCAAGACTCACATATGAAATATTTTCTTAATTCTAAAGCCTCAGAGTGAACATATTCATTAAGATTTAAAGTTAATTTGGAGATCAAATTTACTAAAACATATTCATAATTTTGCCAAGCATAGGCATTTTATCTGCATAAGATTCCACAATACCTTGCCAGCTGCAGAAAGAATTGTGGAATCAGTAGTGAGCTATTTTATGTTGAAAGGTTGAACTAAGACTAGATAGGAATTAAAAATAGCTTTGCTTGTTGGCTAAATTAATAATATCTGTCATGTAGATTCACATTATGAATAAGATAATAATCTCTGAAACAATTATCTGCAATTACTCCATTACCTTAGGGAACTAAAAAGATGAAAGACTGTGAGAGCATAAATTGTGTGTTACAGATAGTTTTAGACCTTCCCCTATTGATTTATACTACACACAGGAAGAACTAGTTTCAGCTTGAGCTTTTACTAATAGCTTAGGGCTATGTGCATTTGGAAAGGGAGCTAGTCCCACCTAGCTCCTCTAGCTGGATATCCCATGAAATATCAGATTACCTCCCGGAATGGGGCCATCACAAACCTGGCTTCTTGCTGGACACCTCAGACACTGGACAGCCTGTTTGCACCATCAGCTTGAGATGTCTCATATGCAAACTTCTGAGATGCAGCCTCCTTGAACACTACCAAGAGTCAATTGGGAGCAAATGGCTCTTCTCAAAAAGGGTCCAAACATGGCTGTAACAGAGCTGCTCTTTTCTGTCAATCTTACAGACTCTTAGGTGACTGGATCTCCATGTTCATACCTCTCTTGGATCCTGGAAGTGGTTGTCATGGGTAGATTCCTTATTTTTCACCTTCCTAGACTCATGTTCTGAATTTATTCAGATTTTATTTAATGTCATATGCCAAATCCATTTCTTCTCAATGCTGAAGACATGTTTGGTTCTGGAGGGGCAAAACTTTAAAGTAATTCATCCTCCTGCACTCCATCTCCTCATCCTGCATACAGTACAGAGGACCATATCACTGACCACATCTTTATAAAAGCAATTAATAGAAATAGGTGAAGACCTTAGATCAGAACTGTCTTGAGTACTTTTGTCCATTATGAGTGTCACAAATAAAAATCTAACCTTTCTTCAGGACATGACTCTGGGTTACCATTCTGTTTCTCTCTTTGAACCTATGGCTTTCTTTATGTTTCTAAAAGTGCCAAGTTGGACTAAGTGTGTGCCAAGTATTAGAGGATGGAAACTGACTTTTTGTTCCTTATATACATTATGAAAATGTTCACTCCCACGATCATTTTGGTTAATTAAGTATCCTCTGTGTGACTTCAGCCAGCATCAGAGAATGAAGGGGAGACAAGCATACCAAACCAAACTGACAGCTCTGCAAATGATAATCATGGAAATCTACTGGTTTTGGACAAGCTATGTTGCATATTTGGTTAATGACAGAACTAACATATCTGACAAACTTACACCAGAATTATTAGAAATGAAAATGGAATTTAAAACAAACAAACGAAAAACAAACAAAAAAAAACCCAGTAGATAAGCGAACACAGATAAGGGTTAAGGGGGTAGTTTCTGAGAAACAACAGTACTTTGCCAGATGTTTCCCTGCAAAACCAGATGGAAGCTCTAGTATTATTTATTTTTCTTAGAATACAAAATCTAAGTTTGAAGAGGTGTGACTGTAATCATAAAAGCACATGTAAGCTAGATTTAAACTAATTAGCCAGATTGACAGTAGCAGTGTGGTTATCGCAAGCATGGCCATCAGCTGCCCAAGAGTTTACCAGATGGGCTCAGAGTATGGCACATATCAGCTAGTATGTGTGCAGGTTAATGCAAGGTAAACTTGTCCACACCTTCTTACTGTCACACCTCATCAATGCAGTATGGATATTGCCTTACCTAAGGCAATACTCCTCAGAGTATATGGGAGACAGCAAAGTGCAGGAGACTGTGGTGGATACACCTTCATCCTGTGATTCAGCCCCTAAGCTTTGCTATGCTTTGAACCTATGGAGCACAAGCACTGTGTATGTAAAAGCAACCCATCTGGGCCAGCTTCCTCCCTGCTTCACCACAACCTCTTGTGATCAATTTCTATCTTTCCTGGAATTCCCCTTAGATTTGCCACAGAAGGGAATACTTATCAGCTCTATTGACAGGGTATCGCTAGGTCTTTTTTGTTGGCTAATGCTAATTTTTGTGCTTCTCCCTTGTTCAGGGGCATCTTTTGTATTTCCAGCTTGAATTTACTTGGCTGTCAAGACACAAATGTCCAGAGAATACTGCCATATATTTTGTCAGGACTGGATTAGATGCAGGCACAGGTTTGTGTAAATGCTCCTGTCCAATATCAGTGCCTTACTGAGGTTTTTGTAGTGTTCCTGACTCAATGTTTTCCTAACACACTGGGATTATGCCAAAGATCAGTTTTGCCAACTGATGGTGCTAACTTTGTGAATTGGCATGATGCCACTTTGTATGATATCACGACGGTGTGCAATACACATATAACACATCACCTGTCCTTATGACATGGCTAATTCAGCTATTTCAACAAGTCATGTTAGCAGCAGAATTTGTGTCATAGATCACATAGTATGTTGGCATGAGTTACTCTGTCTCACCGGACAAAGGTTGTTTTTCAGCCCCTTAAACATGCTTCAGAGGAGGAAAGAACTGAACCTATGAACACCACAGTAGTCTGATTGGACTACCATATAGGAATTATTTCCCGTGTAGTATTTTCTCCTCAACTATACACTGAGATTTTTTTCCTGTGCAACTTTCTTCCCTCATCTGGGAATGCCATGTTATGTTAAGGGGAGGGATTAATCTCCCGTAACTTTAGATGTCTACCATGGATATGCTCAAAATATATTCCTTAGGCACAAAGCCAGAATTGTTGTAGGTGCCTACCTTAGGACATAAAGGATCAGGCTTCAGGAACACTTAAGGCTTGAGTTAACTTTAGGGATTGCCAAGAGGGTCTTAAAAATCTGAATTTAGCCACATGACTCCTCTGTAAGATACAAACCCTAAACCTACAAGGTAACTCAGAAGACTGCGAGTTATGAGCCAGGGTACAGTTTACCACTATAGAGGACAAAGTTAATGCACCAAATAACTCTTTCATTTGGGGCCTCTTTCAGACTTGTCTGAAGCACAGACTTAACTTTTGTTTAAAACCTATATTTAATTTGACTTTAAAACCCAGAGATTGAGAGATTGGGTAGCAAATGAACTTTAAGCAGTGTTTTTCTCTCAAGAGAGAAACAGGGTAGAACATGAAACTAGATTCATTTTCTGGCACTCAAGAGAGCATTTCTACCAATGGGAAGAGAGAAAACTAAACAGTTTTTTGCATTGTCTTTCAAATTTCTTCTTACTGTATCTGAATAACCAGTGTTTTTTTCTTATATGAACAGTTTTGTTGTTGTTGTTGTTGTTTTCTTTTATTTTTGTTATTGTTGTTGGTCGGTTGTTGTTGTTTTTTTATTATTATTTTTTTTTAGAGTGGGGAAGGTTTACCCTGTCTTCTCCTGGAACCATTCTTAGATGTAACTGAAGGGGAGATAAGGCAAAGGAAATCAGGAACAGGCACTCCTGTGAGTTTGCTGTCAAGTGATAAACTACACAAAAGATTACAAATTAAAGAGACTCACTCTTTGACAGGTAGGAAAAGTATGAAAGTGACATAATCTAGAAGCCATAGCAGAAACAAACAAACAAACAAACAAACAAACAAAAACTTTTAGACACTGGAGGTCCCTGCAAAAACTCTGAAAAGAAATTTGCTATCAGCCATCACTGTCTTCAGAAAGAAAATAAAGGAAATGTATATATGTAAAGTTCTTTTGTTCTTTTCCAGAAATATGATGATGATGATGATTATTTTTATCTTATGGAAACAGCTTTCCCTAAGTTTAAAATAATGACAAGCATAAAGCTAGTTTTCGTACATCATTCATTGTATCATGAAAGTTATCATAAAAGACCATCTAGGGAAGGTGGTTTTGAAAAACATCATTAACAAAATCCACAATTTTATTGAAAATTATAACATCCTTGAGACAATGGTAAGGATAACTTTGATTCCAGTTAAAATGTTTCCTCTTTGCAGAAAATATTTTTTCATAATTTTGTTTATGGACAAATAGAATAGCTTTATAATTCAAGTTTTCTAATTTGAAGTCTTGTGAACTGTGTACTGAAAAAGAATGGAAATAGTCTTTTTTATTTTTTATTTTTTTAATAACACAAGAGCTATGTTTGGTTTTAAGAGACAATAGCATGTTGTCTCAATCAAGCACTCAATCTATACAGTTGAGTTAACAACAATGTCAAGGAGTTTCACAAATCATGATGTTTTAGATATCTTGTGTCAAAGTATGTGGCATGTCTTGGGACACATTGCATGCATCATTATTAGATAGTATTGCATTAAGTGATTGTTTTCTGATTAACATTCTATTTTTTTTTCTAAAAAAAATTGATTTTTACCTTCAGATTGAAGAATATATATAGAATTATAAAGAAAAATACAAAAACATAAAAAGATGATTGAATATGAATAGACTAGATCTCATGCAAAGCAAATTCTGTTCTTTAATGACAACCACACTGAACTGCTCTTCTCACAGAATCACAGAAAGTCTAGGTTGGAAGAGACCTACAAGATCACCGAGTCCAACCTCTGACCTAACACTAACAAATCATCCCCTAAACCATATCCCTAAGCTCTACAACTAAACGTCTTTTAAAGACCTCCAGGGATGGTGACTCAACCACTTCCCTGGGCAGCCTATGCCAGTGACTAACAACCCGTTCAGTAAAGAAGTTCTTCCTAATATCCAACCTAAACCTCCCCTGGCGCAACTTTAGCCCATTCTCCCTCGTCCTGTCACCAGGCACGTGGGAGAACAGACCAACCCCCACCTCGCTACAGCCTCCTTTCAGGTACTTGTAGAGTGCGATAAGGTCGCCCCTGAGCCTCCTCTTCTCCAGGCTAAACAGTCCCAGCTCCCTCAGCCGCTCCTCATAAGACTTGTTCTCCAGACCCTTCACCAGCTTTGAAGCCCTTCTCTGGACTTGCTCAAGCACCTCCATGTCCTTGTAGTGAGGGGCCCAAAACTGAACACAGTACTCGAGGTGCGGCCTCACCAGAGCCGAGTACAGGGGGACAATCACTTCCCTGGACCTGCTGGCCACACTGTTTCTTATGCAAGCCAGGATGCTGTTGGCCTTCTTGGCCGCCTGAGCACACTGCTGGCTCATAGTCAGCCGACTGTCAACCAAAACTCCCAGGTCCTTCTCTGACAGGCAGCTTTCTATCCTCACATCTCCCAGCCTGTATCTCTGTTTGGGGTTGTTGTGCCCCAGCTGCAGAACCCAGCACTTGGCCTTGTTCAACTTCATACCGTTGGGCTCGGCCCATCGGTGCAGCCTATCCCGATCTTCCTGTGGAGCCTTCCTACCCTCGAGCAGATCGACACACGCATCTAACTTGGTGTTGTCTGCAAACTTACTGAGGGTGCACTCAGTCCCCTCATCCAGATCGTCGATGAAGATGTTAAAGAGGACCGGCCCCAGTACCAAGCCCTGGGGGACTCCACTCGTGACCGGCCTCCAACTGGATTTGACTCCATTCACTAAGACTCTCTGGGCCTGCCATCCAGCCAGCTCTTAACCCAACGAAGTGTGTGCCAGTCCAAGCCACGGGCAGCCAGTTTCCTGAGGAGAATGCTGTGGGGAAAGGAAGTCTGCTCCACGCCTCAAGACTGCTTCCACAAAAAAGGAAAGGAGGGTGATTGTTGTGGGTGACTTCCTTGCCCTAGGCTTCCTGGTTAAACTTTCTTCCACACCCTCATCCACGGCTCCCCGGAGCTCCAGGGCCTCAAACCTGTTGCGTAAGGGCACCTGGGCAGGTGGGGGGGGGGCGGGGGGGTGGTGGTGTTTCCTGCATCGTAATGCTTTGTTGAATCCTTAATTGACATGAAAATTAGACTCACAATCATATTTTATTTAAAAAACTGCTGAAATATGAGGAGAACTAACAGGAGTCTTGTATTTCTAGAGCCTCATGGTAACAGGCAATTCATTTTTAGATTGAGCTTCATGTCCCTTGCCCTGAGTTTTGTGTGGAACCAGTTCTGATGGTCTACCTCAGAAAACCTGTATTCTTTCCAAAGGCTTTGAAAATACTGTGGTTAGACAATCAAGATGTCAAAGGGCTAGTGGAATCTAATTATCCTCATTTTGTCTGCAATAGTTATAAATTGCCCCTTGCCAATCCTTTCTGTATTTTTGATCTTATAAAGTAACTTTAGTTCATTAAAAGAGAAAGCTGAAATGATCTTTTAACATACACATCTTCCTTTGAACAAACAGGATTTTGCATAAGATGTGCCTGCAGAAAATATTGACCAGGAAAATTGTGTCATGGTTTATGGTGGTTATAGCTGAGTTGTGTCATAGACTAATAATATAATGATATCATGGATTTGTTTCTTTGTGTGGACTTTGTCTGTCATGATACCTTAATCACAGAATATTTTGAAGTGGGAGTGTCTCGTACCTCCTTCCTGTCCCCTGCAAAATCTCCACAAACATTGCGCTGCTGTACAAAAAAAAAAAAAAAAAAAAAAAAAAAAAAAAAAAAAAAAGTTTTT
>CM021765.1:107697447-107716071 GCA_011076525.1 Nettapus auritus | reverse complement strand
TTCCTTCCTTCCTTCCTTCCTTCCTTCCTTCCTTCCTTCCTTCCTTCCTTCCTTCCTTCCTTCCTTCCTTCTTTCCTGCCTGCCTTCCTGCCTTCCTTGCTTCTTTCCTTGCTTGCTTCTTTTCTGCCTGCCTTCCTTCCTGCCTTTCTTCAAAACCATTACATTATTTTAGGTCTGCTTTTTTTAACTCAGTCCCAGTGTGAAGAATAAAAATTGTTACTGTCAGGAAAATACTAGATTTTTATTTTTATTTTTATTTTTTACATAGACTTTAAACATTATCTTCAAAGACCCACAAGAAATAAGTTAGTAGTAAATAATTTTTATTTCTGTGAGATATAACTTTTTTACCACTTATGTTAGAATCCAGTCAGAAGCTTTCTGTTGATACAGGAACTCTGTCCTCCGTTGGTCATCCCAAGGAATGCTGGCATTAAATTCAAACTGCATTATCTTGTGGTTGTGTCTGAGCTCTCATCCTGCATCCAGACATACATTCTGGCTGATGGTTGAGAAAAAAATAAAATAAATAAAATTTATCTAGTCCTGTTATTTCTCTCTGCCTCTTGCCCACAGGTAACATCTTCGCTTCCAATGGAAATAGCTTAGACAAGGGGAGAGTTCTGCCACTCTCTATGAGGTACACCAGAAACATAATTTTCAGTTTTGCTTGATATGAATAGCAAAAATATTATATACATGAATTCATTTTCATTATGCCAAATCCAAATCTAGCAAGATGTAATACATATGAACTGAAACACCATCTCAACACTTTATACGGGTTCTGGCCATTAAGAAACTGCCACTCTTCATCACTACATCACTGATGCCAGACAGCATACTAAGTGGTATGAGTGTGCTGTTTTCGTTCTGCTCTCTCTGTCCTTTCTCTAAGTTAACTGCAGCCCCAAATACTGAAGGGGAAAAAAAAATGTTCAGCAGAACTTAGTTCCCTGTCCCATTAAATTCAAATTACTCTAAAATATCTCATTCATGATTTTTTTTTTTTTTTGTCTATTCTGATGTGACTGTAGCTGTATAAGAACTTTTATCAACACAAGTTTTCTTGCAATCCAATATTTGCTCTTGCACGGGTTTGTATCTCATATCACTTTCCCTACTGTGGCGTGATTTAATGAAAGGGTTAGTGTCCTTGGGAGCTGGAGGTTGAGATCACAACAGACTTCAGTGTCTCTGTCTCCATTATATATTTATTTCCCCCAAATATTTCCCATTTGATTGTATAAGGGGTAATGATGCTTCTTGTGTGGTTTGTTGTAAAGCAGTAATCAGAGATGGCCTTAATGTTGTCCATTAATACTACATTGTAATGAAGTCCGTACCATGCTTTTCTTAAAAGATTAACTTTCAGTATTTAAGTATCATTGCTTATCAGAATATCCTTGAAATAGTTCATTTTAAAAAAGCACAGCTCATTTACTTCCCATACCTCATACAGAGATATGATAACAATATAGTGAAGCAGTTAATTTCCAGTGTTAAGTTAATGAACATCAAGACATCTCACTAGCTCTGTCTGTGCCACTTTTGTGCTTACATGTTCCAAGACTCTGGTATTAACTAACCAAAAATAAGACTAAAGACTTATTACCTTCACTCACCTTCACATATATTCTTTACAAGGAAATGCACAAAGAAAATGGTTAAATGAACAAAATGTCTTTTTCTTTCTCTCTCTCTCTGTTTTTTATTTTTATTTTTTATTTTTTTTTTCTTAAACCTAATCACAGCAGAGCCCTGCACTGAAGTCTACAAAGAGAATGAACAGAGGAAAAAGAAGGAATCCAAGAAGAAGTTTGGCTAGGTTTATTGATAGAATGTGATGTTGTGTGCTTTTCCAGCTTTATGATGCATCAATTTCCCATATTCCCCATGGAAAAGAATCTGTGAAAAACATACAGTGTTAACAGAGAAGTTGCACAGAACCACTTGCTGGTAAACTGAATTACATAGCTGGCTACAGGAACACCTAGGTATGGCAATCAGATATGTGTGAGGAAGAAAAGAAAGATGTTTAGCATCAATACCTTTATGCTAGTGTCATATTATGATATATGGATTAACCAAGTTGTCTTAAATATTCTTAAATATTGAGGGCTTTTTCACTGAAATAAATAAATAAATAAATAAATCGGTGTGGGCATGAGAGAAAAATAGTAACTTTGCAGTGTAAACATCAAACACAAAAAATACTGCATCTGATAATGGTGAAAGAAGTGGAGGGAGGAGGATAAAGTCAGCATTCAGTAAAATGAGTTCTCAGAGCACTGAGGTCCAAGGCAGTGGACGTCTACTGTTGAGACCTTTTTCTGCTTCCAGTCATTGGAGTTAGAAAGGGAGAAGGGAAAAGAAGATAAAAAGAGATTCATTTTTTCAGTTGCATTTATTTTCAGTTCAGATTATAAAAAAGCATTTTTTGTCAGCTTTAGATTCATGAAGTACCTTCTTCTCACACAGGGTTCATCTATACATCTTTTTACTTAAAACCAGTTCACAACTGTGTTTCAATGTGAGAGGAACATAATCTTCACAGGAATAGGTAAGGTCCTATGGAGAGGCAATCTAAAGTAACTGAGGGGAAACCTCATTTTAAGTCAGTTCCTTTTGTACACATTGGCTGCAGCCTCCTGCTGTCATGGTGGCAGAAACTCTTTCATCTGCTGGTGGGATGTGTTTTCCCCTGAACTCCTTGATGTCTCAGAACATTGTCTTTGTCAGCATGTCTCTGCCACCTGCCTCACAGTATCCCCTTGGGGACATCCAATATAACATGGGCAAGAGGGTGAATGCAGCCACTGTGGGTTCTGCTGAAGGGCTCTGGGGTTTTCACAGCAGATCAAGGCCAGTATGGTGGCTTTGAATTCCAGATCCAAATACTTAAGCTGGCAACAATAGACCACGCTGGATATTATGTTATGAAAGCAAAAAACTTGTTTCTGCATTGGTGGCTTTTTAGCAAGTGTGCTTATGGTTGTAGTCTCTCTGTGTTCTGAACAAGTAATGTATAACTTCTAAGTTATTGGATCAAAACTACACATTTTTAGGGGGAGAGGGAAAGAGCCGTGTTTTGTGAGTGTGTATTTTGTTTTCTTTTCACATGTTTGGCTTGGAAAACCTGATAACAGAACTAACACATAAAGAATGCTCTGAAAAATATGGAATGAAAGCAGCTTTACCTTATTCTTGGATGAACTGGCTCTGACACTTTAGTACAGTATCTTCATATTCCTTCTGCTCTGTTTAGATAAATGTTTCCAGTCAAAAAACTCAGTATGAAGTTTTTTCTTTTTTTTCCCCAAACTGTGAGTTCAAATCTTGCCCAACACAGGCCTTTTGTTTTAACTTTGTTACTGATCAAAACTTTTGTCAAATTTCGAGTTCATCTTTAGTTAGTGCATGTTTCAAAGGAAAATATCCAGGCATAGCAAATATCATGCATGCGACTCAGTGAATTCATAAGGAACAGATGTCATTTGCAGTAAGAAACAACAGTAGGCACTTATGTTTTGAATTATTTAGGCACACGAGTGCAAAGAACAACCAAAAGACTAAAAAGAGAATTGTGGTGGTTTCACCCTGATGGGCAGCTAAACTCCCCAACAACTGCTCTCTCAAACCCCCTTCTCAAAAGGAAAGGATATGAAAATAGGATACTATGAAAAGGGCTCAAGGACTGAGATAAGTACAGGTAGATCACTCACCAATTACTGTCACAGGCAAAACAGACTCAATGTAACTAGATTAATATGTGTTTCTTATTACTAATTGACTTGAACAGTGAGAAACTAAAAGCAAACTAAAAACACCTTCCTCCCCATCCACCCTCTTCAAACACTTCCCCCTGAATGTCACAGGGAAACAGGGAATGGGGGTTGCTAACACTTCATCTCTGCCACTCCTTCATGGTCACTCTCTGCCCCTGCTCCACGTGGGGTCCCTTCCACAGGATGCCATCCTTCCCAAACTGATTCTGCATGGGCTTCCCACAGGCAGCACCTGTTGAAGTACTTCTCCAACATGGCTCCATACCATGGGGTCCATCTGTTAGGAGCAAACTGCTCCAACATGGATGTCCAAAGGTGGCAGCTCCCACCAGACCTCCTGCTCCACCTTGCAGTCCTCTCCATGGGCTGCTGGTGAATTTTTGTTCAGGGGCCTGGAGCACCTCCTCCCCTCCTTCTTCACTGACCTTGGTGTCTGCAGAATTGTTTCTTTTTACATTTTCTCACTCCTCTCTCCCAGCTGCTGTTGTGCTTAAATCTGCTCTCACAAAGGTGCAACCAGCACTGCTCATTTTTTTCAGATTTGGCCAGCAGCAGGTCCTGTTAGGAGCTGGTATGACTCTTACCTAACGTAGGGCAGTTTCTGGACCCTTCTCACAGAAGCCACCCCTGTACCCACACTGATACCAAAAAATCTTGCCACATAAACCCAATGCAAAAAGATCTTTGTTTTGTTAATCTAAACTGCATATTCTCATAGCCAGTTAAAATTATGCAGGGGATTAATAATCAGCTTTTTTTTTTTTCAGTATGTTTCTGCTTAGAGACCCCAAACAAGATTAGAGTCCTACTGTGTTAGGCTGTTTTCAGATATCTAGTAAGAAACAATCCCTATCCAGAGAAATATGTGATTTAAATCACATAGTGAAATGGTTATTCACAGTAGGGGCTATTTACAGGGAGATATGTCCTTACTTGTCCACTGTATGGTTTCTGCTTCCTCTGAAGCAGAATCCTAAGAAGGCAATGTCCCAGAAAATAACTACTTATGTCCATCTGCTCTGGGAATGGTCTGATGCTCAAGATGCTGCTGCAACTATGTCTGGTGTCTCCACATGCAGCTCCATCACTCTGCAGGCTTGGCCACTATTAGATGTTTCAGCTGAAGGTATACAACTGAAAATTTCATTGACTGACCCTTGGTTGGCAAGGATGAAGGAACAATATATATGTCTATCAGCTAGGCTGTAAAGATGGATTGCAAAATGAAAGGGGCACTGGTATCATCATCATAAAAAAAATCACCAGAACAGAGTCCTCATCCCAGTCAAGTGTTATCGCTTCTGCTTTTGTTACAGAATCACAGAATTTCTAGGTTGGAAGAGACCTCAAGATCATCGAGTCCAACCTCTGACCTAACACCAACAGTCCCCACTAAACCATTTCCCTAAGCTCTACATCTAAACGTCTTTTAAAGACCTCCAGGGATGGTGACTCCACCACTTCCCTGGGCAGCGCGTTCCAATGTCTAACAACCCTTTCGGTAAAGAAGTTCTTCCTAAGATCCAACCTAAAATTCCCCTGACGCAACTTAAGCCCATTCCCCCTCGTCCTGTCACCAGGCACGTGGGAGAACAGACCAACCCCCACCTCGCTACAGCCTCCTTTCAGGTACCTGTAGAGAGTGATAAGGTCACCCCTGAGCCTCCTTTTCTCCAGGCTGAACAATCCCAGCTCCCTCAGCCGCTCCTCGTAGGACTTGTTCTCCAGACCCTTCACCAGCTTCGTAGCCCTTCTCTGGACTCGCTCGAGCACCTCCATGTCCTTCTTGTAGCGAGGGGCCCAAAACTGAACACAGTATTCGAGGTGCGGCCTCACCAGAGCCGAGTACAGGGGGAAAGGACAAGATTTTACACCCAAAACCACTTTTTAAGCAAGAGAAGGAGTTGAATAACAGGATAAGATTTTAAGACCAAATGTATATTAAAAAAATGTAGAAAGAACAAGTAGGATAGTAAAATACAAAACAAGTCATCTATCTTCAAACTCCTCTCTATAACATAGCAAGAATGTACAACATATAGGAATAAATTCTCACTTTGTCTTTCATTAATATTTTTATGATGAATATTTATGGAATAATCTAGAAAATTACTAAGTACACCAAAACTAGAAAGGAAAAAAAAAAAAAAAAAAAAAAAAAAAAAAAAGAAAAGAAAATTAGATGAAATAGTTATACATCTCTGAGATAAAACTTTGCCAAACTGATTGGGAAAATTTATAGTGTAAATCTATGCCTAACACATTGCAGCTGTACTTACTGTAAAATGATTTTTACCATATTTTGTAATATAAATTATTGTAATTCTGGGAGTGCAGACTCTTTGAAACACCGTACGCAAAGAGGAATTGTCTTTTTAGTTTTATATGTAAGATAAGTACAAAATTAAAAGATAAACAAAAATACAGGAGAATTATAAAGAATATTACAGTTAAGAGAGGTCCATAGGAAAAGTCCATCTCAGAAGCACATTACGTCTGGTAAGCATAACTTATGAAGTATTTTGTAGACTTAGATTCATTTATTGCTCATTGGTCAGCTTTTGCTGAAATCAGAATAAATCTTTATAAAATTCCTGGGAGAAATAGTGGTTCTTGTACAGCTAATGCATATTTTACACTGAGATTTATACAGCCATTTCTCTATTGAGCAAGACATATGTTTAACTATATTGTGGCAGTTGCCATGAATACTGTAATCAGGTTTATTTATTTACCATTAAAGTCACGGATGTCATTCCGGTATAACCACCATTTTTCCAAAACCTTCTTTGCATTAGTATTTGCAGTGTGCAGTTACAAAGGAAAGACGGTTCTGAAGCACTTAATATCTGATATTGAAGCCAAAGTGCGTACTGGTTTAATGGTTTTGAAGTCAATTTGGATGTTTTTCTAGCCATATATATTTGTGCCTTATAGAATGGGCTAGTGCATGTGAATGCCATCTTGGGTAAGATCTATGGTCTACCCAGGGAACCTAACTTGTACAGGGAAGTCAAAAGGGTAAATGGAAATGTGGGACATAGATCTAGATATTTTCTGTGATTGTATTGTATTTTATTTTATTTTATTTTATTTTTTTTTTGTCACAAATAATTACCATTCATTACCAATAGCAAACTTCAAGCAGTTGGCATTTTTAAAAACAGAGCTCTACATGCTTTGCTTTGTTTAAAAAAAAAAAAAAAAAAAAAAAAAAAAAAAGATACTTTGAGTTTTTGTCTTTATTTGATATCAGAACAAAGTGTTTCAATAAGGGAATTTCCTGTGTGGTGAAAATGCTGGTTGCCTGTCAGCTCTTTTTAGAACTCTTCTGTAGAGTAGATGCATGAAAAAAAATACTCAAAAAAAAAAAAAAAAAAAAAAATCCATGACCTTTATAGCTCTATATAACACAGAACAGAGATAGAAGACAATAATTTTAATAACCTCAGCATTAGTAGTCAGTAGAGGATTTTTCTCATGACATTGAGAAACATCTAAAAGAATATTTCCAGTAGACTCTTGGTTTTAAACTGCAGTCTGTTTCTTATCTACCCTTTCTTCGTACAACTTCTATACAGCCTCTGAATTCTGCTCTGGTACATTCAGAGGTTGTTATTACTTCCATATCTAACTCTTTGTAAACGTACTTTTTGTTTTATTATTTGCAAAAAACTTTTTAGGAATTTGGATGAGAAGAGCTTTTGAACTATGAAATGTATCATTTTGATCTGATAATATTTAAATAATACTACTAAATTCTGACTAGAAATGAATTGGAATACTGAGTAATCAATATTTAAAATTAATTTTAAAAGAGAGATCTAGAATTACATGAATTTACTCAAGGGGAAATTTAAAGTATTCTAGAAAGACACTAGACAGTGTAATGCCTTTTAGTTTATGCTTTTCCATCAATAATGTGACACATTTTAGTTTCATTTCAACCTATGTGACCTATCTGGATTTGCATCTCCTTAACATGATTGTGAAAGATATCTTCCTCTATTTTATTTTTTAATTTGTCTCACGTGGTTCATGGCAGTTAATTCTAAATGAAAACACTCAGTGAATTAGCAACTCAGCTGAATTACTAACTGAAATTTAAAATATGAAAGTTTGGAGGACTCCTCTTTATTTCTACCATATGTAGAATTTTTGCATCTTTTTATTTCTGTAGTAACCCAGTGGTAAATTTTCATTCAGTGTGTCTTTAGTGTGAGAAAAGTAAAATACTTCTGTATTTTAATAATGTAAAATAAATTAATGAATGCACTTTTTTTTTTTTTTTTTTTTTTTTTAATGCCTGTACACAACTGAATGATAATAATAAAAAAGAATAATATAAGTAAAAGAAAATCAGACCCAGACAAAAATGTGTTGCAATAACAAAGATTAGCAGGGATGGTAAAATGGTAAAATGAGTTAATCTATCAACAGTCAGCATGAGAATAAGACAAAAGTCTTATGCACGTTTTTTTAAATTTCCTCAGAGGTTAGATGCAGAGCCTTTGTTAGTGCAGACTGTTTCACTGACAGCATAGACCTGTGTGACGTTATAATGGCCCATTATAATGGCCTATGAAATCATGTTTAAGCAGAGTAATAGGCTTGCTACAGATAAGGCTAATATATATATATATATAAAATGTTATCTTGTATTTCCTCTACTATTTCCCCAATAACTTTTTTTTTTTTTTTTTTTTTTTTCCTATTGTCTTTTATCTGTCTGAGAATGTTTCCTTGCATTACCTATGAACTTCAGGATTAAAATAAAGCAGTAGTTTGTAGTTTAGGCCTCAAAATTCTCTTACTGCGTTAGTTTGCTGGAGAAATGCTGCCTAATATATAATGTAAATTTATAATGTAAAGCTGAATTTACAAGCCTAGAAAGTTTACATACTAGGAAGTGGTTTGAGAAGGACAAAAGAAAATAAAGGTAATGTAACTATAGATGTATAAAACCAGGATGGCTTCTGAGAAAAACAGTACAAAGGAAAATTTAGGGGAAAAGAGAAACAAAGTGACTGCCATTTTGCAATGAAGTGGAAGAAATTATATAAATTTTCTTAGAATCAATTTTCAGGATTTTGTAAATTTATTTTTTAGTTGAACAGAAAAAAAAAAAAAAAAAAAAGACTATGCAATATTGGCTCATCTAGGCTAAATAAAATCCTTTTAAGAGTGCCAATAGCCGTTAAAGATTTCCCTATAGGTAGTGTTAAAGGCCTGAGGCATGTGTAATTAAAACAGCTTGCTCCTGTGTTACCTTCTATTTTTTTCAACATGTGTCTTGGGTTGTTATTATGGTCTCCAGTCTGATCCTATACTCACTCATGAAAATCATTTCCTTTCTTTGAAAGATTTTGTGCCTACCATGAAATAGATGGAAGAAAATGTCAAGAGTGCTCACTTAAAATTGATGTCATGAAGAGTAAAAAGAGCTATTTCATAGTTCTATATATTTTATAAGACATCCAATAAGATTTGTTTTGACTGATATTGATGCGCTAGCTTGGTGAATTCCATAAGGACAAGCAGGGAGACATCTACTGTCATCAATGCATGTAGACACAAATACTAGATATCTACTGAGTGAAAACAGTTGCTTTTAGATGATTTATCAAACCGTGTTCTTTCTCATGTTCAAATCATATTAATACATGCATGAGCACTTAGAGCAAAAGTGCTTTTGTAGGATATTTTAACTTATTTATTAACTTACTTTATTTTGAGAAATTCCATATAACTGTGTGGTGCAATGGTAAATGCTCAGGCAAATGTATTTGGGCATAGACCTTCTGCAACCTCAAAGCTTGAAATATATTGAACTGGGAGTCCTAGACTGTGTTCTTTGCTGTACAGATGTATATAGCATACACACAGGCATATATATATATATATTAGTGTATAAATGTGTATATAGTTATATACACATATATATGTACACATGTGCACACACATATGCATTTTTATGTCTACATTATCAATCTATCTATCTATCTATCTATCTATCTATCTATCTATCAGTCAAGTCTATTAGTCCAGAATGATTACCTGTAGCTGCTGATCTTTCATTTAGAAACCTTCTCTGTATATAGCAAGAGCACCAAAAAGGGTCTGCAGGGAAAAATGCTGGAGGGAAAAGTGGGGGAGGAAGGCTGAGGGACTTTACGAGTAAACTTAAAAGAGGCAACAGTGGCATAACCTTTGGTAGTGTGCTGACATATAAGATGCAAATCATAAGTGAGAGAGGAATCTCCCTGATGAGAAAGTTCTAGCCCATTCTGTTTCTAACCTCATACAAGAATTTCTGAGAGAAAAAATAATAGCAATGACCCCCACCCCACTCCCTGCCCTACTCTCCAAAACAACAACAACAAAACCACAGAAAACTCAGAAGAGTGTTTATGTTCTTTTTGTACTTCCTGCATGTTAGAGGTTAACAGCTTGACTGCTCCATTGTCTCTCTCTTTTTAGTAGATAATAACTTGCTCTGGTCTAGTTGGACCTCTCCTCCTCTCCACAACCATTACTTTTGCACTTACACACACAGCTCTCTACACCACTCCATGTTTGGCTGCCACTGATTGATTTGTCAGCCAGATTTTCCAAGGTACATCCTTTTGCATACTCAATACTAATTTTCTCTGCTGTTTTCTCAATCTCCCCATGATTTGTCTAGATCACAGTGATTGCACTCAGGCACTTCCATTTATGCTTTCCTTTGTGAGGTTGGAAATAGATAGTCTTTAAAGTCCCTCTCAACCCAAGCCATTCTAGGATTCTGTTCTATGATCAAAAGCACTACTGAAACCTGCTTCTACTTAAAAAAAAAATAATAATAATAATAAAAAAAAATAAAAATCAGGAATACCAATACTCTACAAATAATGTAGATAGCCATCTATTTAGGTAAAGAAGTAGGCTAGTAAAATGGAAAAATGTTAAATGGCCAAGTCAGAAATAGACTGACGGCAATCTGTCTAGAATATTAATGTCAGGAAAATGTGATATATATATCACATTTATATGATATATATATCTTGTGATATAATACAGGTAAGTTTTCAATGGAATATGAAGTTACTTGAGTGTTTGTGACTACTGTGAATTACTTTTAAATTCTCCTCTAAGCATTTGGCAGGATAGGCTGGAAGTTTAAGACTGGGGAGTAAGAGTTATTTTGTTAATTTTGCTCAAGCCAATATTAACACTTTAAAATTAGAATTGAGACAGGTTTTCAAAATGTTCAGTGCAAACTGTAAAAAGCTTTTGACAGAAAAGAGGTTCATAAAGTATTGAAATTAGTAAATTACTGTGCGATAAAGAATTTTAAATGTGTGTTACTTAGAGTTTTCCCAAAGGTTATGCTTTGCTTCATCAGTGGTTAAATTTCTTCTGGAAATTAGATTAAGTAAAAGTGGAATGTAAAATAGGTTTGGCCCCCATTTTTAATGTTTTCAAAACAGCCTGGAAATAACAACTTATCATATACACCTCTTTCATGTGTATGAAGTTGTCTTACTTTCAAAAGCCAGGGTAGACTTTAATAAATGCTTGCTCCTGTTAATAAATAACTTTTTTTTTTTTTTTTTTTTTTTTTTTTTTCTGATGCATGTTCTCAGTATGAAAAAAAAAGTTTTCACCTCTTTTTTGATAGAAAGTTAGAAATATCTGGTAAAAAAAAATTAAGGCAGCAAATTAAGATTTTATTCAGAAGCATCTGAGAATACTTTGGATCATTTAAATCATACAATTAATACTTGAGACTTATATGAACTTATATTTCTTCTAGTCACTACATGAGCATTCACATTCATATTTCTTGTCTTTAACCATGTGGAAAATAATACAATTTTTAAATTGCAAAATCTATGTTAAAATTTATCATTAACATTGCAAAGGGAAGTATTTGAAAACTAGAAAAGTGCCAGAAGCAGGGATGTCCATGCATCTTTGGCCTGTTTGGATGACTGCATTATGGTACAGTCTGAGATAGTGGAATTACCACAAAACCCAGCAAAGTCATTAGCTCAACACCAGTCTTTAGTTTATGCCCATAGTTCCCAGGTTTTAAGTACCAGCCATTAATGGAAAGCAAACGACACCAGTCGGATTCTGTATGTTAAAATTTGAAAACTTTTATGAAAATATTTCTTTCTGGAAAGTCTGTGGTTTCCCAAAGCCTTTAGGAGACTGAATTGCTCTTCACTATGTTTTAATTTTGTGAAGGTACATGGGCCTTAGAAATGAGAAAGTAAAATTCTTTCAGGTCTAATGGAAGTGTGAAAGGATATTAACCTGCATATTAAATGAATTATTTCTTTTCTGTTAACCTCTGAGAAATAAAAGTAATAAATAATAATAATAATAATAAAATGTTGGACTTGTTCCACCATTCCAAGTTAGTAAATTTTTTCCTCAGTCTAAATAATCTTTTTGGGACAAATGAAAGGTATTAATTTCCTTTTAACATCTTCCCTTCATGTGGCAAAATTCTGAATTCAAATGAACAGAGTCACTGAGCTAAGGAATCAGTCAGTTGCTAGGCCAGGTTGAGCATGTATAATCAAGGTACAGCCTCCTCTTGTAGTGTTTGTATATTTAGGGTTATTGGAGCAGGAAAGGTGCAGTGAATTAAAGGATGGATGGAGTTCTGTTATGTTGAGGAGTTATTTTGACTCTTCTAGTGCTACAGACTGTTTTATAACTTTTGAAAACACCGTGGAATAAAGTATTAAATGCTATTCCTGTAATATTGTCAGTAATATACTCCTTTACAATGCAGAACACCAAGTATTTTTTGAATAGTTTAGAACACTGCTTTGTGAGATAAAATATGGCTTCAATTCATCTAGGTGAAAAACTACATTTAAATCTGACATTGTTTCATACAACTTTGGGAATATTTAGAAATAACGTGCAACTCAAACACTGACAGTAGAATAATCTGGGATTAATGGAGAAATAACTGTATAGGATTTGGATATTTTTAGTGTGCACTAGTACTGAGATTACTGTAAAAATGTTTATCAGGAAGTATGACAGTTTATCATTTCTGTGTTTTATTATTATTTATTTGTTTGGTTTTCTCATTCACTTTTGTATATCCTGATACCACAGAAGCTGAAGTAATGAAGGCTTTGCCAAAACAAGTCCTTGATAAATATTAAAAACAAAGTAAAATCAATTTTACCCCCCCTCACCCCCCCTCCCCTCAAACAAAACAAAACAAAACAAAACAGTCTGGTGTTCCACAGAACTGAGATTCTAGGGCTGGTCCTGTTCAATATTTTTATCAATGATACGGATGCAGGAGATCCTTATGCTAAACTGGGAGGTGCTGTTGAATCTCTGGAGGGATAAGAGACCTTACAAAGGGATCTAGATACCTTGAAAAGTGGACAATCAGAAATGTTTTGAAGTTCAACAAAGGAGAATGGGGTCTGTGCCTGGGATGAAATAATGTTGGACACAAAACTGGGAGAGGAGTGGCTAGGGAGCAGCTCAGCAGAAAGGGATCTGGGGGTGTTGGTCAATAGCAGGCTCAGCATGAGCCAGCCATGTGCCCTGGCAGCCGGGAGGACAAACTGCATTTTGGGGTGCATTAAACACAGCACAGCCAGCTGGTCAAAAGGGGTAACTCTCCCACTATATTTAGTTGGTGCAGCCTTACCTTCTATTCTGTTCTGTTCTGTCTATTCTGTCCTATATTCTGTTCTGTTCTGTTCTAGACTTGGATTATTTTCAGTAACAACTGGCTGTTTATTGGTTAATGTCAAGTGATAATCACTGACTTTCTTTTTGTCCTGACTCGGGTAACGTAAGAGTTAATGGACAACTATGCATTTTTTTTCCTCACAATTGCTAAGAAAATTTATTTTTCATTAACATTGTTCCTGTACTCTTTCTATCTGCCAACAACCCTCAATCTCTGGAAAAATATTTTACGTAGTCCAACTCCACCTCACAAAACTTTAACAAGAAACTTCAGATCTTGGCCACTTTGAAGTCTCTGTTGTTCAAGGAAGATATTGCCACAAATCACAGTGGTTTGAGAACAGTACAGATTTTGAGTACTACAGCAGCTATTTGCTGCTTTGAAATGAACATTTCTTGTTTTGATTGCTGTTTTTAAATAAATTGAATGAATAACAGGAATGAAATATTTTTGAGAATGATAGGCTAAGAATTAAAACAAAGATAGAGAAACCTAAGTGAGAAAATACGTTTTTACAAAAAAATATGCTAGCATAGTGCTTTACAAGAAATTAACTATGATCCCAGTCTTCTGTATCACATGACTTATTTATGCTGACATGAGCAATAGCTTACTTGGGCAGTTAATGCTATATGCCCAACATTTCTGTCAAAAAACCTTTGAATAATTTCCAGAAAAACAGTTGTGCATCTAACATAATATTTTATGAAAAAAGTGCAAGAGCTAGAGACGTTGTAATAGTCCCACAAAAGCAAAGGTTTATGTCAGTTCAACTCCAGAGTGAAATGACTTTCTGCTTACAGCTTTGGAAATAAAAAATTCTGATCTCTCCTTCTTTATTTGAACAAGACTTGTAGGCCATAAACCTCACTGCAGCCAGTGGAAGGACCTACAATACTATAAAATACATTTTAATTGCAAACATATTTTATCTTATTGTTCCATAATTCCCATACATGTCTAAAATGTGAAAAACATAAGTATAAAAATGTAAGGATTTTTCACCTGGCAATATTAATC
This sequence comes from Nettapus auritus, assembly GCA_011076525.1. Classification (NCBI taxonomy): domain Eukaryota; kingdom Metazoa; phylum Chordata; class Aves; order Anseriformes; family Anatidae; genus Nettapus; species Nettapus auritus. The sequence goes on along the minus strand of CM021765.1, from coordinate 107,701,539 downwards.
CTTTCTTACACAATATTTAATGGAATGCCATCTTTTTAGGTGTCTGTTGGTCAGTACAAGATCGATTCTAGTGGAGCAGTGCTTACTGATAAGAGTTTGCAGGATTTGTTTAATCTCTACATTTGCAGCCCTCAGAACCGTGTCTCTTTTTGGTTTTCTTTGTATACCCAGCCAATATGTTCTGTTCTGTGGCAGAGTTTAGGGAGTTATGTACAGAGAGAAGCTGATTTGCTTGTATTTTGCCAATAGCTGCTACTTTAAAGACATACAAGAGCTCTTCCACCTTCCCTTTCCAGAACATATGAGGCCTGTAAGGGCTTTGAATGGGCCTTGGCCTAATATTAACACCTTGCATAATAAATTGTGTACAAAGATTTTGTGAGTACACTGACATATTATTTCTCAGTCTGTTAAGAGGGTTATTGCTAAATATTCTAATGTGAAAGGAATCATATTTGAAAATTTTATTTGGAGTCAATATAATTGGAGCTTTAAATGTTTAAATGTTCTCTAATGTTCCCTGTTAGAACACAGACATCTGGAAGATGGAAGCTCCCTTTTAGGTTAATTTACAGTGCTTGTGTGTGGCACTTGAAGACATAAAATCTTTTGACTGTCATAATCAAAACATGTTTTTCTTGATGTATCATTTCTTGTAGGTAACCCAGCCAAGGCAATACTTTGGCATTTCAGATGCTCTGTACCTACTCTTTCTGATGCAGAGCACAGGTTTTTATTGCAGACCACTGTGAGTCAGGCCTTAAACTTCACTCTCTCATGTCCCAGACTAGTGACCTAATCTTCAATATATAGTGGGTGAGCACGCTTTCTCTCTCAGCTTTCCCAACAAAAACTTTGTGGAAACAGATATGTCTCTGAAAAATGTCTTGGCTTGGATGGAACAGCATGTTTCTATGAAATTTCATTTAGTTGAGAATGTTCCGACCCACTCTAATTACAAGCCTCTGTTAAAAGCTGGTTATGGCTTTGCCAAACATTAACGGGTTGGGTTGAAATTTTCCATGATTGTTCTTTGCCTTAGGCCAAATGTTTTGAAAGCAGAGGTTTAACCATTTCATATGTCAAAGGAACAGAAACTCTTCTACTAGTGTGAAAATAACACTTTGGTACCTCCATTCTCTGGAGGAGGATCTTTGAATTTGTCAGGGAGAAGACCTGGCATACCAAACCTATATTTTGCATTTATCATGGAAATTTTTTAGCTTTTGCCTTTGATGGTACCTATCTGTCAGTAAGGTAGCAGACCATGTAGAAAGGTTTACTGATAATATTTTTGTTTCCTCAGCACTGATCCAACTTTCCCTCCACAGAACTGCCCCACATGGCAACTCCATTAAATATCTCCAGCTCCAAGGCTGATCACAGAGGAGAATGTATCACCCCATTCACCTAAAAGAAGGTCAGAGTCAATGTATGCGGTAGCAAGGACCACCACGTCTCCTCTTCACTGAGTGGGACAAAAAGAGATTTCTCTTTAAAATTTAGAAATTATTTGTCCCAGCCCTGGGAAGGGATTCTCTAGAGGTTCATTGCTGCTTCAGTATAACACCAGCTGGGAGAAGAAACCTTTCCCCCTACCTGGCATCTTCTGTGAGCAAAACTTAGTGCCAGGTATGTGAACTGGTTACGAGTCATCTGAGTCTGTACTGTAAATACCAATATTGTGAGATTGTATTATGCTTTGTGCATTAAGATCATTTTACTCTTCAGCCCTCTCCAGCCCATCAACCAGGGCTATGAATAAGATTTAATGAGGAAGTATTTGATATTTAAGATTTCTCTGGAGTTAAAAAAAAAAAAAAAAAAAAAAAAAAAAAGCCCAGTGAGTCTTCATTATTTCTTTCTTGTAATAACAAGTGACTTGTGTTCACAAGTACAGGAAAGCTATATTCAGTAAAATGTTTAATCAAATATTAGCTTCTGACATGAACAATGCAATTTATTTACAGAAAATGAAAGAACATTAGGGTTTCCCTGGGGCACTTCTTTACTGATATAAAGGCTATTCTACTAGTTTAGCAAGTTATGTTTTAGTGAACTATCCTCTGGTTTGGACTTTCTTGAATCTACCTATTGAAGGCAGTGTTTCACCTGCATCTCTGAGCAGCTTACAAACTCCAGTTTGTAACCCAGAACCACAATAAAATCCTTCTGAGGTTCATAAGGCTCATAAAATGCCTTATGACAGGTTCAGCAATAAATTATTTTTTTACAGTAACTGTGCCCACTCATTTCAGCCTCACAAAACAACTTGTCTGTTCTTTTTCAGGGTGGATTTGTACCATTATGTCATGGAACTCTGTGAAGGAGAAATACTTCCTGGTGGCATCCCATGGCTGTGAGGTGCTTGCCTGTCTGCAGGCTGCTGATGCAGCTGGTTGGGGTTCCATCTGTACTGGAATTTTGCCAGTCTACGCTATTGCATCCAGGAAACCACAGGATACAGGTTCCCCCAGCAGGAGGAAAGTTTGGGGCTACAGAAGACTTTGTCTGAAGGTGATGGGGACCAAAGCTGATCTGCTGCTACCTCTTGCCTGTGCAGATGAAAGGCTGGCTTGGCATCAGAGAGACGAACTTATACGGCATACTTTAAGTCTCATACAGCAGCTGTAGAGAACAGTGCAGTAGTTACACAAAACTCTCATGACTGACTTCAGTACTGTTTTTAAAATAAGTTAACAAGCACAATTCTTTTTTAAGATAAATAAAATTAATTGGGTCATGTTAAATCTCTCAGCTGTAACATTGTTATGGCTCAATAACTTTCTCTCTACATCCTGATTTTTAATTTTATTTTTTTCAATATCATCATGAGAAGAAAAAGAGAGTCACTATTGGAATACTTGTTGTTTCTTACATGGTTTTGTGCTTTGCAGTTCAAAATCAGCTGTCATGCATTTTCCTCTTTATACTGCATAGACCTAGAAAATAAATTAACACTTATATGGAGTAAACAAAACTAAAATGCTTTTCAGAATAGTCTCAAGGATCATTAAGTTGGCCAGATTGCTAGCTATTTTTAACTGATACAGGTTAACTAAAAAAAAAAAAAAAAAAAAAAGTATTGCATGGTGCTACACTCAGTTATGCCAGCTGAATATCAAGTGGCATAAGAACAGAGAAGTGTGTATACAAAGTAATTTGAATTTACATATATACATAAACATACGGTCATACATTTTAATACTGGGAAATCTGTTCTACTTAGTTAAATGAAGGTTTCAATAACTGCAATGACATCAAAATTTGATTATTATTAGTCACATTATTAGTGAAATAATACCACAGCTACTTCTGAATTACTTTACATTGTCTGCAAGGTGTATTGATGCACTATTTATTTAATGAAAGAACCACTTCTATTCTTAATCTGTGGAGTTGAAACTGAAATTTAACCTAATATTTTCCATGAATTTATCTTCATAAAACATGCAGTATCTGTAAAAATATATTTCTATGTGTGTAAATTTAAATTTTATTATTGCTTTAATTGAATTTTTGGGAAGATTTAGATATATTGAAAAGTGAGAAATTTGAAAAAAAGGTATTTAGATCTATTGATCTGACTACCCAAACAGAAAGTGAGCCAGCTTGACATTTGCTTGCATTTTCTCATTGTCCTATACAGTATGAAAATAATATAAGATTCTGCTATTTTCCCCCATGGAATATATTTCCTTCCTTTGAGAAGCTTCACCTCCTAAGATCTACCTGCAGCATCATAGAGAAAATTCACATCAAGGGTGAATTTTCATCACATCATCATTCATCACATTCACATCAAGGGTGACTCTAGATAAGAATTTTGTAGACACCCTCTGGGACAGGTGTGTGTAAGCCTCTATTACTCTGTTAAGCAGTTATTTCTTGAATAATATTAAGAGCAGATATGTGTGCTGTTCAACTACTATGCTGAGCACTAGCATGCTCAGCTCCCTGATGAGAGACACTGATAAATTGGCAGTGGAAGGCTGATCCACAGATGTGGAGAATTGCCTCTTCCATCCTCTGCTTTTATTTTATTTTATTTTATTTTATTTTATTTTATTTTATTTTATTTTATTTTATTTT
>CM021765.1:107651577-107697437 GCA_011076525.1 Nettapus auritus | reverse complement strand
TTATTTTATTTTATTTTATTTTATTTTATTTTATTTTATTTTATTTTTCCCACTTGAGGTTTTAGAACTTCTCATGCCAGCATTTCTCCTCTTGAACTAGTAAAGAGCTATCTCAACAACTATCTCAACAACTACTCCATGTCTAGGTTTCACTTTGTTTACCTTGCATGGCTTTTAGTTCACTCTTCTCACACCTTAAACAACAATTTTCTCAGTAAAGCCATGCCAAGATCACACAGGCCTGCCATACCAAAACAAGGCCTTGGATTACAGACTTCTAAGAGTTTGAGTATAATTCACCCAAAGAACAGTTCCTATGAGATATGTGAGGCTACAAGGAATTTTTGAGTTAAAAAAGTCATGAAAGTTTCAAACAGGTCTTTCTTGTTCTAGAATTAAAAAGTAAATCACACTACCTCTTGCAGAATAAAAAATCATATTTTTCACGTAGATTTGTTTGAAAAAGGTATAAAAGAAAGCTGGATATATGCAAGTTCATTGACTCTGATGGAATGTATCCATGAGTACTGAAGGAGCTGGCAAATGTCTTTGGGAGGACACTTGGGAATCATTGGATCATGGTGATTGAGAGAGGTGCCTGAAGATAGGAAGAAGGTAAATATCATTCCTATCTTCAAAAAGGGTAAGGAGGACCCAGGGAAAAACAAGCTGGTCAGCCTTACCTTAACCCCTGAGAAGGTGATGTGGCAGTTAATCCTAGGAATCATTTCTAGGCACACAAATGACAAGAAAGTATCAGTAGTCAATATGGATTCAGCAAGGGCAAGTCATGCTTGATCAACCTCATAACCTTATACAATGAAATTCCTGGCTTGGTAAATGAAGGGGGAGCAGTGGATATCATCTACCTTGATGTCAGTAAGGCTTTTGATGCTGTCTCCCATAAAATTCTCATAGAAACTGTTGAAGTGTGGGCTGGATGAGCAGACAGTGAGGTGGATGGAAACGTTGCTGAACATCTGGGTCCAGAGGAGTGTGATTAATGGAACAAAGTCTAGCTGGAGGAGAGTAACTAGTGGTGGGGGTCAATACTGGTACAGTCATGTTTAACATCTTCATTAATGATTTGGATAATGGAGCAGAATGCACCCTCAGCAAGTCTGCAGATGACACCAAACTGGGAGGAATGGCTGATATGCCAGAAGGCCATGCTGCCATCCAGAGGGACCTTTACAGGCTGGAGAAAAATGTTTACAGGAACCTCATGAAGTTCAACAAGGAGAGGAGTAAAGTATATGTAGGGGCTACTTCTCTGGAAAGTAGCTTGTCAGAAAAGGACCTGAGGGTCCTTTTGAAAGGCAAGTGGATCAAGAGCTGTCAACGTGTCCTTGCTACAAAGAAGGTTAACCATATCATGGGCTGAATTAAGCGAAGTATTGCCAGCAGGTCAAGCAAAGTAATCCTTCACCTCTACTCAGCACAGGTGAGGACATATAGAGTGCACAAGAGAGACCTGGACATACTGGAGAGACTCCAGGGAAGGTCCACAAAGATCATTTAGGCACTGGAGCATCTCTTCTATGAAGAAACGCTGGGAGAGCTGGACTGTTCAGCATATGGAAGAGAAAGCATGAAGAAGATGGAGCCAGGCTCTTTTCAGTGGTGCCCAGTGACAGGAAAAGAAGCAATAGGCACAAACTGAAACACTGAGGGATCCATCTGAACAGTAGGAAACACTTTTTTACTGTGAGAGTGACTGAGCAATGAACAAGTTTCCTGGAAGTGTTGAGGAGACTCCATACCTGGAAATATTCAAATGCCATCTGGACATGGTCCTGGGCAATCTGTTCCTTGTGATCCTGCTTGAGAAGTGAGGTTGGATCATATGACCTCTAGAGGTCCCTTCCAATCTCAGTCATTTTGTGATTCTGTAAATGCAAGTAGTCTCTTGCAGTTATGTACACAGACAGTATGAACTGCACATAAACATTTTTTATATTACAATTCTCATATTGACTTTTTACTGTCAGAATGAAATTTTGAAATAATTTTGGTCATTCCTTTATTATTTTATTTATTATTATTATTATTATTATTATTATTATTATTATTATTATAGTGGTGTTCCTTATCTTGTCTAATTTGTTGTGGGCTTCACAATTATTTATTTTCCTTCTTTTTCAGCCATCTAAAAAAAAAATGATATAATCCCCTACCATACCAATCCACAATACTTTTTTTTTCTTGCTTTTTTTTTCATCTGCTTCTATTTCCTTCCCGTGGATGAACATTCTTCGTGATTGCTATCTCCATGAATCACTTGTTTTCCCACTCTCTCTCAATTACCTATGTTCCTCTGAAGCAAATGATTCCTCTGTATCATCTTCATTTCTTTTCCACAGCACTGGAATAAGCATCCAAAATGTTCTTTGGAACTTGTTTAACAAATGGAGACTTCTTATTCATTCAGATTTGTTCCTACTAATAATTCCTTTTAACAGTCTTTCTACAGTAATTCCAGAAAAAAATAAATAAATAAATAAAAGAAAACCTTTTTAGTTTTTGTAATTCACAACCTACCTGCCTGAAGAGACTTCTAATCCTCTTAATGCTGTATCTGTCTTAGACTTGCTCATATTTTTTTACTCACTCCATGGCCTTTGATAGGACTCTCACCCCACAACACAGGGAAACAATGCAAAATGACATAAAACTTGTGTCCATGCAAATAATGCTTTCCCTCAACACAATAGCATAGATCTAAACTGTATATGGAAATGGTCCACTGTGTGGATTTGGATCTTTTTATATCTTAACTAATGCACAGTTTTACCTTATTCTATAATGTGTCAGCAAATATAATAGAAACAAGAAAATCTGGAGATAGCCTTACATGAGATGTACCACTGAAATAATGAATTGGTACCTTATCCTTGGCCAAGATCAAAATCAATCAAGATCAAAATCAGGTTGTCAGGGATCTCTGGATATTTTCCAGCCCAACTCCCCACTCAAAGCAGGGCCCACTACATTAGGCTACTGTAAAAAGGAAAAAGTGTTAAATTATTGACATGCTGTTCACCACATAAAGTATATGCAAAAGTGTGAGCATTAAAAAAATTATAACACATGATCTAGCCCACTGAAGGTAATCTGTTTTAGTAAAATAAACAGAGCAAGGACAGTTTACACACATCTGATCATACTGTCTGAGATTTTAGAATTTTTGACCAGTTCACTCAAGATTCTGATCTAGTGGGTAGCATCCCTGACCATGGCAGGGAGGTTGGAACTCAATGATCTTTAAGGTCTCTTCCAACCCAAGACATTCTATGATTCTATATGATTCTAAGATTCATTTTTTTTTTTTTTTTTTTTTTTTTATTGACTCCCATTTCTGTCCAAGCAGAAAAATTCTCCTTGAGGAAGGAAGAAGAAGAAAGATGCAGCAACAAAACTTTACCAGCTTCTGAGGACTGAAAAAGGAGGGGCTAGAAAGGGCTGCATTGTCTTCTTACTCGGTATCGAAGGTGTTGTTATTTTCACTCTTTCAAGGAATTTCATGCTGGTGCACTCAGATTGAATCATCACTCATGTCATGAAGTCAGCAAAGATATGGAATAGAAAATGTTACTGATCATTAAAAAAAAAATCTACATAAATTGTCATAACAGATGAGTTTTTCTCATAAATCTTGAATCATACCACTCATAGTATTAGCTTTACCTCCTCCTTGTACTTTTTACTAAAGAGGTGTTACATAGTCATTGTCTCTGACTACAAAATTTTGCCTATGCTTTAGATGTGTCATCATGTTTGTTGCTTTGGTAACATCAATCCCCTCCTAAATTCTAAAGTTTTTAACAAAATAAGATTTGTCCATTTTTTAACCTTTTTGTCTTTAAAGCTACCGTGTTGTTGGTATTATATTATATATTCTTTCCAGGTATCATGTTTCCATCTTCTTTCCAGCATATCACTTTATGACGAAGTTGCTTCCATGGAAAGCCTTTTTAAAGTGAGCATCACAGTCTCTTCTCTTTGCTTCACTCGTGCAGTCCTGATGTTGTTTCTCAATACACGGACATTACTAGCTATATTAATCTTGGGATATTGAATAAGAAATGATCTAAAGCAAAACTGATTCAAGGATTTTTTTTTCAGTTTCCATGTGCTTTTTTTTTTTTTTTTTTTTTTTTTTTTCATTGCTATTCAAAACCAGTGCTTGCATTAATCTACTCATGCAAACTTTGACTATGTACACTTTCATCCCAGGCAAAAGTCACAGAGGAGTTATTAGTACTTTTCATGGTGTGTGAGCTATACCGTCTCATAACATGAAGCACAGATGTGTCAGAGACACAGAAGACGGTTTTAATAGCTGTATTTTGGAAAGTCTGGAGAACATGGGTATGGATGTCACAGAATAAGAGGATATTGTAATCTTAGTGGTTGATTTGTTCCAAGTATGTTCATTAAAAAATATATATATATATATATTAACTTTAATTTAGGCTTTTCCTTTTTTTTGTATATTATAGACATATCACAAAGGAAATTCATTAACCAGGTTAGACCAAAGGGGAATTTGCTTTTTTGAAAAAGAGAAATAGCAGCATTTCTAAAATATTTAGTCTAGGCTGATGAAATGAATGACAACTACACAGTAGCTCTCTCTAACCACAAAAATTTTGGTAGTTACATAAATATTTGAGTAAAACATTTTCTTCTCTGTTGAAAATAGGAAAGGTGTTATTTTGGTTGAGCCATTACTTCTTATACATGAAAAATAAATATGCTTCATTTGGTAAATTTATTATTTATCTCTCTTATTTTACAAAAATATTATTCATTGAAAAAATATATTTAATGTTTTATGCAAGCGTATATGCAAAAGACAGACCTCTGTTTTTTAATTTGCATGAGACAATCATTGTTCACTCTGGAAGAAGGAATACTACTTGAAACGTTCAAGTTTTGTCTAACTTTAGTAAGTAATAGGAATTTACATTTCTCTGTACAGATCATTTACATTTTTCTGTACACTGTAATAGAATATGTAAAACATAGTGAAATTTGTCTGAAAGCTAAATTAGTTATATTTAATCAAAGCAAATAATCAAAGCAACTTTCTTGTCCAAGAAAGGCTGGCATTAATTAAAGCATGACCAACATTTACCTATTTAATTATTATGTAAATTAGACTACAAATGAGGAATGATAATACCAACCAAATACTTGTATGAACTTGTATGAACAAGTATGAACTTGAAGATTGTATGCAATCTCAGCAAATATATTTTAAACTCTCAAATAGTATCCACAGAAAAAGGCAGGATTAAATCCAGCATTTACAGGGCTGTGTGGTTCACCCCACAATCTTTAGCATTTCATTCTGCGCCGTAGTTCCCCCATCTCTCTTTGAAATAAGAACCGCAGATGCACTCAGATGTTGCGGTGTAGTAACTGCTTAGATGTTCACCCGTATAAGCACCCAAAGTCTTTGGTATAGGACCTGTACACTGAAATTCAGTACAGAGTGTTTGAGTCAGGGGAACTGCTTATGTCTTTAGGCATCCCTAGCTGGCTTTGCTCAGACTTTTACTCCTTACTTAATACACTTGAGGTGCTCCAGCACATTGTTCTCCTGACATGCTAACAAGTTAATCTGCTATGTTTTCAAGGCTATGGTCCACTCAATGTTTCTGCTCAGTAAATGAAGGTGAGTTTCCCTTTCTGTCATGAGACAGGTGGTGACAGATGTCATACTGTCACTTTTCCCTGTGATAATTAGGCACTTCCTAGCAATTCATAAGAATTGCCTAAATCATACCCAGTTGTAGATTATGGCTGTGAGCTGCTAATGTGATGTATCCTTTAAAAACTGCCCAATGATGTAAATTCTTTATAAAAGATAGGAGGAAATATTTCTAAAACCACCAGGAAGTGGTTTCCCCACTTCTGGGGAAAGTTTTGGTGACAGGCTCCAGTAATATTCAAGGGAAACAAATTCATACTGCATTGGGTACCCAGAAGGACTAATTAAGAGAAAGTATAATAGCTATACTTAATGGTAAAATAAAATGCAGAGACCTTGAAGGGGTTATTTAGCTTAAATGTTGTGTTGGGTTCTTGTGGCTACACGAACTGCAGTATAGGAACAAATTGCACAGGTCATGCTGGTGGTAGTGGGGTATCAGCCTATGCTTTTGCTCTGTACTCCCCATGTCCTTCAAGAGTCTGTCCCCATCATGTACTATTTGATCAGCCCAGCTGGGTGAACAAAGGCTGAGAGGATATATGTTTGCTGGCATCATAGAAGCAGAGGATAAGGAGGAAAAAGGGCTCTTAACCACAGTCCAATACAGGCAGAAAACAAAAAATTACTTTTTTTTTTTTTTTTTTTTAACAATCAGTGATTTGAATTCTGTGGACAATGTAGACAAAGGAGCAATCTGATTTTAAAACTTAATTCTGGTAATTTACTCAAAAGATTATGCATCTTGGTGCCTGGATATGTCTTGATGTGGAATCAAATTTACTCCCCGACTTGGGGTGTGGAGATAAGTCATGATTTACTTTACCTACTTGACATCAAGAAGTAGTTGCATGGTTTTGTGAGTCATTTTAATTTTCCTATGTGAATAGGTGGATATTTGATACTTTGCAATGGATGTGCATGTGCATGTGCATTCATATTCTCTTATAACAAGAAGGAAACGAAGTTATGCAAACCCTGTGTTGCCATCACCAAAGAGGGGAGTGGAGGTGGGGCAAAAAGAATAATAATAATAATAAAAATATATATATATATATATATATTTAATCATTGCTCTTATAATAGTGTTTTCTGCTTCTTTTTCTGTTAATCAGAGACATAAAATTCAGAGAAAGACCAGGACAGGGAGTGGAATTTATTATGTTCTGAGGGGACTGGATAAAAAAAATGCTTGTCCAGAGCTATTCACTTATTTATAAGGTTAAGCAAACTAAGTGACTGAACTAAAGTTTATTTAAAAGAAATGTGATTGAATTGCACAGCAGGAAGAAGAAGGAGAAGGTATTAATCATTTAATCATGTTAATCATAATCAAAACTCTGATAGCTCTTTCAGCAGGTTACATTTTTTTTTAATTTATTTATTTTCATACTGGGAGTGATTTGGTAGGCCATAAAAACACAAATGAAACCTTTTTGAAGATTAATTTAATAAATTTATTTTTCCAGCTTTTTTTTTTTTTTTTTTTTTTTTTTTTTTAATTAGACCTTTGCTTGTATAATAATAAGTAACCTAATCTGGACTGCTTGCATTGCACTCCAGTCTTAACAAGCTAAGTAAACACTATCTTTTGTTATTAGGGCTTAATCTACACATCCTGTTTATACTTCCTTTCGGAAAACCCTCATCAAGTAGCCACGCAAGTAATTGCAATCCTCCTATTTTACAAAAATCATTTTTGTGAAGCACTTTAATAAGTCTCAACAGGTATTGTGTAAGAAAAGTTTCATTTGTTATGACCACCCTTCTTCCTACAGGAAAGGACCTTTCTCTGATGTAAATCAGCACATTCATGTTCTAAGTCAAAGCAGTTTCTATTTGGAATACTCTATTTCTAAATAATTTTCAAATGGCTGTTGTGTCTTTTCTAAGCTACTAACCATATTAGTGTTTATGTATTGAATAAAGCTTCCACATCAGCTTTTTAGCTAGTGGGCTAGTTTTCCTGAACTATCCTCTGGAGAAGTCTGATTCTCTCTGATTGCAGAGGGCCAAGCAATGCACTTGGCAGTACTGGGGGACTGTGTTCTCCCTGAAACATCCTGTATGTGTCTCCTGCAGAGCTGCATGCAAGGCAGACTGTGGGAAACAACTTCTCTCAGGCCACATTAAATTAGTTTCTGTTTTCATGAGACCTTAGAAATATTGAGGGACAAGTGCCTTTATTTTAGCAGTATCATAGAAATTCCTGCTATGATTTCTCTGTGACGCCACTTCATATCATCATGTACCGTATGTCTTACTACATGTAATAGGGCTGTTTTTACAAGTTACAGTACTAAGTTTATGACCTCTGTATTGAGGATAGCACAGTGCATAACTATGTCTCTGGACCAGATCCTGGCCTTTTACATCTGACATTTTAATCTGTCTTTAGTGTAACTAAACCACTCTGTGAAGATAACCATATCTTTGCACTGATTACAGAGTGAGGCTAGAAAACTAGCTTTTAGGAAATCTAAATGTAGGTGAACCTCAGCATAATTAAATTCATTGTTCACAGCAGGAATCCAAGGGGTAAGGTGAAGTTTTGTCTGAAAAGTATATCAGAAACAACCATATTGCTAAGATGTACAACTGCATTTCTGTCAGTGGAAGAATTTGGCTCATGACCAGGACACTCCTTTTTGATCAGTATCATCCCATTTATCCATCATGTGCCCCTTTTATGAATGAAAATGGGAACATGAAGCACTGAAGCAGCAAGTCCACATGACACTCCACCAGAAGATGTAGTTCTACATTGAATGCATGAAAATATATTTTTTCTTCTTCTTCTGATTAAAGTATTTAAGAGTATTTACATTAAACACAGAGAGAAGTGGGTGGGAGAAAGGGATAGGGAAAGAGCTTATGTTGTTCCAGTGCAGTAACAATTGTTAAAATGATGTAATTCTCTTCAGGGTGGAAATTCCCTTCATTTTTTACAAGCCAGCTCCTTTAAAAATCTGGTGTTAACTTTTGTGATGGGTATACACTGCCTTATTTCAAAGTCCTTGTTTAGCTAAAATGGAATCGTAATGTTGCATAAGTTCCGTTTTCATGTTGTAGTAAAGATAAACATTTTATTTCTGTTTTTAAAAGCTGAGTTATTAACTTGAGCAAGAGATCCTTTTAACAGTAGTTATAAGAACAGCAGGTTAAGCTGTCAGGCTTCCACAGATCTAACCAGTCCTTAATGAAAGTGGTTAAATCCAGTGGACTGGTGAGGGTGATGCAGTGTAATTCCACACAAATCATTTGATCACTGTTTTACGATGGACAAAGATAGAGTCCCCTCTACCTTTGTGGTTTCCCTCTTTTTCCATGCTTATTTTCCTTTTCCTTTTAATAATTCATCATTTGCTGGTTAAACTTCACCAAGTTCCCTGATGCCAGAACATGAACTGTGCTCAGTGTGAACAAAGCCTCCTTGATGCACTTTTAAACTTAGCAAGAGGCCAAGTGTTCTCAGGCAGATCACAGGAGACTGAGATTTAAATCAGAACATTAGCATTTTTTTATGCCTCATGACGGCTTTTTGAGCAAGGATTAATTTTTAAATATTTTATAACCTTCTTTTGCAATTAGAGTATTTGAAAATAAAATGGTGTAATTACCTGGCTGGCAATAGTATTGATTCAGTGCCAATAGAGTGATAATGACAAACTTCAACAACCAGTAAGACTGCTGTATTTCTCCAAAATTCCTCACAAGGCAGCTCTTTGCCCCCTGCTATTATCTCATAGAGTAATATTGTACCATTACCACAAGTTACTGTGTAATAGCAATCATGGCTTCCAGTATATCTACCATATAGTTACCACACACTTAACACAAAACAGTGCATTTTATTTTGTGGTAATCCAGTAAGTGAATCATGCTGCCAGGCTCCAGGCCGTGCAGAAATCCAGGCCTACATATCACATATCAGAGGTATAAAGCATCTAGTGCTTTTTGGGAAAAAAAAAAAAAAAAAAAAAAAAAAAAAAAGCTATTATGATAAGAATGTAATATTCTTCCACAAGTGCTCCTTTCTTCTTCTGCAGTTTAAAACAGCTATCTCCATTTTAGTTTAACTGGTTAGACACTGCAGACTTAGACAAGCTTCCCATTTACCAAATTTCCATTACACAACATACTGATGCTCCACAACTTTCAAAGGAATGTTATATGAAATTAGTAAATTCATAAGGAAATAGACCATTAATTCAACAGCCAACTGTTTATGGCTGGAAGGAAAGGATACAATGAAGACTGCTTTTTGTGTGTTCCATGTCCTTTGTTTTAATGCACAGAGGGACTTTTTATGTTCTGGTAGATTTCATGGTCAGCTTCTTTTCCTGGGTCCAGTGGTAGTCCTTCTACATTTGGGAGCTAAATAAGTGAGGCCTAACTGAATAAGTGAAGCTGGAAAATTATATGCATATGTACTTTAATTTGTTTTTATATGCATATGTACCTTAATTCAGAAATAAATTGAAGACGTGTTTTAAGCGTACTGCATGGAGTTCGTTAACAAAAGAGATCTTGGTGATCTGAGGGCTTTCTGGAGGTGAGGATCCAGATGAAGAGCACTTCTCACGAGGCCACAATGCTGCAGCCCCTTTACCCTTTTTTATAGACCAATTCATTCAATGCTCCAGTTTGCTGTAAGTGTGGTACATGCTTGATTTTTAAAATTTCTCTCTAAAAATAGTATGAAACATCTATTCTAATAAAAAAATTTGCATATTTTCTGTTAGCTAGAAAATTCAAATATTTTTAAATTCATAACACAGCAGTAGAGGCAATAGAGACATTTGCTCAAATGATGGGTGTCAAGATCCAAACTTTCCTGGATGAAATTCTGAGTTTATCTAGTAGGACACATGAGGCCTTGTGTGAAGACTGTTTATCTCTTAGGAAGATCATTGGTGATTTCATGGGAAAAGCTGGGGATAGTTGTAGACTTTTTGCATGTAGTTTATTCAGCTGCATGGGGGACCTTGTCAGTTATCTGAGGTCACAGTGATTTCATTGATATCTATAAACACTATGTTGGCTCCAGGATTATGAGGGTTATCAGCTGCCACCTCATCTTCTAACCATAATGACAATATTACTTCAGTTAACATCACTGTGTTTCATTTTTCACAAATACTTTGCACCCAATTCCAGCTACAAACAGTGAAACCAAGAGGATTTTGTGAGTGTACTGGAGAGCAGATTTAGATCCACTGTGTAAAGTAAAGTGATAGCCTCAATTATTAAATGCAAGCACTTGGCCTGGCTTGAGTGAAGGAGGCCATTAAAGTCTCGGAGATCCTTTTTATTTTGGTTACCAAAGCCTGTTTCCAAGAGTCAGTCTCTGAATCCTGTTAAAGCAGGACTTTCCATCATTTTCCACTAAAGAAAAAAAAATCTGGATTGGGCAGTATTACCACCACACTCAGACTTCTGCCAAAGCCTCTGCTTGGACAGCACAGCTGTCTTTAAGAAGTTTGAAAAGCAAGTCCTTCCCTGGCATTTCTGAAATCTCTCCCTTTTCAAGCAAGACTCATATTTCTTTTAGAAATATAGCAAGAGAACTGTTAAATATGAAACTCTAGCATGTAAACTTTAAAAGATGATTCGTATACCTTAAATGAGTCTTAAGGGGATATAACACCCCAAAGTTGCACTTCGCTTTCCATCTGCCCATCTAACTCCAGTGCCTACTTCATTAAGCTGGTGGTTCCCATGACGGACATTTGAACAGGATTGCAGGCCATGTTGAGGAGGAACCTGGCGGAGCAGACATCCTCTGGATACACCTCATTTGTAGTGATGGTCCTACAAAAAACACAGTCACTACTAACAACATTTTACATTTTAAAACACAGTGCCTGGAAGAGTAGGTGCTTGTCACCTTGCTCATGGTATGGCAGCTTTACTAGAGGGCATTCACTGCCACTTCTCCCACCCCAAGATCACTGTTTTTACCCCTGTGCTGCCAGCCAGAGATGTCTCTTTCCTTCCCATGGTTGTAGGCAATGGAATAAAAAAGGGGAGAGGCTGTGAGGGGGACCCAAGCTGTGGTGACAGTTGCATTGATCCCTCTGTTCCAGTACTGGTCTCCCTCCCTTATTAAGGCCTGCACTGAAAGACTAGTAATCTCCAACTGCAGTCACTACTAGGTACATGAAAATTAGACCTGATATGCACACAATGTTCAGAGACACCAAACATGGTTAAAAGCATCTTTGAAACTTCAGTGGGAAGTTTAACCTGGATAATCACTTAGTAGCCTAGATAAATGTGGGATGAAACAAACTCATAATGCGGGCTAAGGGCAACAGGAGGAGATGTTAAGCTCCTAAATTTTCTTTTTTAATTGTTTCCCAAAAAAATCTTTAGACAAATGCATATTTTCTAAGCACACTGCATTTAGTATAACCCACTCACAGGTATTAGAGGTGCTCTACAGATCTGAAATCTCACAGCAGAACTAGATTCTTTTATGTTTACTTTAAATTTCAACTACATGGCAACTCCTGTAAGGCAAATTCCAGGTACTTCAACACTTGGCTGTATCTCTATTGCCATTCACCTCCTGATCTGAGAAGAAATTCCATCATCCGGTGTGTTCATCAGTGTTATTTTCTACTGCCAGCATCTCCCTGAGAGTGGTAGATGGACGTCTTATAAGAATTTAGCTGCTTAAATGTCTCCAAGTGCAGATAGCAATTAATTTGAACAGTAGTTTTTTCAAGATTTGGTGACTGAGAGAGACCAAAATGAAAGTAAAAAACTACTTGCGTTTGCTGTTTCTGCTTACCCACTTACTGATCACAATGTGAGCATAACCAGGGGTGTATTAGCTGCAGCACATGTCCAGGAAAAAAAAAAAAAAAAAAAAAAAAAAAAAGTCAATTGGCTTAATCATTTTGTTAATGTTGATATATTCCAAATTTCCAAGATAATTAAAATGAAAGTTCAGTTTCACCATGTGGAACTCTGATTGCAAACTGATTATTTTATTTTTTTTTTTTTTAGAGCCATTTGGTTTGCTTTCCTAAAAGAAAGTGTATTTTAGAGCTAATGGATTTGTTTCAGCTGGCATTTTGTTGATAAGTCATAGATTCCAGCCTGATTACTCTGTAAAATTTTGAAATGTCTTGGTGTTGGTGTGGTATGAAAAAATTATATATCTTAAGTGATTTAGGTAATAAAACTGAGAAAATTAGTAAAATTATATATTTTTATCTGTATAAGTGCCAATAAATCATACCGTTGTGCCTCCTCATCCTCCTTACAAAAAAATTATTCTTACCATTTTAAGAAGTAGTTAATAAGTTGGATCAAAAAGCTACTATTTGAAGCATCTACTTTAGATGTTCCTGGACTGACATTTTTCAGGCCTGGCCTCTGGATTTTGATTTGTTCTTTTTTCATTTCTGATGAGGAGAAGGTGCTGAAGGGGTCAGTGAAGAGAGCACTCATGCAGAGCAGAGCTGCTTTTAACAGTGTAATATCTGTGCAAACCACTTTGTACACACACAAAACTCCCTCTGTACCTTAGTTTTCCACTAGAGAAATGGAGACAGCAGCATTTCTTGACTTCTGTCCTCTATTTAAAACAAACAAACAAACAAAAAACACTGTGATTTGTTATGGGCAGTTGATAACTTTATGTGTATTTTAGTGCAGTGGGATAAAGCCCTTCTGAATGTCTTCATACTACAACAGTACACTGTGTATGATAGGTCAAAGGCAAAAATGGCTTCAATAAATAAAGGCTTGAGTTTATTTGTAGTGGGAAAGTGTTAAATTTCTTATCCACAGTTTTCTACATAAATTTAAAATTCTGGTCAAATTCCAGTGTTTTCTCCCTTCGTGGGTATCTACCAACTACACAACAAGAGTTTGAGTTGTATTAGGTAAGAAGTACTGCAGTTAATAATCAATTTATATAGCATATTGACTATTAGTGCATTAGATGAAATGTGCACTAAGAATTCTATGAACATAGATGGAATCTTTTCTTAAATTATGGATTTGGAAGGTTTAAACTGATACTTTTTTTTTTTTTTTTTTTTTTTTTTTTTTTTTTGGTATTGCTTTCTTTCTCTTCATAATATTTCCCTTTTACTACGAAGAAGATCACTCTTACCATTAATACAATTACCCTTAATACAACCTAAAATTGGGCTTCAATTTTACATTTAGGCTTCCAAAGAAAATGGTTTGCCTTTCAAGAGTATGAGATAGCCAGAAAATTGTCTTAAGTTTTGTGAACACTTAGGATCTTTGAAGAATTGCTCATTGCCTAAACGAAGAATTAGAAGCCTAGTTTAAAGCACTTACTTTTCTTCTTAAGCACAAACCAAGCTTTCCAGTGTGGGGAGCAGATGTCCTAAAGATTACTTTTTATTAATACTACTAAGTTATAACTAAATTTCGCTGTCAGGGTACAAAGAAACCTATGAGTTTCCTGTGTGAGCTGTATGTAAACTTGGCTAGTTAGGAAATATTCACACCTTCAGAGTACAGCATGTGTTGTTAAAAGATCTCTATTAAAATCTTCAGTTTATTAAACTGACAAATGGTAGGAAAATTTCATACCTCAAAAGCTATGATATCATTTAATTTAAAAATAACCTGCTCCAAAATCTCACATTTCTTTGTGTGAAAGTAACAAGAACTGTACATGTGTCATTGTGGGCAGCACCTCAGGTTTGGTCATCATTGACTGCAGTTTTTGCCTTTAAATCAGAGTACTCATGGCCTGCTAAGAAAAAAAAGGAGAACCTAAAACCCTCCATTTACGATTGTCAAGGATTAACCTTTGTTCATGAGTTTCAGATGCTATATGCTTTCATGGATTTTAGATAATGAAGAGAAACCTTCTGTAAAAAGTGTTTTCCACTCTCACCCTCACCTTATTTCTAAAAGTGGTGATGCTTTACACAGTGCATGCATTTATTGTTTCGATATTTAAAACACTGACTAATTAATGGATACCACCAGACAGCTGTCTTATACAGTTGTAATTTCAGAGCTTAGGTCATTCCACTCCTGTTTTAATTCAGTAAAAACTCCGGTATCCATCCCTGTTGGTCTGGTTTGCGGCTTACATTCTTCAATGCCCTGGGCAGGATATCCACCCTCAGCCATTTCACTTTCTCCTCTCTCCCCTCTATCAATGCCCCAACCAGCATTGTGGTCTGGCAGATGGAGAGGAGGTGCATTTCGCCCTCTGCTTAGTGTCTATGGCAAGCCAGGCAAGTTGGAGAAGGACTTTTTGTATACGGCAGTGCAGGACGTGCAGTGTACACAGTTTTGTTTTGCAGGAGCACCTTTCACAGCCTTGGGCCAGCCCCCAGGAGCACCCGATACTGTTGTACATGATATCAGAAAAGGTAACAGTGCCTGACGTGGAAGTCTGTGCTGTAAAGTCAGAGTCACTCTAATATTCTGCTCCCTTCGGCTCCTGTGAGCTAAGGAAAGAAATCTTGGACTTGCTGCAGTGGAGCTTTTGTGCTGTGCTACAGGACAATTCAGACTGTCTGTAAGTCCTGCCTGTTGAGGAAGCTGGTGAATACGCATGGCGACTGAACACCACATCTTTGAATGCAATTTGGAGTTGTTTGTTGGAGAGTAATGTGAAAAAGAAACCTTTTGGGTAAGGCCAAGATAAAACATTTTGGCCAAGGAAAATGATTCATTACTTTTGAAAATCTCTCCCCATGCTTTTTAGCCAAAATATGTGGGCAGCATGACCTGAACTTATGAAAAGTCCTTGTCACCCAAGTCCACCAGAACTTTTCTGTTGTTGACCTTTCTGCTGCAAAAATATATTTACCCAACTCTCTTTCTACACAGAAAAAAATAATCCTTCCTACAGACCCAAAAGGTCTGAGTGATGCCAAGCTATAAATACCGTGGTGACAGGCACAATGTAAGACTTAGATTAAAACAGGTTGCTGAAGTAGTATTTCTGAATTATGTAAGCAAGTTAAAGATTATGGAGAGGAATTTCTCTGAGGCTATGAAACACCCTCCAATCTAATCTGTGAAGATTTTACTCATAATTTTCATGGACATTGCAAAGATTTTTCAGATAGAAAAGTGAAGGAAAAATGGCATCCCAGTGGATTCAGGTTATAACTTGCTGTGTTCAGCAACAACACAAACATACACAAAATGCTGGATCAAAATTTGCCTGACAAACTTGCTAAAGAGCTGGACAGAGCCACATGGAAAGTATCTTCCATTGCTTAGCTCTTCTTGTTTATTTTCTAAAGAGGAACAGAAAGTGCAATAAGAGGTTTAAATTTATATTTGTTTTTGAATTTTGTTTTAAATCAAAGAAAAAAAACTGTGTTTTGTGAAAATAATATATTTCAGACTCTTCCATAAGTGAGTAAATATTTCATTCCAGTGTTAAATGCTAAGGAAATGGAGTGCAAGGGTAGGTATTAAATAAAGGAAAGAAGGAGTTTGCTTAGTGCCATGGATTGCTTTGGCATGATTTGTTTACTCTCAGTTTCAAAAATGAGTCTGCAACTTATTCCTATCAGTTTAATTGTTGGGATGCATGTGTTTTCTCAGAAGTAGGTATATCTTTAGTAGGTATTCACAGACAGAGGTAGCCACAGCCAGTCTTTGAAAATATCTTGTTCCTTGTAACTATTTGATCCTGTAATTGTCTATAAAAGTTTGGATCCAGTGCTGATGCTGGGAATAGTTTATTGCTCACCAAGGAGCACTTGTGGCTATGTTTTGATAGCCAGGTTTGTGGTTCTGGAAAAGTTCAGGGATTCCAGAAGGCCATCAGTGCAATAATATTATTGTATCTTTTTAGTGAAAAGAGGAAAATACTCAAGGCTAGTGAAACAACTGAAATATCCATAGGTAATATTAACAATAATAAAAGAACATATCTGGAATAAAATGTATAGTATAAAACAGTGAGTCTCATCTTTAATTTACTGACTTCACTAGCCAAGATAACAGCTAAAGTCATGCAGCACACGATTAAATACATTTATAAATGCCACATTTTTTTAATTCTAGAACATCCAACAGTTAATATTATCAATATCATATTTATATTTATCATTACTCCTCAAGAAATCCACCCATTCTGGATAAGAAACAGAACTGAATACAGTCTTAAATGAGAGCCAGATATTTAAACAAAATCCTGTTCATTTTGTCACTATGGATTTCAAGCTGAATTCTCAACTCAGGACATCTGGAAAAAAAGAGTCACATTTTCACTGGATTTAACAAATACTGAAACATGTTTTAAAAGTCTGGCTTATTTAGCATTCAGGCATCTTTTGTACAAGAATCACTTTTTTTTTTTTTTTTTTTCCCCTCCCACCATATTATAAAATTAGCTGTGAACTTTCTTATGAAATTATTTATTTGTCTGGAACATCAGAGCATTAGCAATTAATATAATTTATTGTAGAATAAAGTTTTGCTGAAAATACATGAAACAATCTCTGTGGAAGGAAGAGAAACTCTGTCCCTCTAAGTTTTTCTTAGATATATTCCGACAGTCACAGAGCTCCACCTTTAGACTCATATAACTCTGATTTGTGTTCCCGACTTGGATGTAGCCAGAGTGACTTACACTTTTCTTGTTACACACCTTTAGATTTAATGTTCTTTGAATTGCTGAAGACCACAATAAGAAATGTTTCTTTCACATCCCAGCGTATGCTTCTATCCTAATTTGTAGGATAGAACTACATAGCCATTAGTATGGTCTCATTGCTGTGATTTCCAAGTGATGCATTTAATAGCTATCATAAGTACCTATCCTCTCAAAGGGAAGATATGTGTGTAGCACAGTGATTATTTTGTTGTAATTATAGATGACAGGTGTAATGTATCATGAAAAAAGGCACATTTTTATAATACCCATGACAAAAAAGGAAAATAACGGAGATGTATTGTATCATGTTTGCAAAGGGGGTAATGACTCTTCTGATAGACTCTTCATTGCTAATGGCTCCTCATTACTACCAAACTTTCTGTAATGTCTGTGAGCATAGTGTCATGGGCAGCTCTGCAGTCTTTTTTCACTCTGACCACATTTTCAGCCAGATGATGGCAAGCTGGTTCTAATCAAGTGGCTGTGAGAATAACTAAGTGCAGCACTGGGCTGCTAAGCCCTGAGAGAGAGGTAAGGTATACTGGCCAGTAGCACCGTGGCAATCATAACTTACCCAAACTGGTTATGAAGACTGAAAGGAATGTATCCTATTCTACAGCAGGCTCAAAACGCTATGAAACGATCTTTGTCTCACCTATCAATGTCTGACAGCATGTGGGGAGATGTTCTATGGAGTCACTGGCACCCGAAGAAGAAATAGCCTGATCAGCTCTTGCAAAAGAGTCAAAGTTCTTTTGTCCACAGTTCTTTGTCTCTCTCTGCACATACACCCCCCACACACACCTTTGCACTCCTTCCACTGGTGGGTTCACAAGTACATTTTAAAGGACTTGAGGAAACTACTCAACTCCACCAATGGCAACTGGAAAACTACTTTCAAAATTCCCAGCTAAGACATATACCCCTATTGGATGAACAGGTAGTTGAAAGGAAACAGAGAACAAATGTGGGTGTTTTTGAAGTATTAAGCCCATGGGTGGACAGCGGAAGGATTGAGGGATTTGTGAGGAAGGAATAGTATGAGTATTGTGGATTCCTGAGCCTGGAGAAAAAGTAAATTACGATGGAATTGTCACATTCATTGCCAAGACGCTTCTGATTTGGTAACAATTTCCACTCTCAGCATGCACAGATGAAAGTGAATGCAGTCACGCAGATGCTCCAAGCCCCAACTGTAGGTCATACAACAGGGACTGATACATTTTATTCACTGAATCTAGTATTGCTGCTTCCTTTTCAAAAAATACATGTTGTGATTTTGAGTTTAAAACATATTTTTCAATCTAGTATACATTTAACAGGCTTTAATGAAATTTCAAAACATACCTTTCATGCATACAGAACCTGCTTCCTTTCACCAGACTGCTTTTAATATGCTGCATTACACTACACTTAGCTATTCAGTAAGGTATTTTGGCATCAGGTCTGCTGGTTCCTGTTGAAAAAAAAAAACACATCATAGAAATTGAATGGTAGATTATAATACATCATCAGGTTGTTACATAAAAAGTTTAATATAATAATATAGACATTTATTTTCTTCATATATCTTCTGTTTCTCTTCATTCTCTCACATACACTTCAAGCCATCTATTAAGAGTTGACTTAGACAGAATTCGCTTCTTCAGGACTTATATGTTCCACCTTAATAGTCTAAATACCAAAATCAAAATCAATAAATTATTTTGTAAGCAACATTTTATAAGCAAATATATAAAAATACCCAGTGAGATTATAAAAGCTAATTTTTCTTGGTGATGCAATGTGGTTCTTTTAGTAGAAAAGAGCTAACATAGAACATATATTAACACACATTATTAATTAGTAAATATTTTTTGAGCTTCTTTCCACATATTGCTGATATCTGATCTTCCATAACAAACCAACTTTAACCTTTTCTCTGCTAATGACTGTTAATTACTGTAAAATATGAGCTTTTGCATTTTGTGCTACTTTCCTCCGAAGTCAGCAGATAGCACATCTGTTAAGCTGCCTGGCATGCATTTTACAGGCTGCATTCTGAATCTGGATGAGAAAGGTCTGAGGATAGAAGAAGTACTTAGTGGGGGGAGTGGGAAGAGGGAGAAGAGTGTATGCATGTTTACATCTGTGTGAGCACAAACCTGAGGGGCTGCAGGGAGAATGGAATAGCTTAAAGAGAAAAAGGTTTCTTCCTACAGACTATGTAGTGCTGTTGCAGTGGCCCATGACAAGCTGCTTGGCTGACAGCAAGACCAGCAGAAAGGGTGCATGGAGAGAAAAAGGGTTCTGTGATCTCAAAGGTGCTCTGGGGAAAGGATCAGTTAAGTTACAGACCCTACTGAGTTCATTCTGAGTTTCTTTAAATGTAAAAGAAAAAACAACAACAACAACAAAACATCATTCTAGTTTCTGTACCATTAAACCCAATTTTTCAGGTTCTCACCCCATTTTGTTGAAAGCTGCTCTTTCTTCAAGGACAAATCTTATATTCTTCTCAAAGCTGCAACTAACTGAAGTCCTGTTTCAGTGATCAACCCCCTAGCCAAAAGTACAGATTTCTTTTTCCTCATCTGCTTTTCTTTGTGTAAAACTTTGACTCCTTTCAGCCATTACTGGTCATTTTGCTGCTGTATGTGACTGACCAGTGCACAGCAAGTAAAACCATACCATCTTCTCCCAGCCCATCTCTCTTGCAAGGTGCATTTCCTATGTCAGAGAGTGATACTGGATGCTTCCTCAGGTAATGTGCTGCATTCTGGTTCTGGTTACAATAAGTTGACAACTGATCTAGATTTGTTTTGGTCTCTACAACCTTTGCTATGGTTTTAACAATTCCATTTCCTTTTATTTTTTTTTGCTGTCAAGGAAGTTATTTCTGAGTGAAAGTTATTTCCCCAATCCCGGGGGAAAGAAAGGAAAAGGTAGACCCAGAGCAATATGTGGGGAGATGTGCCAGGTGGAGGGGTGAAGGGGCTTCTTGATGTGTCCCCACCAACTTCCCACTGCACCTCCCAACAATGCTAGGGGGTGGGGAGAATGTCGCCTACTCCTTTTCTTGCTATTTCTGCCACTTCTCACCCCATCTTCCAGCAGCCTCTCCCTGGTAGGTGCAGCACCCGTCTGGTGGGACAAGGCCTGACATAGCAAGCCAGCAGCAGCATGTGGCCAAGCCGTGCTCTCGCTTTAGCTGCAGATCCTGCCCTTACAGCTTTCCCTTCTCTATTTTCATTTTTATTATATATTGCCACATTGCTTTGGCCCCTTTGTTTTGTCCATCTATCTTCTTGATTTCTCATTGTTGGCTAACGTGTTGGTGAAACACAGATGACTAACTACGTACTACATATCCCTTGATTAATTCCTCTCCCGTTTCCCCCACCCCACCCCCCTCCCTGCACTCTCCTATGTTCTGAATCAGCTACACTGGTGAAAGTCTGGAGTAAGTCTGTTACACTGTATGATCAGTGGTAATTTATAACAGAATCTCTTCCCTCGTCATGGTTCTGGCTGTACCAAAATAACATCTTATTAAATGCTTTAGCAAGTTGAGTAAGCTGTTTGGCTACCTTATATCTGTGTTTCACTGTTCTAAGCTCATATGCTTTTGTTTTATCCCATGTCACTTGTATGTCTATTTGTTCATCCAGCTCTGTTTCTTAAAGACTGTCATACTTTTCCTAACACTGAAGGACTTTCAGTCCATCTCACTTGATTTTGTATCCACTCTCAGTTATTGCACTTCTTTTTTCTTGATCTACCCATATTCTGCAGGAAACACAGAAAATCTCAGTCCATCTGTGAGAGTCCATGAGCTTGTAAATCTGGTCTTGTTCTCTTGCTCCCATGCCATAGTTCTCTGGACAGCATAGCTGTTCAGCACCTACAGGACAGGCTGGCAGCTGCTCTGGGATTTTCAGCAGAAATGTTCACTCTGTTGTCCATATGCCTCTCTTCCTTAACTGTGAGTCTAATAGAAGTGCTTCCCCAGAATGGAGACTGAATACAGAGTTAGAAGGTTGCCAGGCATACGCTGGAAAATATTGGGAAAATACTGCTGGGCTGTGATTTATTATTATTATTATTATTATTACTTTCCTGGGAAACTACTCTGTCTTTGAGGTAGTCCCCTTGGGAATCATTCAGAAACAGAGACCTGATACTTTAAAGCATGAGGGTTTGGAGTAGAGATGAGATGTTATAAATGGAAGTTGATTTTAAATATATATAATAATGAGTTGGATTTGTTAGTTAATGTCAGATCTCTTGGTTCCTAGCCAGGAATTTATCTTGCAAGCTCATCTTGGAGGTTTCCCCTTAAAAGGGTATCTGTAACTTTGCATGGCATGTTACATTTGAAAGTTTACTGGAATAAGGATTTACTTTATGGAGGAAGGTTATGTTTTAAATATTTTTTAAACTAAAATGGTGGACAGGCTATGGTAGGAGGAATCATATCACTAAAATGTGCTTATATTAGGGATTAACTTCTCTCCTACAAAAAATAATGTACTGGCAAATACTTCCAATGCTTAATCCTCACCCATTGAATGGTATTGTCATTGGTCTCAATGACTACCTCCTGCTGTGAAATCCCCCAGAGCAGCCAGAGGTAGAAGAAATTTTCTAAATTCCATCCTGTAAGCTTTCTTCTTGAACTATGGTCAGGTTTGGGTTTATATATAAGTCCAGGGACCTCCCCCAGAATGAAAGCTGCAGTGACCTTATTGTTCACCCTTTCCTTCATCTCCCATGTCTCTGGTAGCTTTGCAAATCCAAGTAAAGCAAGTCAATTTATAGATAGATACATTAAACACACAATGTCTCCGTGTGTCTTCTGTAGCACATATGATCCCTCTTGTCTGTTGGAGCAGTTATCAGCAGAGGTCAGATGGCAGCAGGTCTTTGTGATCTTCCTGTAAAATAGTCCAGCCACAGAGGTGAGGACCCCCATTTGGGCTATCATCTGACAGCTCTTATAGACATTAGGTACATCAGAAATCACTTTATGTTACCCGGCCTGCTTGCTCCTTGCTGCTCTTTTATGCATGGGGCCTTCAGGATGATCATGGTGGAAGCTGACCACCACTGCGATGCTCTTCTGTGCTCTGACCAAGGCCTCATCTCTCTTGCAAGATCGATGGAGACTACTAGTATGATCACTTGTGCGTGGGAGATTTTACAGCAACATGAAGTGCAGTATGTTTGTAACTCTCTATGGCTGTATGCTTTGAAAAAAGTTGTTTCCAGTTCAGGTTAGGATTCTGAAAATAAACATGGCTTGTCATGCTATGGAGCCTTAAAAGCAGATGAGGCCATCAATTACACTTGTAGCAAAAGAGGTTTGCTGATGGACTGTGTAATCCTGAGAGCAAAATGATAAGCTGCTTATGTCATTTTGCTGGTGCAGGTTAAGATGAGCAATGTGTACTGCCAGTGGTGGATAAGAATTTCAGCTATGCTTGCAGATCATACTTGAACTGGTAGTATTGACAACTATAAAAAAAAACTTTCCCTTTTCCTAGATAAATGATCATATTCTCCAAGATTATGTAAAAAAAAATATAATGCATTTTGGACCTGCAAAGCCATGTTTACTGATATTTTCTCAGAGAAAAACTTAACTGGCTATCTTGGTACCTTCAGCCATTCTCTGACTCTTCACCTTAGGAATTGTTTTTGAAGTCAGATGGAGTTAAAGTTTACTGCTATTCATACTGCTTATTTAAAGTAAGCCATAATTTTTGTGACTTATCCTTGCAAAATTTAATAGTGTTTAAAATCTGCAGGCTTGCAGAAACTGCAAGCTCGTCTGTTAGGTTAGCAGAGTATTGCAGATAGAGCCTAGGCTGGACAGGCTATTCCAGCTCTTCAAATAAGGGGAGAATACTTGGTGGGGAAAGTCATTACCCAAGGAATGTAGTGACAAAATAGTGTACTATTCCAGGGTAGCAGTGGACATTTCACAGGATCATAAAAATCTTGGCTTCCATTCATAAAAGGCCTTTAAGCAGCTGAGCAGTCCAACAAAACTCAAGTGCCTAGCAGAACAAGTGCTTTCTTAGTGTTACATTAGGTTTTGTAAATCTACCATGTAAAGCTACACGACATTCATTCAAAAAATAATAGCAATAAAAAATGTAATTCATTTCTTATTTAGGTACAGAACTGTATTCCTCTGTAATTTACACAATGATCAGGTACTTTGCAATTGTGGAAATACTGTTTGGCTTCAGAGTAACTACCTGTTTGGATGCATAACTTTATCATGTGCTCCTCTCAGGAAAGATCTGGAGATTAGCAGATTATAAAAATTAACTTTTAATAATTCTGTATTTACTTGAACGGAAAATAATTCAGCTTTTCAGTTACAATGAAAAACATTCATGCATTTGCTCCAATTACATTGTTTTCCTTCATTTAAAAGATGAAACTGTTTATTCATGTTTCTTACAGCAAAGTTTCATACAGTAATAAAATCACTAAGAAAAACTTAGAAAAAATCTTGTCCTAATGTATTATCAGGCCCTGGAAATGCCTGAGTTATAGCACAACACATGTTTTTTTGGTCAAATGCTCCAAAAGTGGAAGGCAGGATTTGAGAAGAGTTTAGCTAAACTCACTTTATTAAACATTTAATGAGATACTTAATTTAATGAGTTATGCATTTAATGAGATTAACATGTATATATATATATATTAATATATATTTGGGATATTACAAGAACAGAATAGGATTCTTCATGGCAAATAAGAAGACAAGAATGCATGCCTTTACATTTTATATTTCTTTCTTATTCAATTGTTAAGAGCTTGCTTTAAAAATCTTATGTTTGAACTTCTGTCACAGTTTCTGCAAAATGGGGGAAGGGTAAGCAACGTATGAACTTAACAGTATTTACATTTGAACACTAAGCAATTTCTGAAGAGTGAGGTAGGAACTAGTTATTGCAAGAGCTATTATTTAGTTTAATTGATCCCAGCTGGGCTTAGAAGAGGTTCTGGCCAAATGCATGCAAATGCTTGCCAAGAGTCTGTCATATTTGATAGCTCACACTGCTATGAACTTGGCTAAGAGAGGTCAGTCACATAGCAAAATCTAAGCTCTCCTCTGCTGTATCCAGGCTAGCTTAAAAAATGCAGATATGTTGCCAGCTGACTAGCAAGACGTTCTCCTTTCAACCTTGTTTTAAGAGGCCCCTAGTTTCTTGGAAGTGGGGGAGTGCAGCGCTGTGAAGCAACGGGAAGATGTTCTACACATGGAGCAATGGGTAGATGCAGCTGCTCTAAGATCCTGTGGGCATCTGTTTTCATTAAAACTTCACTTGTGTATTTGACCTATCAGCTGGATTCAGCTCATGTCACTGGTAAAGGTACACACTGTATGTAACATAACTACTTAATCACCCTTCCTTAAAAACCTCTCTCCTGTGAGAAATATCATCCTTTTCTTTTCAGGATGCCTCCCTCTCAGGCGTTGCTAAAGATTAGAAAATTTTGTGTAATAATTTAAAACAAGTCATTACAGCAAATGTACCATATTTTTTACAAAAGCATGCACATTTAAGGTTTTCTTCCCTAATGGCTACCTGACTAATTTAAGAATAGAATAATAACTCTAAAGAAATGTGAAACATCTGATTAAGGACAATGAACTTTCTAATCAACTTTTCCTTCTCAACTCACCTAGTAAATATAATTTTATTTATGTTGTTTGAAACAGATAAGCAGGTACCTCTTCCATTACTGAGATTTATACACTGGGTTTCCTGTAATTTTTTTTTTTTTTTTTCTATTGGACTGAAACACCATGGAATTCTCTCAGCTTCTCCAGAGAAGTAGTTCCACTTTGTCTAAATAATTAAATATTCCTTGGACCAGAAAACTGGAACCTCTACAAAGGGCTTATTTTTTTCCTTTCTTCTTTATTCTTTGTTTCCCTCTTACCAGTGAATGTTTAATTACAAAGTGGAAAAGGCCAACAGGAGAGATGAAGTCAGGGAAGATCCTCTAAGTCAGGGGAATTGGCTGTTGAACAACTTTCTCCCACTGGAGTGAAATAAAGTTATCCTTCTGTAGCTGAAGATCTGGCTCATTTAATCCAAAGCACTGTCATTCTATTTTTCAGTATAAAGATTGTTAAAGAGAACTGTTGACAGCAGGATTAACACGAGCCAGCAGTGTGTCTTGGAAGCCAGGAGGGCAAACTGCATTTTAGGGTGCGTTAAGCACGGCACAACCAGCAGGTCAAAAGAGGTGATTCTCCTACTATCTAGCCAACTAGTGTTGGCCTCACCCTGAATATTGTGTTTAATTCTGGGCTCCACAATATAAAAGAGATGTTAAGGTCCTTGAAAGCACCCAGAGGAGAGCAACAAAGCTGGTAGAAGGGCTGGAAGGCATGTCCTGTGAGGAGAGGCTGAGGACACTTGGGTTGTCCAGACTGGAGAAGAGGAGGCTGAGAGGCGACCTCATTGCTCTGCAACTCCCTAAGAAGGGGAAGTAGAGAGGGAGGTGCTGGCCTCTGCTCTCTAGTCACCTATGGCAAGACATGTGGGAATGGCACAAAGCTGCTACAGGAGAGGTTCAGCCTGGACATTAGGAAATATTTCTTTACCGTGAGGATGGTCAAACACTGGAACAGGATTCCTACAAGGGGTGGTTGATGCCCCCATGCCTTTCAGTGTTCAAGAGGCATTTGGGCAATGCCCTCAGTAATGTGCTTTAACTTTTGGTTAGCCCTGAGCTGGTCAGGCAGTTGGACTAGATGGTCTTTGTATTTTAAACTGAACTGTTGTATTGTACTGTAATGTACTGCATTATATCATATTCACTTTTATGGGAAAATGAAACAGCTACTGTGAACATAATCACTAAACTCACAAAATACACATTAAACAGGTAAACATTAAACAGGTACATTATTATTAAATTTGGCAAATAACATATAGAAATGAACTCAGTAACAAAACAAGTTTTTACTTACCATAGAGAATAAGTAATTGGATATGGATATACTGACTGGTTATAACCACAGCTTGCTGCTATCTGAAGTGCTTACTAAATAAAAATGGGGTTTAACTCTGTGTCCATTTCCCACAAATATATAGCATCTTTTTATTATTAGGCAGCCTAGGCAGCTGCAAGAAATGTGTTGTCTTCTCACAGCTGATTTTTGGAATCCATTGAGGATTCATTGCGGCTTGCCATGACACTTCCAGCTGCTATTAATAATGTTTTAAGGGCGGGGCATAGCACTATGAGTTTAAGAAGAGTGAATGGCAGGAGAAGCACTAGATGTTGTGCATACAGAATGGGGAAACAGCAAAAACAGAAACAAGAAAAAGCCAACAAATGAGCGCTCCAGTACTAAAGCACTGAAGTATCAGATTTGTCAAAAAGAGAACGTCATATATAAAATCTGTGGTCATTTGATTAATTTAACTACTCAAGCTTCTGAAAAGATCTGCTTCATGCTGACCACATTCAAAAGCTAAAAATTTTGGACATTTGTGACAATTATTCTTACTTTACACCAGCTACATAGCATAACCACTCCCTTATTAACAATGAGCCTTGCAAACCTACAGTTCAGGCGCTAACTCTACAGCAGATAAAAACTCTAAATGTTCATAATAACCTTACAGTGCTTCTACTTAACAGCATCTAGTTAAGCAAAAGGAACATATTCCTAAAGAGGAATTATGGTTTAGACACAGACAAAAATCAGTAACATGTTTTGTTGTGTAAGCAGAGAGAAATGCTGGGAGAGAAACGCTATTAGGTAAGCATTCAAAACTGCTTAGTCCAACAGAGTGATTTTGGGAATTAGGTACTAGAAATGGATATTTAGATACCACATTAGGTGTTTATATTTTAATCAAATTCCACTGATATGAAGTACAGCACCTCTGTTGAGCTGGCCAAGTGCAAAAAGGTGACCCATCATACTAGAGGAAAACAAGGGCTGAGTTAAGTCTTGGACTTAATTCATTGACATCAGGACTATGCCCAGATTAGTCACTGTGGTGCCTTACACACACTGTTATCTAAAAACAGATTTATTCTTGTAGTCCTAAACACTCCAGATATTAGAAACAATGACAAATTTCAATTAATTGCACTTCATTTAGAATGAACTGTGGCTTTCACATTGGCTGAGAAACACATCCAATATGCTGACAATGTAATGAATAGTACAAGGCAGCTGCTTTATTATACATACCAATTATCAATTTACACAAGACAGTGGATGATCAATAAATAACAAAATAATTCCTCTTCAGGTGGATAGTAAATTTAAGCTACTGAGGAAGATCCACTCCAGTGGTTATATGGCTTCAGGAATTTAAAGTGTCTAGTCAGTCAGTTATAGAAGGGAGACTATCCTTGACCTTTACTCTTTACTTCAGAGTATTTTTAAAATGTCAATCCTTCTTTTCTGTGGTCTCTGTATAACAGAGTAAGTCTTCATTAATGTTTACAATGTAAAACTAGTGTATAGTACTTAATGGAAAAATATTTTTTTTTCTTCCCAAGTATTCCCTATGTTAAAAATTAAACATTTTTATATGATTTTAGAAAAAAAAAAAAAAAGTATCCAACAGAAGAAAATGTCCCTCATACAGCTGTACTTTAATAACTTCAGGGATTTCACATACAGCTTTTTTCTTCAGGGCCATGCCAACTGTAGAAGTCACTCAAGAGCTGCAGTTGCCTGAGGCAGGTACAGGAACGCAGGAACGGAGGGTAGACAGAGCCAGGTCTGCATGCATATGTAGTGTGCCTTACCTCACTGTCCATTATGCTTTCTTTTTGGCTTTTTTTTTTGTCCTGTCATTGATTTTTTTTTTTCCTTTTCCAATTGCACTTGAAAAATTATAATTTGAATAATATTATTAATTTTAATAATTGTTATTTGAATAATGTGTTCTTCCTTTTAATGTCATTTCAGAGACTGAACATTAAAAGTCATGAAAAACAAAAAGAGTTATGTGAAAAATTAGCTGTCAATAATTTAATATTAGTCTGTCAGGTGGCTGAAATCTTAATCTGATTGTTTTAATCTGGGATTTTATCTTTCTCTGGTCTCTTTCCAATAAAATTGCATCCTCTTCCTTTCTGTGGCCTTCAGATCACTTCTAAGTGGCGGATGAAGGAAATCCTTATTGCTTCAAACAACTCTTCCTATTCATAAGGACCTACAATATGGTTTCCTAAAATACAAGCTAAGAAGGCCACTCATCTATGAAATGCTGCTGCTGGTGTTTACAGAACCAGGATACTGAAGTTTGGTTCTAACAGCCATTGTCTGTGCCTTGTTGCCTCATGTGCCAAGGCATGTCAGGGGTGCCCTTCCCCAAAGCAATGTACTTCATTTCTGTGAAATGAAGTACAATAGAAGAATGGTGACTTATTCTGTGTGAATTCTACCCAAAGGGCAGAAGGATAAATGCACTTTTAAATATAGGATTTTAAATTAAGTTGTTCAGACTGAAAAGGTCAAACATGAAGAGGTGTTATTCTTGCTCTACATAAAAACTGAATCACTAGTACATATAGCATTGAAGGGAAGTAGTCCAGTTAAATTACATTTTTGTTCCTCTTTTATTGATGATATATAGAATTATGAACTTCACCTATATTGCCATTAAATAAAGAACTTTTTGCTGCTTAGGTATGAATGTTTAAGCAGTGTTAAATTTCCAGATGGGAGCTAATTTAAAATTTTATTTATTTGTTATTCCAATAGTAATGTGTTCTGAATTAATTCACAGTTCAATTTCTGACATGATTTGTAAAGTCCTACTTATTCTTAAGTGCCTCAAATTGCTTGAAAAAAAATCCATATTATTGTGATTCTGAAACTCACAAGTTATCCCCAGCCTTATTTATCTAGTCATATTTTTTTGTAAGAACTTCTGTTTCATTTGACAGTATAGTTTTCTACTTTATAGAGAAACCAGACATTATTCAAACAGATTTTATTATTATTATTATTATTATTAATGGCAGAAAAGTAAGAGAACTTGTGACTTTAAGTCAAGATTGGTAGGCTTTAATATTGTGAAGAATCAGAAATGTGACCTCCTCTAACAACTACTGTATATCAATATCAGTCAATATTTAATATTGGTCATAGGTTCACACTACTGGTAAACAGTCTGGTTTTGCATTAGGATCACAGAATCCCCACCATCCCACACCCCTGCCCCACCCAGCATGGTCTGTCATGCCACCCACTAGATTAGGTTGCTTAGGGCCTTGTCAGCCTGGCCTTGAACACCTCCAGGGCTGGGGCATCCACAGCTTATCTGAGCAATCTGTTCCAGTGCCTCATCACCCTCCAAATGAAGAATTTCTTCCTTATATCTATTCTAAATCTACCCCATTTTGGTTTAAAACCCTTTTGGTTTAAAACCTTTGTCCTATCAAGTTTAGTTTAGTTCAGTGGACACAAAGGCAAACACAGTGGACACAAGGAAAACACAATAAACTTATGGGCTGTCCTGTTTTCTTAGAGTCCTCAGTGGCTACCCCATGCCTGCAGGACCTGCAGGGGTGTGACTGCCCCATGCCTGTCCCACTTGGTTGTGCCCAGCAAGAAGGTCAGTGATCTCTGCCCTGGCTGTAATGGCAAGCTCCACCTGGTGCGCATTATTCTCTGTATGCATACACAGGTACCTACCTACAGCAGAAGCACAGAATTCACATTCTTTGCTCAGAGCTCACTTTTTCTCTTCCTTGCTTGTCTTGAGAGTGTTCCTGCGTGTATGAGAGAGAAACAGGAATGGTAAATTAGAAGATTCAACTTTTCTGGGCATCTTGCATTCTAGAGCAAGGAAGTGAGTATCAGTTAGTCTCACAGCTACCTGGAGTACAAGTACCTGGTTTATCCCTAATTCAGGACTTGTTATTTCAAGAACAAAGTCCATAATTGTGAGTATGCTTATACATTTTTTTGTTTTCTTATCTAGTCTTGTATTGTTTAGACTTTCTTTTACTGATAAATGCTGTAAAAAGCTAATTTCAAGCATGTGTTATATTATTTTCTTTGTATGTACCCCATTCAACCCAGTTTTTCCTACAAGTGCTATATTTCTTTTAAAACTAATTGCACATTTCTGCTGCTAAATAGGAAGGAAAAAACTGACATTTTCTTTTGTAACAAAAACAGGTTGTAGTACATTGAAACTTGAAAATCACTGCCAAGTAGTCCAGCTGTACTTTCCTGCTTTAGTTTTACCGATCCTCCTTTCTGCTCCTTCTCGTGTCTCAGACAAGCAGTGATGTTTCTGAGTGCTTGTGTTATCATC
The DNA here is from genome assembly GCA_011076525.1 of Nettapus auritus. NCBI lineage: Eukaryota > Metazoa > Chordata > Aves > Anseriformes > Anatidae > Nettapus > Nettapus auritus. The sequence continues at coordinate 107,666,770 of CM021765.1, read as the reverse complement.
AGGGATAATCTTTTTACGTCAGCTTTGCAGCTTTCCATTTAGTTCAATACATGTTTGTCTCAAACATAAACAAACACAGATTTTGTAGTACACTTTGTCCACACCAACTGACATCAGATTTTTAATAGGTATGATACCACTCAAGACTATTACTGTTAGTACCAGATCTTTTCTTTATCTTTTTTTGACTCTATTTCCTAATGTTTTAGTTGATGTTCAATATGTGTGCTGCCACTTCAAAGTTCTCGTAATGCAAGAGCATGCTGATTCTTGCACAATTTGCTTAATATGTCTTATCCACAAAGAAAAGAAGCTTTATATTTTATACTGCTCAAGAGTGTCCTGTGAGGCCTTTCAGTTGCTGGTGACTCCCCAGCTCTGGAGCTCTGATGGTGCTGAGGCTATTGGGGAGCTTGGTATGGAATTAGGGAAGGAAAACTGACAGCGCTGGCTAACCTGCCAGAGCAGGCTACCTGTCCAGTGGGATGATATATTACCTGGGACATGCCTGCTGCTGCCTGCTCCTTGTGACCAAAAGTCCCCACATGGCATGTCTTTTGTGGTCTGTGGCCATAAGTGGCTCTCGGAAGGGCTCAGGCCATCAAAGACATGACCAGGAAAGCTAAAAGAGAATCTCCAGTAGAGAAGTATTGTCAAGGACTCGTGGTCTAAGCACCAAAAGCCAGGCTTTCAAAAAATCTTTGGGTTCTTTTACATTACTAAAACCCTCAAGTTGCAAGTTCCAGTTTTAAGTGTAAAGAAAATATCCACTCAGAAGAGTGAATGGTTCTTTATTAAGACTAAGCTGTTCGCAATTATAAGAAAGTAAATACTCATTTTAGGAAAATACACATTGCTAATTTCCACCTGCATCTGATTCAGTTGTGTTCCAAATATTTCAGCACCTACATGTTTCCAGGATGTTTTTCAGAAGGTAAATGAAAATTAATTTAAAATACATTATAAAAACAACAGGTGTTTGGTATTTTTTCATTTATGTCTATGTCACTACTGCAGGATAAATAAAAAGAGATTGGTGAGAAAAGTATATGGAAACCAATCAGGGAAAAAAAAGAGCAAAGTTTTTATGAATTTTATTATCACATCAATGTTATGTTTAGTGAGAGTTTTAGTCATGTCTATAAATATTTAATAATAAAGTTTAACAATAACTGTAGGGTATGACTCTTACAGTTTTTTCTTTAGTTAAGCTTGGATTGGGAATTTACTAGTAAAGACTTGAATTCTATTTGCACTTTATGCCATACTTTTTTGTACAGCTAGATTATCTGTTGTTGCTATTAACATGCCATGTGTGTTTAATATTGTAAGTTGGCTTACCTTCCCATTTGGAAAGTTAAACGCCAAATTTTCTTCCACAAGGTATCAAGTGTGGTTTTGTAATGATGTTTTTCACAGGTGATAAAATGAAGCATGGAAGGTTTTGCTAGAAGATATCCAAGTGTTTTATATATAACTGGAAGTATAATATTGTGGTTGCAGTTCTCCAAATTATTTTACCTTGTAGATAGGAAAAGAATAAAGAGGGAGCTATGAAGGGAAGGAGGTAAAATAAAGTATGGTAATGAGTTATGCAATGGTAATTACATTACATTATGTTATGGTAATGGGTTATTTTAGAGGTAAAGTGCTCAATCCTCCTACGCATGCATGTAGGATAGGGGTGAGTCTCTGGTGTTCAGGTATCTGTGTCTTTGGCTGTTCCCTGTATGTGCTTCCTCTGTGTGCAATAAAGGGGGATCTTTCTCTTCATGTAATAAAGGTGGTCAGAGAGTGGTGCAAAGGTACATGTAGAAAATATGGTGTGAATTTTAGTCAAAAGTTTGAAAAGATGTTCACCATCTCTAATGGCAAGTGGTATTCCACATGTGCATAGGTGAAAAGAGACATTATCACCAGAAGTGTGTGACTATCATATAACAGCAGGCATCAGAACTGTAAAGACATGTCAAATATTGTTTCTTTCTTACGTGCTTTCATGTATCTTGAATTTGGAGTTTATTATATAGCATGCAGGTTTTATGTTACCTGCCCTTTTAATCATTTTACTCTCTGGAATTGGACAAAGAAATCTTGTTTTATAAGCCAACCATATATGAAGCTTGATTGTATTGGGAGTTTTTATTTCCCTTGTGGATTGAAGCTACAACCACAATAAGACTGCATCAACCCTGACAGAAATGCTCTATCTCACCTTCTTCTGAGCCTATACGCAGTATCTGTGTACAATCAGGGTATGTTAGCCTTCTGTGAAACATAGTTAGGAGTTGAGTGTTGTTATCATTTAGCATATTACCAAATTTGTGTAGATTGTTTCTAATTCATGTTGATTAAGAGATAGGCTTCGCAGGTGTCAGAATCACATCTGTGTCTTGTTGCTAACAGTGGTGCTTTCCTAACACTTTTTGCACTTTTCTGATACTTCATCACTGAATTCACAGAACAAGTTGTCCTGTGTTGGTAGGTGACTGAGTTTGGGCAATTTTATTCATGTAATTAATGGAGAAGGCTACTATAAATCTGAGTTTCCTTACTAAACAAGTAACTCATTGTAAAATCGAGCCAAAGCTCAGGTCAATATGTAAATGTTGAAAATGAGGACTGAAGGATGAGCCTGATCTTTAGCTTATGCCTGTGCATATACATATACACATATACACATACATATATATATATATATGAAGAGTAACAGTATCATTATGCAGTGGTAAAAATACCAAATACTCAAAAGCAGCAAAAAAACACTCCAATACCAGTTAAAAAGCAATACAAATTGATGTATGGTATTAGCAGCTACACACTGCTAGGAAATACCTCCTCTACTTTTTATCTGAGTAGAAGAGAGTAACTCAAGATCCAATTGATTTTATTCCAAGGCATTTTAATATTTCAAGAGAGTACTTATTTTGTACAAGACTTTCGAAAGAAACTTCTATCTGATAGTAAGAGGAAATGAAAAACCCCTATTTTAGTGCCAAATTCTCCTCTGTTTTACTATCTTACCGCATAGAAGAATGCTTGGCCTTGGGAAACCCAACTTAGAAAAATCTTCCTATTGCTTTGGCTTATTATTATTGAAGATTGCAGGATACTATGAGCTTTTTGTATTACAATTCATTATTTGCATTGAGAAAATGGAACTTCCAGTAGTACAATCTAAAGGTTAAAAAGAAGTAACTCTTTAACAAGACTGACATTAAAATTGTAAATAAAATTGTAATTAGGCATTTGAGAGCTAGTTGAGGATGTATTTGATTTTTTTCTACCTTAAACACATACTTTAGATTTTATCTGCTTCTTAAAGGCTTGCTGTAGAGGCTGTAAGCCTCAGACATAGTCTGTCAGTTGTGAAGTTTAAAATTCCTAGTATGTTTCAGATTTCAATTCTGTCAGAAAAGGAAAATAAAGTTGTTTGGTTTTTTTTTAAGTTTTAAACTGCAAAGAAATGGCATGTAATTAAATCAGTGTGTGAGCAACTTTAAGCTGTAGACCTGAAGCTGCAATGCTACAGCTTACCCAGGTGAGCATTTCAGTACTACTTACAGTTCTAAGAATAACTGGGAACTGCATCATCTAAGTGATCACTATACTATATGCTGTGCTACGCTGCACCAGAAACATAGTATAACTCAAATTCATTTATCACAAACTGTATTAGGTATATATAGTTTACAGGACTTTAGTTTTCTGTCTCCTTTGTATCCTTAGTTGCATAGAATAAATAGAGACACTAATACACGACAGAGTTAAAGATTACAAAAATAATAAATAGAAATGTTACAAGTATAATTGGGTAACAAGAACACATTGTGGATGAAACAACAGCCAGTACTCCCAGTTCAGCTGCCGTATGGGCTTGCATACAGAACTGTGAAGTTACTGTCATTGCTGACAGGGAAGGAAATTCCCCATCCAGCCTCTTACCTTTGGGTAAGCAGGAAACTGCTCTTGTTATGCATAGCATGGAGAAGATGCCCTGGAAACCTCAGCTGGTAGACAGATTTAAAATCGTGTGTGAACACGTGTGAAAACAGTTTTAAAATCGTGTGTGAGAGAAACTACATCATACAGCCATAGGAATTAGGAGAAAATAAGAGTAGAAAAAAAATGTATTTCTCTTTTCCTAATTGAATGCATTACCTAAGAGAATGTTTGACCATCCCCCAAATCACTGTATAGAATTTAATTCAGGGAAATTTTGTCAGCTAGCATTTACCTCGTATTCCCTGTCCCCTCAAGTTAAATTTTAATTGAAGTTTCATATTTTTTTAACCAGTTTTCATTCAGGTCTTATAAACAGGAACATGAATTAAGTCTTTACTCTCTGAATGAACTCTGTTTCTCTGTCCCATCATGAATGAACCTCAGTTTCTGTGTCCCATCATTGGAAATATAATTTACTCCTGAAAGTCATTCAGCTTTAAAAAAATTTTGAGGCATCATCTTAGATGAATGGGCATGCATGCAGGTACAAAATGTATACGTATGCAAAAATGTTTAGCTCACTAATACTTGTAGTTCTTGTGTGTCCAAAGGCCGGTATTCTTAGAATATCTCCAACTGTATTTACTTTCCTCGTACACATTTATTAATTTATTTTTCTCCAGAAAACTTACACTTTTAAAAATCATTATGATTACTATGTCTATTATACTTGATTCTTCAAAGCAAACTTTCTGATCAGGACATGGTTATTACAAAAGTGATGATATTCTCATGGCAAGTATTTCACACTGATGCTGAGAATGAGAATCTCTCTCTCTTGCAGTTGTTATTTGAATATAACGAAGTACATGAATACTGATATGAGTCATTGTTTCTTTTTGGAAGCTAGATCAAAGGATTTAGTATCACTTACTACTAGAACAGTTCATATGGAGACATCATGTCAAATAACTCCCCACCTCCAGACTAATTTGGCTTCTAGAATTGTTCTTTAAATGACTTCACCTATCATATATTTTCCAGAAATTACTGATGTAGATAAGTTTTACTGACAAAGAGGACTTGTTGAATATTCTGGAGAAAAACAAGCAAACAAACAAAAATACAAAAAAAAAAAAAAAAAAAAAAAAAAAGCAGATGACCTCTTTATGTGATTGCTTAGAAAACATTGTTTAGAACTGTTTGACAAGTTTTCCACATGTTCATAATTTTTACTTCATTGTGACGATTAAGTTATTGAGAATGCCAATGTAAGCCAGGGAAAATAATCTTTCTATTAGTATATGCCTTCTCTTTCAGATAAAGTGCTATGTAAAAATTCATGAAAATATACATATTCACTATAATTTGAATATCTTCAGGATTACATGAATGTCATTGTCTTTTCTCATATTTTTTTTGCCATCAACAAAAATTTCATCAGTTTCTTAACTGGAATGTAGGCCACATCCACGTGCTACAGAAAATCTAAAATTATTTGGAAAATTGAAAACATATAAACTGTACTTGTCCTGAAAACAAACAAGACTTATCTTTAGTTGCTTTTTTTTTTTTTTTTTTTTTTTTTTCCTGAAAAGGATCACTACATTTGTAGTCTGACTAAAAATAATCAGGTTTTCTATATATCAAAAGTTTTCAGAAATAATTTCATCAATTACTTTTTAGAGCTTCATTTTTAAGTTTTCAGAGTTTCTTTTCATTGTTCTGGTTTAAGTTATAATTTGAAAGAATAATTTTAAAATCAAAAATGGATTTTTGATTTAAAAACTAAAGACAGAGGAAATGCTAACTGTTTAAGAATTTCACCATCAAGTCTCTTCTGACTTTATAAAAATGGTCTAAACTAAGCAAGTTTTGCATTTCCAAGGTCTTTGCCAGCTTTACTAAGTCATTAAAATGCCATTGTGACATTATATTTTTTTTCAATTTTGGAATGATTTTTGGAAAATGAATAATTGGAAAAAATAATTAACTGAAATTAATGGGATTTTCATGATGCACTATGAGAATATGCACATCATGTTGCAAAACCCAAGTAAACTTCAAAATCCTTGATGCCATCTGGGTTTGATACCCTAGAGGAAAAAGAAGAGATGAGGTGCAACTATAATTGGCAATAGGGTCTTGTGGGACTTTCTCCTGATTCTGGTGTAATCAAGCCTTCTTACCAGGGATGCTTCAAAATCTTTTTGTTCCTTCATGGCACTTGGGAAAGAGGTGGCTAATGAGGACATGATAGGATCATTTCTTATCACTGACATCATGGGGAGAAATGAAAATTTCTCGCTTTTCTCTGGGGGATTTTCCTCTCCCTACCTTGCACATTAGCATTCCTTAGAGTTCTTATTTTTATTTTTTCCTGGGTCTGTGGGACATTCTGAGGCAACAGAATCATGGTCTTGATTTTTGTCCCATCACAGCTAAGGGCAATCTTGACTTCAGCGTAGATTGTGCCGGTGACCTGCTCATAGAACCTTTGTGGCTGGGCTGCACTTCTAGAAGATAGGTCATACTTGTAGACAGTTGAACATACTTCAGTTTTCACTTTTAACTCTAAGTGCTTTCTGGTGTTGTTATCTGGTTTTGCAGAACTACAAACTATGTTAAAATCTGGGATTAAAAGCAGAATGGTCATTTTCATTTTAGCCTGAGGCAGAAAAATGGCAAATAACCAAGATCTAGTGGGAGGCAGAAACCATACTAACTTCATCTTAAACGAGTCAGTTCTGTGCAGCTTTTTTCTTTTTTTGGTTCTTTAGTGTTAGCATTCTCTGTATGGAACTGAATACTAAAATACGAGTAAAGTGAAATAAGCAAACTGTGAAGTTCATATTAGTTCCATCACTTAAAAGAAGATAAAAGGGTTTTGACAAGAGCTAAGTCTAAATATAGATAAATAAAAGCCTCCAAGAGATTTATAAAACTGCTATTAAAAAATAACTTTCTGTTCAATACTGACTAAAACTTCATGTTTCGTAGCAAAGCTGGCCACCGTTTTTCAACAAGTTGCTATCTTACTTTAAGAAGAATATTTTTTAGTCACTATGAATTCTAGCCCTGACATGACATATACCAGCTAGGAGGGTTGGGGTAAATTACAGAACTGGTACAGAATAGACAAAACCAGATAGCAAACTGTCACAACATTATATAATCTTCTGTTTGTTTGTTTGTTTTAAGAATGTGTTTAAAGCCACTTTCCAAAAATCAAGAGTAAAGTCTGTCCAATGTCTTCACTTCAGGATGCTAATAAACTACAGGATTCCTAAAAGCACAAAAAGTGTATAGTACACAATTTTTTGTTTACTTTGTCTGGGAAGCTTTTGTCCTAATGTGCAGCACTGTGTGTGTCAGAGAGAGATAGCTGTTAGAAACATTTAAGAGCAGAACTAAGTACAGCACACTAAGATGCACCTAAATGTACTATTGTAGTGGACTTTATTACTAGGAGTGCTGTGCAGATGTAAAAGCATCAGAGCAAGTATAGATATTTTCACTTACACTTTAACTTCCATTTACACATTGGCATGTTTAACCACAGGTAGCTGGAAAAGGAAAGGATGCGAATTCTTAAGTCAAATAAATATATTTAGACTAGTTTACAAACCTAAAGAGTGTTGTAGCCTTGCCATTTCCTCTTTATTATAATATATATATATATATAATATTTTCTTTTTTTCTAGGTCATTGGGACCTATGGCTTTTGAACATCAATCTTCAAAGAAAGTCCTTGTATGAGCAAGGGCTATTAATGCAAATGATATATTTTTCCAGATTCTAGCAATGACAGGTCTCTCTGTATCCATGTCATTTTGCAGCCTTTGGTAAATGAAGACCTCACTTACTGTGCTACCAGTTTACACTCCTCTCCCCATTTAAAACACCCTAGAGATGGATTATTGACCCTTACTCCTAACCGTTACTGATTCTGATTGAAGAAGTCTTTGGTATTGCTGGAGGAAAAAATGCAGAAGTTAGAATAAAGTTCTGATTTTTCATAACATGTTAAAGAAAAATCTATATTCATGCACTGCAGCAAATATTCAGAGACTGATAAGAGTCCTTATGCTTAAACATATTTAGCATTCATTATTTGTGACTTTCTATGTAACTTTTAGCTCTACTATCTATACTTTGTTTTGAGTATCCTCTATACTAAAAAAAAAAAAAAAAAGAAACACAAAAAATAAATTCAAACATCTTGGTATATAGTCAGAGCTGCTACATGCAAAAGAAAACACTGATGACAGGGAGGAAAAAGGTTAAAAGTAAAAAAGCTTGCAGGCAGGAACAAAGGTATGAGACTTTGCTTTGAACCTGGGAACCTCTCATGCCTCATTGCCAGTATATCGCAGGTGTAGGCCACATGAGCTGCAGGAAGAATGTGACTGTGAGGAGCATGATGACAGGTCCAAGTCTGTTCTGCATTCATCCCGTCATGCACTGGTGCATCTGTTATGCATTTAGAAAAGTTTTGCCTTTTTCTTGCTTTATCTTTTTCTTGGAGAAGTTATTTAGGCAAATTTAAGCAAATACTGAAATCATTATCATGCCACCAGCACAGAAAATCTTTGGAAGCAGAAGATACAATCTTGGCCATAAAGCTGTAGCACCAGCTCTTCCTTAGAGCTGTATTAGTGCTGCCCTGGTGTCTGTGTGAATCTTTGGTTTTCAAGCAAAATCAGCAGCAGAGCAATGACACAACAGCATGTTCATGACTTCATCAAAACGATAAAGTACTCCTGAGAAAAGCTGTCTTGATGGCTCTGGGAATGTACATCTTCTCTTGTACTGATGGAGTTGCAAGGTGCTAACAAGGTGGCTGAGGGCTGAAAGGGTGTGCTTAGCAGGTGCCCTGAGGGCCAAGGTGCACTACAGCTTCCTCCCAGAAACACAGTGGGGTTTTCTTCCAGGGTGAACTAGTCTGTGTGGGATGATAGTGTGACTACAAGACTTGTCCTGATAGATGGTTGAGACGTGGTCAGGCCACCTTGGGAAGGCCAGGCCACCTTTGTTCCTGCCTGCAAGCTTGGGAAGGTGGCCTGACCACCACCCATACTTTGGTACATTTGCAATACCATTTAGTGTCTCACCTTTAGAGCCAGGCAGAAAATACATGTTTACAATCTATATAAAGGCTATAGTGAGAAAGATGGAGGAAGAAACAGGAAGGAAAAAGAGAACTTGCTTGGATCTTGCTGAGTATTTTGTTTCAGAGTCCAGTTATATAGAAGTAACAAACTGAAATTGTTGAAATAAACATCTTTTCAAAATATACAGTACTGCACAGTAGAATCTGACTTTTTTGAGAGCAGTATCACACTGTGATAAAGCTCTCTGTTGTGTGTCTTGCAGAAACATGAGGCTCTAAACTCCCCTTTGACAGATTTCTGATGCCCTTGTGATCTTCAGAAACTTATGCACCAAAGCAGAAGAATGTGATACTGTCAGTTATGAGTCCTTCTCATATATACCAGGGCTGAAGGGAATTATCTGTTGCTCAGATGTTTGTGTTTGTTATTTTGTGCTACTAGATTCCAAGTCAATCTGCAGTAATAACAAAGTTTTATCACAAATGTGATTAACTGCTTTTAAAACTCAAAGTGATTATTGAATGGCTTTGGTTCAATGAACCATTGGACATTTCTGGACTGTGACTCTCAGCATCTATCTCTTTTGAAGGCAGAAGCTTCTGAATTTAATATTCCACCAAAGACAAAAGGAAACTGAAAAATAAAGATATGCATGACTAGGTCAGAGGCTGGGTGGTCCACAACCTTGTTGGTCTAAGCACTTCTGTTTTATTGAAGAGAGCAAGCTAGGCAATGTTAGTGATTGCCCTAAAACAGAAGGGCCCCAGTTGTTGAATCTGAGGACCTACAGGTTGGCCGCTATCCACGAGACAGCAGAGAGAAAAAAATCAATTTCTAGAACAGGAGAGGAGAGGGGTCTGTGAGAAGAAGCAGCATATAGCTGAGCCTCACAGGTCATTTTGTTGGTCTTTGCATTTCTGTTTTTATTGTGGCTTTGAACTGCCACATCATATTGCAGCATCTTTGAAGAAAGTAGTGATTTAGCAATCTCACCTATGGTTAATTCTGATAGTAGGGGCTGAGGCTCATATTCCTCTTAATTCTCAGGACACAGAATGTCAGGTCTTCCATAGGAATTTCTCTTCTGCCCCTTTATACTCTTCCTCTACCTACATCACTGTTTGTGTGTAGAAAAAAGCCTTTGTGAGAGATTTAGAAGATATTACAGTTTATTACATCCATTTACAAGACTGGATCTTTAATTTCATTGGACAGTGAAAGAATAACAACTGGTAAAGGCAAGCCCCTAAGACTGGTAATGTGAACAGTAGGTGAAAATATTTGGGATGGGGTATTCATAAAGTACTCTCCTACCGGCTGATAAGTGGGAATCAAACAAAACACTCCTTTACATCTTTGTAAAATAATAATAATAAAAAATTAAAAAATAAAAACAAACAAAGAAACAAAAACCACCACCAACAAAAAGACTCCACGGGAAAAAAAAAAAAAAAAAAAAAAAAAAAAAAAAACTCAGGCTGTACTCAAGCAGAAATTTCTATCTGTCTTCCCTCCTCCATCTCTTCTTTCAACAAACTGGAATGATTCTCATAGTCTGTATTGTATACTGGACTAACTATCCCTTTTTCATGCGTTTAAAAAAAATTTAACAGATGCTTTTTACTTAAGAAAAGCAGAATAATTCTTCTCCTGAAAGTATAATTGTGGATTTTTTGTTTCTCAAACATCCATCTCTCCCATTAGAATGATTAAAATCATTTTAATGTAGTGCCAACTGGGGGATTATTGCCTTCTCTCGAAGAGCTATTGCAAACTCTTAATCTCCTTTGTTTATATTATTCCCATGTAGAAAGCTGCTTTCTGTCTCTAGACCTGCTAAACCTTTAGAGATATATCAGCTCTTTCATCTTTTTCCAATGCTTGTTTTAGAAAAGAATTAGATCTGACCATGCTGTGCAAGTGATGAGGTTATCAGGCTTCTAGCCCTTCTCCATGACATTGCTTACTTTCACCCTATTAAGTCAAGTTGTTTTTAGTGTTTATTTCTGTTTTCTTTTCTTCTTCTGTAGCAGTAGTCAAAACAAAGTTTTCTTGAAATCTTTACAAATGATCTCTAATAGAAAAGTACCCTTTGCCAGCTTTTGCTGGCTTTTGACAGCCACTCTTTAGTAGTGACAGGTGGATGGTTTTAACATCACTTCCATGCTCCTCTCCCATCTGCCATTGCTGTCTCATTCTCTTGCTGCCATACCTCGGGCATTAAATGCTCCATGGTCAGAGAGGTGAAGCAAACAGGAATCACGAAAAGGAGCTGGTGCCAGAAAAACACAGCACCATATCATAACACCAGCTTCCTGACTGTGCTGGACCTTCCAGAGGAAATCATATTTTGCCAGCTGTTGAGCATCATCTAAAGGCAGTGATTCCACTGATGTCTCATTATTCACTCATCAGCCAGGACTTGATTTAAATATGTTATAGTACTATAATAATATAAATATTCTACAGCTTTTCATTATCCCTGTTCATTAACCAGGATTTCTTGCCGTGTCCTGAAGTTGCAAGTTTTATCTGTGGTGGGTTTATAATTTATCTAGTTAAAATATCAATATTAAATTATTTACCATCATGAAATGGTAACACTGATAATTTCTTTCATTTGTTTTCCACAGCTATATGGTTTTGAACTGACAGTGTAACATTTTGGCTGTTTTTGTGTGAGACAGAATTCATCCCACAAATAGTTTGAGATTGAGATGGAAAAACTGACATAGGACTAGTGGGACCAATTCAACAGTAAAACAGATTAATTAATGTATGATATTCAACAACCTTTGAGGGCTCTGCTGCTACTACGGCTCTCTAAGGAGTGTACAGTAAACCACTACTAGTGTATAAAATGCCTGAGGTCCCTGAAAAACTGGGTTACAGAAAGTAAGAATAGTGTGCTTGTCTGTTATCTGGTGGGGAAATTCATCAGCAGACACAGCAGTTTGATGGTGTTTTTATGTCAATGACAGTAGAAAAAAATGAGTGGAGTACAAGGTATTTATTTATTTATTTATTTACTAATGTATTTTGAAGACCACCTAAATCCGACATACCAGAAGCCATCCTTTTCTCTTTAACCATGTCTAAGTAATCCTCTTGGAGTGGAAAAACAAAAGATGACTCCAGAAGCTCTCTTAAAGGACATGCTGTTCAAAGGTGGTGCTTCCAATTTTACCAAATATTTTAATGTGATTCCATCTGAAAATTAAAAATAGACATTACCAATTTTCTTATTTGAAATCATGTTAATATCTTCAGTGATCTCAATACAAATAGAATTTATAAATAAATTCTCAGAATGGCATTATTAATCTTTTTCTAACCTATTTTAACTCTTATATTTGATTTATTAAACACCAACCTCTCTTTTAGTTTAAAAAGTCACATGCTAATGCATGTCCCCCCATCAAATTATCTGGGAGGAAATTTATAGGTGACAGAAGTAATTTAAGATAATCTCTTGCTGACTTTTAGGTATTTTATGTATAATGTGCTCTATTACTGGTCTCATTAAATTTATTTTTTTGCGGCACAGAATAACTAATCAATTGACTCTTTTCCTGTTAAGATCAGCACATTTTTTCCATTGATATAGATTCTAATTGGATTGAAACTTAGTGATAAAAGCCAAATGTAAAGTTTGTATATGTTGCCAGAGAAAATGTGCTTTAGTCAGTAAATCTTCAGGTTGCACACAGATGACATCTCTGTAGTGTAGAAACTATTTAATATGTATTGAAATAGATAATCCTCTACAGATGCATTAATTTAATAAGATAAAAATGGTTTCTAAAGCATTTTAAGGCTACAAATAAAGACTAGCTTGATGAGACAACCTGCAAGAGCAATAGTAAATAAAACAAATGCTAGTGCAAGTCTGCAGTTGCAAAGGGTTTAGAAAACTACCCTGCTTCAATCAATCAACATTTTTAAACACATCTTTTCCTATATAATTTCTCTCAAACAATATTTATAAACTCAGTTGCTTTACAGAATTATGTCTTGCCTCTAGGTGCTCTCCCTTCTGATCAAAGTTTAAAAGACCTCTAACACTTTGCTGGGACACTGGGAGTAGCTGGCGTTCAGCCTGGTGTTCTAAGGTTGTACTGCCAAGGGAAAAAATATGACATGCATCCTTGTAAAATCTGTGCTGCTTTCTTTGGCATTCTCATCTCTCAGGGCCTGCATCCATGTGGTAGTTCTACTTTGTTTTTTTCTAATTACTAGCAGCTGAGAGAGTCTGTGTCCAGGAGAAAGAACTTAAACTGGCCCTAACAGGTGCTCCAAGGCCAAAGCTCTTATGCAAGAACATGTGTAAAATGAGATGTTCTCTGCACCTGCCCCACTAGTGATCACATGAAACAAACACTCGACAAGAAAATACAAGACTATTTTGTCTAAATGACTACATTTTCCAAGTCAGTGTGCTGAAAGAGGTGTAATAAAGAGTACTTACCTTTCTTTAATAACTTCATTCTTTTTTTTTTTTTTTTTTTTTTTTTTTTCTTCCAAAGCTCCTTTGATCAAATGAGTTGAAATCCATTATCTGTCATGGGCATTTCCACCACACTGTAAACTTTTGCTGTACCCTGGAGCATATGCATACCTTTCCTGAAATGCATCCTTTAATTGGCTCTTCAGCTATCGCTGGGATCATGGAAGTGGGCAGCTTCACCTAACATTCCTGAAAACTACTTATGAACCTTTTTCATTTGGAAAATTTTACATTAATATCACCAGTTATGCAATGAAAAATGTTTGGAAACAACTGAAATGTTTATAACAGATGATAAGAACTAGAGAATGCTTTATACACTTCTGTTACAGACAACAATACTTCTATGAATTTGAGGTGGTTTCTTTAATAGTTTGCTACACACCGGGCCTTGACTACACTCAGGCATAATTTTCACCTTATTTATTGTAAGCTATGCACAAAATTGAGCAAGTAAGTTATAGTACCTGAAGTTAAGTCCCCTCTACAGGGTCTCAGAGTACCCATGCAGTGTTTCAGGCTGTGCATATGCAATATTTTAAAGACTGGGCATATGGATCCAACCTTTGACATGATGGCGTGGATGGAGAGACCTTGTTATGACTTTCACCAAGACACAAATTTACTTTTTCTGTCTTCTCAGCAAGCAATATCTAACTGTGTCCTGTATCCTAGCATTTACTCTGCTCTCTCCTGTGAGTGCTGGCACGGTGCCTGCTCTGTGTCCTAGGTTTGTGGCATCCTTACTCACTGGACCTGTCTTGGGGTGCCAGCCCCATTGGACAAGGAAGCATAGAGTAGGTTGGAGCAGTCTGGGGTCTGTTTTATCCCTTTTTATTACATCAGTGGGAAAATTGTGGGAACAAATCAGTACAGAAGGGGGGCAATGGAGCCTTTGGGTGATGGGAAAAGGCAGGCTTTTCCATTTTGACAGGCTTATATGTTTCTGCATATAGTCATGTTTGTTCATGCTGATGCCTGTTCATAGCTGTGTGCTTTGGGGCTGTCTTGCTGAGACTCAAAATGGAGGCATAGTGTAAATTAGACTAAATTACAACAGTAAATAGTAAATTCACTGAAAAAAAATGTGATTTTTTTGATTATCCTGGAACTTTTTGGCAATGTTTTCCCCATTCATATTAGCTCAGCCTATTAACCTACTTACCCAACACAAGAGGTTCAGGAGACCTGCCTTATAACCTTTAATACAGCTTTTCAAACCTGAATTCAGCTTTGGTGCTAGAGAATGCAGACTGTTGTCTCTGACCAGGCTCACTGCTCATTCACAAAATGTGAGAAGAAAGAGTGGTGTTGGTGACATTCAGATCAGGGATAATGAGACAGAAAGGAAGTGAGTTTTATTTTCTGGGAAGGGACAGGGAGGGGTTGAAATGATGAAGAACTGAAGGAAAGAATACAAAAAAAAAAGGAAAGGAAAGGAAAGGAAAGGAAAGGAAAGGAAAGGAAAGGAAAGGAAAGGAAAGGAAAGGAAAGGAAAGGAAAGGAAAGGAAAGGAAAGGAAAGGAAAGGAAAGGAAAGGAAAGGAAAGGAAAAAGAAAGGAAAAAGAAAAGAAAGGAAAAGAAAGGAAAAGAGAAAAGAAAAGAAAAGAAAAGAAAAGAAAAGAAA
>CM021765.1:107639266-107651477 GCA_011076525.1 Nettapus auritus | reverse complement strand
AAGAAAAGAAAAGAAAAGAAAAGAAAAGAAAAGAAAAGAAAAGAAAAAAGATGTATTTTTAAAATTTACAGGATATTAAGTTTAAGGAAGGAAGGATGTCAAGTATGGTTTTAGCAAACAGCTGAATATCTAATATATCAAGAAGTGCTAGAAAGCCTCATTTTACATATCATATGGAAGATGTGGCATAAGGAAATGTAGCATACGGAGATATGGCACTTGGAGATGTAGCATATGGAGATGTGGCAACTGTTTGCTTCAGGATTTGTTAACAGTGCAGTGAGGCTGTACACTGTTCCAGTCTTTAAGATTCTCCACAATAGCCAGGATGATTTTTTCCAGCATGTTCCTGTCTGTCCCCTAAATGATGGGACAGGCTCAGTCTTGCTAGCCCCCCTGACTCAAGCTGCAGTTGTTCAGTATTTGGCCCTGGGTGAGACTGTATAATCTACATGACTTTTTGATTATTTGTTTTTTAAAGCTATCAGTCATATGGCTGACTAGGAGCCTGTTCTTGTGTTGGGTATGATGATGCCCAGTTCTTGACTGAACAGTTTACTGCCAACACAAATATTAGCCTTGCTGTTGTTGCTATTGCTATCAAATTAATAAAGGTATTCCTAATAATACATATAAGTCACTGCCAGGTGGCTCTTAGCAAAAGTAATAAGTTTGTTAGCATGACAAATTAATTTGTTAGCAAGAACAGTGACTCTGCAGACCAGGATGGGATACCATTGGTTTCTCTGCTGGACAAATTTAGAATTAACCTGAAGCAGTAGGAGGTAGACACACCATAAACTCCACCAATGTACTTTATAATCACAGGTTTTGCTGGTCCCCCTGGGTGCTGGTAAGACTTTGAGAACAAATTGTACTGGAAAGTGAGCACTTATATAGATGTTTTAAACAAAGATTGTCTGTCCTTCCTGGCATGCCAGGGAACTGTGGGATGACAATATATTCCTTATTTTGTTGCACATTAAATAGCAAGAATTATTTACTCTGTTTTATTCAGTACTTCTGTAGCAAGAATTCAAGTAGACATTTTAGAAAGAAATCAAAACCATTCATGCATGCACAAATAATTCACAGTAGGCTGTCACATAAGTGATTGCTGAGATGAAAAATGTCTAGAAAAGCAAAATGAGGAAAGGAAGTAAATAAAAAGGAAAACAAATAGATATAAAACCTGATTGACAGAAACTAAATACTTTAACTTCCTATCATGCCCTAACAGCTACTAGTCTTTAGCTGTAGAAAGCAAACAAGATACAATAACTTCCAAAGGGAGGGAATTTTACTGAAAGACTATACAAGGGGAATACTCAAAGCAGGGTGCTACACAAACTTGCAACTTCAGCTGCAGCTGTACCACTATAGGAAAACATCTCATTGTTTGCTCTCATTTACTGTTAAGGGGACATATCATAGCTTATTCTCATTTGCCGTTTTGCTTATTTGGGATTGGGAGCCATTAGACACAATTATAGCTTATTAAAGACAATCCTGCAAAGAAAAGGTATCCTGAAACTAGTTAACAGCCAGTAGCACAGGAAATTGTGAAGTGCTAGAAGGGCATGGGCCATGTCTATGTTAGCAAGTACTTCACAGCTATAGGAGCAGATCAGTAGATCACAGCACGGTCTGTGAAGCTGAGGGCCATCCCCTACATTTGCACTGTACATAGTTCCTGTTGTAGTTTGGATCTGATTGAGTCCATTCTCTTTGAGCTATTGTTCCCCCTATTCAGATGTTTTGGAGCTGCCTAAAAGACCAATTATTGTTTTGAAGCTTTACATCTGAGTTTATAACATGTTTGCTCAAGACATGGACTAGATCTAGATCAGGCCTTACCTATGTTAGCAAATACAGCGGTCCTGTAGGAGCCCACACAAAGATCAATCAGCTGGATTAGTCCTATATTATCTCTATCAGTGTGTAGTAGTTACTCTGTCTTACCTCTGGGCTGGTCCTATAAATTAAATGCCTGTTAGCAGGAAAAGGTATGTGATGTGTTCCTGGAGCACATCTTCCCATTTCTTTTCATCTGAAAGGAATACAATTCATGTGCTCTAGAAACCCTCTGCAAATGGAACCAAAGGATGGTAACAGGTAGTATTTAGGAGCTTCAGAACAGCACTTCATGTCCAGCTACAGTGTCAGCACAGAGCATTACCCCCTTAGTTTTTCTCTGGAAGAAATGACGCACAACAAAACTGCCCTGTAAGCCAAACCAGCATGTGGTAAAAGGAGGCAATCAGGGGTTTTCTTACAGAATTGCACTGCAGATCTGAAATTACAGCTAATATAGACAAAGACAATGAGAGAAGCCTCAAAGCAAAGAAGAAAAAACCCAGAAGAACAAAATATATTGGCTTGTAGGAAGAACTGCAAATGTTCTGGCAGAGACAAATATAAAAATGTTACTATTGGGAAAAAAAAAAAATTTTTATTTTTGTCAAAAAAAAAAAAAAAAAAAAAAATAAAAAAAAAAACAACTGGCAACAAAAAATCAATCTTAAATTAACTGTAACCTTGCATTAAATCCTTTGTTTTGTTGATTCTCACTTCAAATTTATGCAGTCACCTGAGACATTTCTTAGTTTCTAAATAAGCATAATCTTATATGAAAATAATATAAAAGTGAATAAAAGCTTACTTTGTTGTTTATTTAACAAAATATATATTGGCACTTGAACTTTTTGTGTTCTGTATTTTCAGAGCGTACTGAAAAGTACGTCATAACTATTAAATGCTGAAAATTTAAGCATGGTACTTTATGCTCTGCTTTATACTGTATTAAGAAAACAAGTGACTATAAATTTGCAGATAGGCTAAAGAAAAAGTTAAGTAGTTAATAAGGAGTAAAGTAATGCTTTTAGGGTATTTATGTAGTAGTTTACTTGTGTGTAGCTTAAAATAAAAATAAATATGAAAGGCAAACATTACTGGGGTCAAGGTCAAGGTCTTTACGTTTTTGAACAAAAAAACATAGCGAGCAGTAGAAAGTACTGCTCTCACATAGGCTTTCCTACCACATTTTGTCAAATAAAAGATAAGCTAGTTAGCACTTTCCTTGAAAGTGGCATTAGTAGATCCTTTTCAAGTCACTGTCCTATTTTCCTCAGTTTGAACAGGAATATAATGTGCTTTTTAGACCTCTTTTGAGACCCTTCACACTTGGCTGAAATTAGAAAACTGTGGTTAGGGGTAAGGCTCCTATGTACATGAACTCACAATAATATCAACTGCATGAATTTCTTACAGAAGAATCACTTTAAAGTATTATTCTAAACTGCTTCCATTTACAAGAATTTGGAAAGGCTCACATACCTTACCAGCATCCTACTTTACTGTGCCAGGCATTCTGTTTTTCTCTTAAAGTTTGCAGTCTGTGTCAGAATACAAATTCCTTTTGAATGTAAGAGCCTCTCTCTGAATTCTCTGCAGAATTTTTATCTTTGTGTCATAACAGCTCTCTAACTGGTTGCAGAAATAGGCTGATGATAAACGTGCACTGAATTACATCCTGTACCATGGGCATTATTCTAAGCACTTTTTATTTTGGAAATCTGGTTTATCAGAGTAACATAGTCATAATGTCATCAGTAAGTCATCTCCTTTTTCCTTCTCTAACAGTAGGAGGTAATGCAGGAGCCTAGTAAGGGGGATTTGACCTGCTTCCTGCCTGATCACTCCTGCAGGAGGGGACCCTCCCATGTCTGGCAAGGGAGATCAGGAAAACCCAGAGACACAGGAGACAGGGTTTGCATTTTGACCATCCTTACACTAGAGAAATGATATCTGAAAAACCTGTTAACAGCTACAGACACTGCATCTTCAGAAGAGATAAATGTCAACTTAGGATGATCCACAGCATTCTGCTGTGGTTCAAACTGTGGTGGCCACAGATAACAAAAGGCTCCTACTGTGCAAGGTGACTCGTGTTGTCCTTACATGGAGGGTGAGAAGCTGCTAAATCTTGTTACTAGAACCACATGTGGCATATTATGTTTTCCTGGACATCAGTAGCAACCAGCTACAGCTTCCGCCTGTCACTTAGGTCTTGACATAAAAGGTGATTTTCCTCCTGACAGGTTCAGCCAACTGGTTCTTTACACAGCACACAGGCTGTGGTGTTGCATCCCATGTGCTTAGCTTGCATTCCTTTGACTTTTGTTTTGTGGAACACAGAAATTGGTTACAGTAGCAGTTGCTGGGCTGTTAGAATTATCTGAAGTTTTCTGACAGTTGCTACATTTTCTTTGATGAGCCCTTTTTTTGCAGTGGCTTTAAGATTTTTAAAGACTTTTTGTTTAACTGATAGTTCAGTTTAAACAATGCAAAAATTACTTTTCAAAATTAAATTTTGTATACCTAGCTTGACAACAATAAACACATCTCAGCTAAAATGTCTTCAGCAAGAGATCAAGCCTACCTCTCTGAATCCTCATGAAAGCTCATGCTTGCTTCCACCTAGTATAAGCCGTACCTCATGCCCAGGGAGGTTATAAAAATAGACATGCTTATCCCATGTCTTCATCTGAGTCAAGTGATAAAGGGAGTGTAATATAGGTTTTTACCATATTGTTTCCAAACCTTATGGAAATATGTGTTCAGTTGCAGGTCATCTATGATGATCCTGTTACAAAATATTTATTGGAGTCATGCTATTAAAAACCAAGGGTACCACCAAGCCTGAAACCATTGCCACTGATCTCTCACCAGATAAAGGGCTATCTTCTAAGTTCTGGCTTCTCTTTTGTGAGTCTTTCTATATATTTATTTTGTCAGTCTAGACCATATGAAATATGGAAGTTTGAAGAGAAAATATGTGGAAAAAAGCAGATTTTTTTTTTCTTTCTTTAAAGAAAGAGACCTATTGGCAAGCACATTAAGTTATCCCTTTCGCATAAGGTATGTTTTCCGTGGAGGCCTGCCATGTTTGTTTCATATGAAGAGAATCACAGTTCTGTTGTTGTTGTTCAATCAAATTCAGGAAATGTTTGATCATACCTCCTAAACTTTCCTCCCACAGCAGCGATTAATCACTCCCTTTGAAGTGCATATGTTTTTACAGCTAGAAGGAAAGTATTGACAACTGATTAAGTACTAGTTCTTGAAATGCTGTGTATGTGACAGCAACGACATACAAAAAATTCCTTTGGTTTTAGTGGGATTTGTCTGTATATCATGCTAAAGTCCCCAAATACTTGGAGGCTGATGTGACTTTGTGATTTTGGAGATATTTCAGTCATTAATATGGAGGAGTTATATATTGAATACATATTAAATTTTGAATAAACGGAGTAAATTATTGTTTAAAATTTGAATAATCAATCATATGAATTCATTAACATTGTGATTTTAAGAGTACAGAAGCCAAGGTAATAAGCCTGGTAATAAGTAATAAGCCTGGTTTTATCCTGTAGATACAAAGCCATCACTTCTCCAGGACAACCACCCAAGCTTCCCTTCACAGGGAAAGAGCTTCAGTCTTTGACTATCTTGGTGGTCCTCCCTGACCTTGCTCATGTGGTTTTTTTTGTGCCTTTCTTTTGAATTCTGGTGAATCCAATAATTATTCCCTCAATCTCCTAGTCGTGGTCTTGTTGAAACAGCCCAGCTGCTAGTCTTCAACACATCCAGGACACAGAGTGTGTCCAGGACTCTCAGGTTCTTCTCAGCAGAGCTAAGCTATTCAGTCATTCTATCCACAGACTTTACCAGGCTGCACTGGCTGCACTGTCAGTCCATCCCAGGTGCAGGAATTCACACTTCCTGTTGTTGAATTTCATGATGTTCCTCTTGGCCCATTCCTGTAGTGCTTCTGAGTAGTATCACTTTCGTTAGGTCTATCTGCATTTTCTGGTTTGGTGTTGCCCTATACTTGGTAAGGGTGTGCTCCATCTTCTTCTTCAGGTCACTGATAGATATATTAAATAAGGTGGATCCCAAGAAAAAGTCCGGGAGGAAGTCCACTGGTAACTGGCCTCCAGTCAGGGTTCACTGACCTCCAGCTGTTATCCTTTGATCTTGAAAAGTCAGCCAGGTTACCACCTATGCAAAAGTCACCCATCCAGTCTGCATCATCGCAACCTGGATACTTGGGTGCCATTAGAAACCATTTCAAATACAATAGAGGAGTTGAACTCAAATTCACTACTGGCATCATATGAAGATGGACTGACAACATAATTAAGATTATGTTAAATTAAAAACAGCTGTAGACTGAATTTCTCAGGGCATTCTGAAAAGTTGTTTACAGTTCAGTATAGTGTAGAGTGTTTTGTTTTGTTTTGTTTTATTCCCTCAAAAAATTTCTGACTGGAACTAGAAATCAACTCCTGTTTGAAGGTCCAGTAGAAGAACTTAATATAATTTATTTCCCACTTTTCATTAAGTAGTTTATATCCTACACTCTGGATTTGTGCAAGATATGATTATTTATAATAATAAATAACAAGGATATTTAATGAAGAAATAATCCCAACTTTTCCCAAATGCTGAGATCTGTGTACATCCAACAAAATTTAGTGGATTTTCTATGCTTCAAATACTGGTATTACTCAGAACAACATTTTCCCCATTTCTTCCTGAGTATCTATTTCTTGTGACCTGACTTTTATCATCTGGGTGATTTTTTTCTCTGTTATCATTCTTAATTAGTAGAAAACTCTGAGACTCTGTATCCTGTAGAGTATAAGCTAGAAGTGTCCCATACTCTGTAATAAATGGTTAATGTCTCAAGTGATCAATATGGAAGGGAATTTTTCACTTTCAGCTTCTTCCAGTAGTGTTTTGGAGTGCCAGTAGTGCCAAATTAAAATTATGACAGGAATTCACAACTTCTTTCTGAGAGTTTATGGAAAAAAAAAAAAAAAAATCTCTAGTACTCTCTCTTAATATCCTCACTGGAATTAAAGTCTTCAGAAACCAATTATTGATCTCATTGTATATTGTTAGTCTTCTGTCCTTAGCATCATGTAGACCAGAATTTTTCTGTGGCATTTCATCTACTGGATAGTTAAAGAGTGTACAACATGACATTCCTCCATATAATTTACAAATGTTTATGTATATTGCTTGAAATACTATGCAAATAAAATTAACTCCACAGAATTGTCATGATTTATAAAACGTATATTGGGATTTAGAAGCCTATTTTGCAGATCACCTTTGCAGAGCAATACCTACCAGGACTAAAACTGAGCTTGATTTATGTTAATGCTAATTAGCTACAGGCTAACAGCTATGCAAGAAAATCAAGTAGCTCTCATGTGCTCAGAATAATGAAACAGCTCAGAGACCAAACATTGCTATTAAGGAGCTGAACTTCATGCTTCCCTTTTCAGGCCCACTACTCCACATTAGGAGGCAGTGTAACACAAGACAGATATTACTATTTTAACTTCTTGTTATCTTAGACCAAGCTTCCAGAGAGAGATACCATTAAAAGTGAGACACAGCTAAGCTATCAAATCACATACATTGCTTCCTGAAGGATTCTGGCTCTTCTCTTGGTAGTCTCCTGTTCCAGCTCAAAAGAGGCTGCAGATGAACCCTTTAGTAGATCTGATTATATCCTGTTACTGCTCACATAAGCAATATAAACACTTCTAGTATTTTGAATGAGATTTAAAGAAATGTGATATTAGAGATTAGTTCATAGAGACCAAGAATAAGTGACTCACAAAGGATGGGTGAAAGATAAACAGATGTTTACTGGATAACAGTTCATTGAGTGCATGGAGTTCTGTACAGCAAGCTTCAAACATGTTCTCTGGCACCCTGATGTTAATGTCTCCTATGGCCAGATCTAAAGACTTCATCTCATTGACAATGAAAAAAGATGTGCCACACAGCAACCTGTGAATTATCCTTATTTAGGTTCCTTTAGAATGACTGGGCTCAAAAATGTGCTACGAGTCTTTACAGTGTGACCTCATGCACAGCCTAGATTTGTCCAGATCAAACACTTGTGTTGAATTTCTGTCTGAAGAGTACTTTGATTTGATGCTCTGAAAACTTAAATGTTTATTTTTTCCTCCCTTTTGTCAAATCACATGGAGTAAGTTCTTGAATTTTGCAGTGGTTGTGAGAGAATAAAAGTATTCTAAGGGCCAGATATGTTAGGAACTGGCAGAGCTCCATTGACTTGCTAAGGTTATGCTGTCCCAGCATTCATAAAGGTCAGATGGTTACAGGCTAGTGAGAGCAACATGACATTTAGATCTTTGGCCATGTTCCAAATTCATGTGGTCAGCATTGCATTTTTTTTGTTTTGTTTTGTTTTGTTTTCTTCCAGAAATTGGAGTTTATTCACTTATATCTAGATGCCCTTTGTAAATATTCAAGATAATCTTTTAAAATGTGGCCTACTTAGATAGCAAGCCGGAACACTTGGCTTGCCAAAATGTGTCTGTGCTTTAGACTTATAACACAATAGCTTAGTATGAAGTCTTTCTTCCTTAGTAATTTTGCCCATGTAGCTTTTAAACTGAGAATACTTGAGAATACTAGCCTCAAAAGTATGTGAACAAAATGGAATGTGTGCTACTGAAATCAGTAGTTGTCGTGACAGTGGATGCTTGTGAGCCATCATGCAGGTTTACTAACTCTGGATACAAAGGAAATAAGAAAAGTGTTCACTGAAATATTTTTACAGCATCTCAATGACATTTCTGAGGATGCAGGTGAAGTTTTTCCCTAACTTCACCTGAAATTACAGACTGAGAGAGCTGGGATGTTGGGACTTATTCTATAGAAAAGCAACACCTCTCTTACAGGCCTCATTTTCTTGAAGATGACCATAATTATTTACATGAAATTTGGTTTGTCAAAAGAAAGTGTGAAAAAGGTTCATTATTCCAGGATTTCCTGGATAAAACAGCTTTTGGATTCAGCTGCTGATAGGGAAAACAAAACAAAACAAAACAAAAAACTAATGATGATTATTTGTACAATATAAGAGCACTTTTTTCTCCTTTCATTTGGGAACACTTTCTCCCTCTCTCTCTCCCTCTCTGTGCCTGAGTTCAGCTGAACAGCAGCCAAACTACATCACTCAGTTATCTCATTAGTCTTTTATAAAGGGGAAGACAAACAAGTGAGCAATGTTGAAGGGTTTCATTTCAGGGAAAAAAAAAAAAAAAAAAAAAAAGGAGGGGGGTTCTCTGTGTTCTGAAATGCAGTTGGAAAGACTGAAATTTACGTCAATCTAAGGAACACAAGAAAATATAATATTTAGTATTTCAGAACATAATGAGAACAGGAACAGGAGAAGAAATTGGTTTGGTCTACCTCTTCAGAGACATTTTAGTAGTGTAGCAGAAAATAATGGCTGGAATTTTTAAAGCTTATGAATAAATTTGAAGCACAGTTTTCTGGAAAAGAATATCTCTGACTCCTTCCATAAGGAAAACCTGAGGAACCTTCTCTACAATTCCTACATCCAAACCCATAACATTTGACTCTTTGTTTCTGGACTGTAAGACATAAATAGACAGTGAGATTTAAAAACAAAAAAACAAACAAACACATAAACTTAAATCTATCTCTACCTTTCAACATTTAAATACAAATACAATTCTTGGTATTTCAGTTCTTTTTTATGAACCCTGTTAAAAACACTCTAGCAAAACTGATACAACTTTTTTCTGTGTACCTTTTCTCAACGATCTTTCCTTACTTATATAGAAATACCACATAAATAACCCAAACACCATCCAACATCATTCTCATTGAAATAATAATAAATCCACCTTCCTTTTAGAATCTTTTTGGCAAAATTGTACTGCTGCATCTTTGATTGATTTCAAATATTTTAGCTGTGGTAGAGATTTTGTTGCAAAGGCAAAACACCTTTACACCTCAGTTTTGTACGCAGTCTCAACAAAGCTGCTAAAAGTCTACCACTTGTAGTTAGATGAAACCATGTAGATCCTTTAAGCACAAATGAATAACATGGTGAAGGATGTAGAAGGATGATGGTCTCCTCTGTTAAAGGAAATGTTTATGCCTAGTAGTTGCACACTAAATATAAATTCACTTATGTGTTTTGAAGAATACGTAATTTATTCTAACAGTTCCCAGTCCTTACATGATGTGTGCCTGCTTCAAATGTAGATGGGCAAGTGATGAATTATAGCAGTCTCAAACGCCTGAAAGCAAAACCTGATGCTGTTTTTGATCTTTTAGTTCAGTAAAACAGTCACTAATGGGAAGCAGGCCTTAGTATACATTGCTTCATTATAGAAAACTACAACAAGAGTCCTGAGTCCTAAAATATATCAAATGTTAAAGCAAAAGCATAAATGGTAAATCAAGTTGCATTAAACTTTCATAATTTATGTGCTATTCTATCAGTTCTCTGTTTAGTCTTTTCCTCATGTAGGTATATTGTAATTTGGCTAGAGAAGCAGGAAGAAAAATCTCAGCAGAGATTTGCCATGTGAATCCATGTTTGATGTCATCAGAAGTGGTGCCACTTCCATTTCTGATGCAATAGAACGTTTTTGGAATCCACAATGTTCCCTATTTGGAGTTCAAGCCAAAGCTGACTTATGTGATCTTTATTCTGGAAAGATACACAAAGGATAAGTTTATATAACACACTGCGTTAGTAACAGAGCAATGTGGTGCTCTATTTGCATTATAACTTTGTCTTCTTGTTTCTTCATGTAACAGGCATCATACAATTAACATTTAAAAGGATAGTCTGAAGACAAAACACTTCAAGTGCAAAGCAGTTTTGCTGGTCTACCATTTCATTTAAAAAAAAATAGAACTGACTTTTGTCAGTTGATTCACATATTGCTGTATCTGTGTGCTGGTTCCCAGCCTGCTGGCAGCTTGACTGAGTGATTGCCAAGTTCACATCTGCTGCAGAAGTTGTCACCTCTGCTTTCTGATGACTCTTGCTGTCTTGAGGAACTGTGACAGGGTATTGTAACACTGGCACAAGGCTTGTCAGTAACAGAGGCAAAAATAAATGTATTATACAAAGACAAAAATTCAGAATCTTGCTTCTCATGGAATAGGAAGAAGTGGGGAACGGGAAAAAAGCAAGAAAATGAGACCTGGAAGGTCAGGCTCACAGGTCCTGTTGCTGCTGGAGGAGTGTAAGGAGCAGCCATCACTGCTTCTAAATGGAGCTGACCTTGATTCCTAAACTAACTTGCCACACATAACTGCCCTGAGTGGCAGGGACAGCAGCCAGCTCAGTTCCCAGGGTCCTGTGGAGGTACCTCATCCCTGTGTACCTGCCAACTTTTCCTGTCCCATCCTGATGATAGTAACATCCAGTGGCAATAATGGAACTGAAAGCATGAGAAATGACATAAAAGAGGGGGGCTAGCCGTAGCCCCTTGCAAAGTGTGCTAAGTGGTTAAGCAACTGCTTTTGCAATTTCACGCTGAAGTTAAGCATACGGGTTCAACTGTGGTGGGGACAAAAGCTCTGCTTTTACAACAGAAATTGATAATAGCTTATTGTTGTCTTTTTATTATTTATTTATTTATTATTTATTTATTGATTTAGCTCTACTCTTCTTCAATATCACTCTGTGTGTCTATACCCATCATTCATTGGGTCTCTGTACTGACAGGAGGCTATCTTGGTTATCCTTTCACCAGACAGTTTCATCAAAGGTGCATTTCAGAGGCTTTGGCATCAGAGACACCCCACACTTTTTTGTTGCCTATTGGCCGGAGCTGTCAATAGGTGAGATGACGTGTTGCTGATGTTACATCTCTGCACAGAACATACAGTTAACACTGTGCTTGGCTGCGTTTACTCGGGGGAGCTCTCTGTTTTATGTAGTAGCACCCTCCTGCAAAGACTGCAGGGAGGAAGGGAAGCTCATGCCCCCCTCCTTTCTCCCCCATCAAGCTGGTTGCCCGTCACCAGCTGCATGATGGCATCTGAGGATGGACCGACCTACCCAGTGCTGGCCCCTTGAGGAAATTCACAGCTGAGGGAGAGGGAAGCTGAGGGATGTTTTAAGTTCGATTGTTTAGCAGGAGATCAGGGATGAGCTGGGGGGTCAGAATAACTCACATTTGTTGGTGTGTTAATGTCCAGCTCTGTTTAATATCAGAGGCAGCTGTCATGTTTGCACAAGACAGAATCTGAGCTGATCAGCGCTATCGTACTTTACCACGCAGAAAAAGGCCAGCAACGGCATTCTTAAATGGAAGTGTGGTTT
>CM021765.1:107533999-107638866 GCA_011076525.1 Nettapus auritus | reverse complement strand
TTTTTTTTTTTTTTTTTTTTTTTTTTTTTTTTTTTTTTTTTTTTTTCCCTGTAATTTTAAACCTACATGAGTTACTCCCGGCTCTGTGGGTGTTCTTTATTTAAGGTGGCCTGGGCAATTTTAAGCTGATTGACATACACCAGGAGTGTATGATTATTAGGAAAACCATCTCAAATCCATAAATTGTTCCTGAGTCGCTTCATTAATCTATACAAAATAAATCATGCTACCATGGGCAGTTAAAAAAATATTTATTTATGTGATTATTTATTTATTCTTTTCCAAGTAAAACCACTACCAACATGATACAATCAAAGGGTAGAAAGCTGTTGTATTTTACTATATTCATATTCCTTGTGCATTAGGCACCAAGCACAACAAGAAGGTTCAGTCCTGAAAGGTGCTAGAATTAAGAATAATGTATCAGTAGGATAATGCTCATGTAAATGCATGATGACTAAGGATGCTCCTCACCATACAGTCAAACATATTTTTAATGCTTTGCTCACTTTCACCAAGACTAGTGTTAATTCTCTGGCAGACTGATGAGAAATAAGGCATTGTGTAATATAAAATAAGGTGCAAGCTGAAAAGAAAATGACAGCTTTATTTAAATGGGGAAAAATAGCTAAATTGAATTGAATGGGAATAGTATTAATCCATGTAGCAGTACCTTCATTTGAGCCATTGATTCCACTTGTAAATACATCAGTGGTGTAACAGCATTGTACAAATTGTTGGAAGAAATCCCAATAATTTTGGAAACCCAGCAGAAAACAAGTGGCCTTTCGGTACTGGGCAGGTATCACAAGCATTTAGAGCAATGTAATAAACACATTAATTGTATCCTGCTGCAGAAATGATCTGCTGTCATATAACTCAGACTTTCAGCTTCAGGTTTGTCCTCTCTAGGCTTCAAAGTTCTGTAGCCACTGAAGTAAGCTGAATAATCAAATTCCTCTGATCTACTGCTACACACTGCTGGTGTGTTTGCTGGTGTGTTTTGGAGTGTAGCACTGTCACTCAAACTCCACTCACATTTTTAAGGTCATATATATATATATATATAAATATATATATATATATATAAAAGTATAAAAAGGTTTATTTTAAAATTATCCGTTGTGATGGTTGTTCCTTTGGAAAAATAATAATAAATCTTCAGCAAATTCTTTGGCTATGCTAATAAAAAATATACTGGACTTCTGTTTACATTATAACTGTAAGAGAACACAACAAGATTTGAGCCAAAAGTTTTCTTTTGCACACTGTGAAAATAGAATTTCACAGTGTGCAAAAGAAGAGCCTGAATGGCTCTTCTACGTATTTTTACTGTTTATGCAGTGAATATTAAAAGGTGCAGGAATTTGAGATCTCACTTGATATATAATCGTGGTATAGGATAGCTGCCCTTGGAGCAAATATTTATCTAGACTGAATCTAGAGTAAAAACAGCTCAATTTCCTGCGCTGCAGGTATGCACAAGGGAGAGGTATATCCAAGCACTGCTGAATTTCTCGCTTTTTCTCTGCGCCTCCGCACAGTGGCACCTTAGTGGCACCTCCGCCTCCCCGGGTTTAGGATTTGGCCGCTAGAGGCCCTTATGCGCCCGCAGGAGGCGGCGCAGCCATTTCACGGCTGCTGCTGCTGCTGCTGCTGCTGCTGCTGCTGCGAGGGGCTCTAGCGGAAACGGGGGGCAAAGTTCCCATTTTCACTGATGTAACATTAGGTCTGCAGGTCAAAGGGAAGGTTTCTAGGCAACCAAAAACACTGTTATTTTACTTATATTGACGATAACAAAGTTTTACTGAAAAAATAATAATAATAAAAGAGAATTTTTGCTTTACTTAGAGTGAAGATTAAGCTTTAGAAGCCAAAGTGGTCAGCCTGTACCTTTTTTAGGTGCTCCAGTGTATGAAAGCAATTAATTTCATGCTTATGAGAATATTAGTCATATTTAAAAGTTTAAATGATGCTTGAAAAGTCAGGCTGTTCTGACTAGACTTGTAAAATTTAATAATAATAATAGTAATAGTAATAATAATAACAGCAACAATAGCAACAACAATGCTACTGCTATGACTACTACTCCTACTACTATTACTGCTACTACTACTGCTAATAATTTTTTTTTGACAGTGAAATGTAAAAAATCTTTACTGTTCTGTTATCATTTACAGCAGTTATAACATTAAATACTTTTTAAATAAGATATAGAATTGAGAATGTTCTGTGTGTAACAAGCTCTCAAATGTTTCAGATCAAAGTATAAATTTAATGTCTTTCAACATTAAGGATTACAGATACACTGGAGATACTGTGCATTTACGCACATAATGTTATTAGAATCAATCAGATCACATCATAAATTAAATTTGTATAGTGTCAGAGTACTAGCACTTTCAGAAAGATGCATCTTAAACTTGCAGACTAGAAAACTAATGTATATATTTTGAATTAGGTATTTCTTCATGCGTATAAAATGAGTCTTCACTAACAATGTCACAATGTATTATTGTTGTGCATTACCTCAACACTGTACTTCCATAATAACTTTAGAGATGAGTTCCAATTCTAAGTGATATAAATTAAGGTCTAATTGTATCAGAGTTATATTTATTGTGAAATTTGAGTAGGCATCTCATCTCTGAAGTGGTACAGTACTCCCTGACCAGTCTGCCATGTTTTATTCATGTTCAGTAAAAGATACCAATACAAAGGACAGGACGACCTGTGGACTGATGGGCTAATTCTGCAGTTTGAACTAATCCTGTGGCGAGGCTCAGTTTTAACATGGTGCTAATGAGAAAGCCAGTCTGAAAGACTGATTGCACTTACCATTGGCAATTGGGATAGGGTGGGCAGCAGCACAGGCTTCCCCTCAAAGCACACATCCTCTTTCCATCACCCCACATGCTGTCCCTAGCAGGTAGGGACAGAAGCAGGGTGGCTGCAGGGCAGCACCTATGGGTGATGCATTGCTGCATGGCTTTTTTGCTTCTGTTACAGAGGAGATGTGGCTCTGGGGTCATGGTTCCTTCCTGATGGAAAGAGGACTATATAAATGGGGACATCAGGGTTACTCACAGCTACTGTATACGCCTGCAGGTATGTCTTACAGGGACATCTAAGGTTGCATCTGTGGCTTTAAGACAGCAAATGCAGTGTGTTAAACATAACTATGGTAAAGCTGTTGACCACGTGGAAAAAGAGCACTTACAAAGCAGAACAAAAAAACTTAATCTCCAAATCCACATCTTTTTGCACATTTCAGTAGAACACTTCTGAATTATGTCAGATTCTGCAGGATAAAGCATTGTGTATCAATTATTTCCACAAAAAGCAATTACCTCTTGCTTTTTTTAGATGCCTGTGACTGAAGATTTTTATTTTACATTTTATGCTGAGGTCAACCATAGATAAAATTGGTGCAGAAATGAGTCATGGGTTTTCACACTGAAGGCAATTAATCACTGGACCACCCTGACATGGGTTGTGGTGAATTTTTCATCACTAGAAGTTTCTATTAAAATATAATATTTTTATACTTATTCCAACTAGATTTAATTTGGGAAAGTCCCTTGAGCTGTGTCATATAAGAGACCAATCTAATTTACTGCAGTGGTCTCTTCTTGCCTTATGAGTTATGAATCATATGTTTCATTTTGTTTTTGCTACAGTAGTTACTTGAATTGTTTAATGTTTGTATATTTAGTTTAGTTTAGTTTAGTTTTGTTTTTCTTTTTTTTTTCTTCTTTTTTTTTTTTTTTTTTTTTTTTTTTTCCATAAAATTAAACCTTTTGTGGTAGTGGCATAAGTCATGTTTCCCTAATGCAAACAGAATAGAAACAATTATTGTCTTTGGCTAATTTAAGGCTAAATAAATAAATCTTTTAATTAAATCTAAAGGATTAGTGAATGAAAACGGGAATAAGAACACACATACAAGTAATTTTAAAAGATCAGAGATAGAGCTGGCTAACTTCAAAATATAATAATTAGGAGGGCCAAAGAAGTGGCTTAATTTAAAAAATACAAGTTAAACAAAACAAAACAACTCTATTTTCTAGTGTCATGTTAATTAAAAAATAATAATTATGCCATGAAACTTGGGGAATACTAAAATCTGACACAGGCTGCAGTCTGATTCAAACAATACTTTACTGTTTAATATAGACAGTTGTGATTTAAAAACATTTTAATAAAAAGATATGTGTGTATATTCATATATATGCATATATACATTAAAAATCACCTTATAAAAAAGAATATTTCCAAAGAAATTATCCAATATTTTTTGAGGCGATCTTAATGTTTATTTTAATATAGTTATGTATATGAAGTATATATCTATACATATAATATTTACAAAGCAGAAAACGTATGAAGACAGTGTGTGGCTGTTTTCAGTGCTTTCCTCCAAGGCAAGAGATGCCATAGCAAACAGAAGCTGGAACTACACCATAAACAGCTTTTGGGTTATATGACCAATCCCCTGAGGCAAGAAGGGGCAACACATCTATCTTGTTGACTAATGGGATGATTGCAAACTAGAAAGAGGGGAGGCTGGTCTGGATAAAGCAGACTTCCTCTGGGAAGTGCCACATGTATTCAAAGCACATGGCACGGTGTCCTGACCTCTGGATCCCATATGTGCTTGGCAGAAGCACTCCATGGAGGGACATAAGGTGGCAGTGGCTCTTTCCTTCTAGTGTCCTGGGCTCTGGCGGAGTCCCAAGATAACTGTGCAGCCATCACTTGCCACGAGCAGCTACCCACCAGACATAGAAGAAGATGCTTGGCAATTGTAAAATGGAAAATGGCCTTGACAGGTGATGTTATTCTCTGCCTGCCACTCAGGAGTAATCAAGGCCTTCCTGAGGTACTTATCAACCCCCCTCACCTTTTAAGTGAAGAAAGATTTTGGCAATAAGGTACAAGTCAAGATTCCAACCCTCTCTTCAAGGGCTCATATTCCATATAAATGGAATTTATAGGTGTAATTAATACTGCTGTATTTACTGATGATGTGTGGATTGATAGGTACTGTGTAGGGACATAAGGAAGCTGTATTTTTCAGTTTTTCTTGCTCATTTGCTATCTTTCCATCATTTACTTTCAATTAAAAGACTTGTGGTTGTTTAGTTCAACTGCTGAAGTTCCTGCTTCTCTAATTACAGTTGAGGAGGGAGTAGGGATAAAAAAGTAATCTTTTTGGTTTTGGAAAGGAATAGCTATCTGCTAGCAAGCAATCTTTACTCTGAACTCTGTCATGGCCATTGAAGATTACTGTCAACATACTAAAAACAAAACAAAACAAACAAACAAAAAACAAGCAAACAACAACAAGTAAATTAATATTTGTATTTCAGTGTAACCTACTGAAATAATATTCACTTTTAAGAGTTTCATTCAAGATCATTTGTTGCCAATGTATATACTTCTTTGTCTCAGTGGAAATAACATCTTCATGAAGTGAATGGTTGGCTAGTAATAAGGACCGGTCTCTGAGCGCAAATCCTCTGAAGGAACTGTAGGTCACAGTACTCAGGCAAGTAGTTGCACACAGAAGGGTTCTTTTATTGGGCTCTCATTTACCTTTTAATCCTCTTATTCTTTTCTTTGATGACTTTTTTTTTTTTTTTTTTAGCTGCTACAAAATGGTCCTTTTATTGAAGAAGGATGTCATGCCTGCATGTTGTCCAGGTCAGTTTATAAATAATATAGGTAACGTGTGTTTAAAGCCTTATATTTGATTTGGTAAAGTTACCTCTTCAGCACACCACCTGAAATTAGGCTAGTTAATTGGCCAAACAGGTTCCTTAGTGTTAGACAGTTAGGTTGCTGCTTCTCTGGCTATATAGTGCTTAGATAGAATATAACCACGCTGGTCTCTGGAATATAGTGGTTAGCTGTACTTTTTCTGTAAGAAGTGCAGGTGTAAATACAATGTGAAATTCTTTCATTGATTTTCTCAAAGTGCTGGATAGGAAATCTACTCACATTACTTAAATTTAATGTCTTCATGGTTCTAATTTGTTCAATGGCATCCACTTGAAATATTTATTTCAGTGTCTGGCTTTAAGATTCTGAAAACACTTATTTCCTTGATTTATCTTACCCATACAGTTGTGTCCATTGTTTTCTTTAAGGCTGCTCATGTTGTTTTCATGGACATATGCTGAGAAACTGAATTCTCTGTGACAATGTGTGCTATTCAGCTACCTGAACAACGACCTTGGGTGTTCACTTGTGACACCAGAACACTTAATCCCAAGTAATTCAGACACTTACCAGGGGAAAAAAAAAATATATATATATATATAGAGAGAGAGAGAGAGAGAGAGGCTAATATTTGTCATAAAAATGCACATTTCAGAGGGGAAAAACAAACAACCAAACCAAACCAAAAAACAGCTATATCATTGATATAGCCTCATCTCAATATAACTGTAAAATAGAAAAAAAATCATAGCATTGAGGTTCTGAGAATTATGGTGAGAAGTGACACAGAAGCTATCAGGAAATCTTAAATGAATGATGTCCAGCTGAAAAATGTCTTTTCTTAGCACTTAGAGAACATCTCATCAGGCTGGAATACAATGAAATAAGAAGGCAAGATGATAGCCAAAATTTTCAGCTGTTGGGACAGTTCGTAGAACATGTTAAATTCACATTTTACCATTTTTGATTCCTGTCTTTATACATTAACCTCTTTGTGTAGAGGTTTGTGAAGTCATTAGTACATATTTGTAGAATTAATAAGACAGTGTCTGCATGTTTCCAGATTTAGAAGCAATCCATATAATCTCATTCAAATAGGCATTTTCATCAGAGATTAGTAATTAGCTACTTCACTTTAAAATGAATTTGAATTTATTTTAGTAGTGTTTGAATCTATAGCAGTGATAACATGAAACTAAAGATTATAGTCTGAATGGTTCATTGCATATGCTTTTTCTTTCACAAGCATAGGAGCCTATGTTATTTTGAAGTATCCCCTGGTCTCTGTTGGTCTTTCTGTTGAGAGTGCACTGGGCTCTCTCCCTTTAAGCCAGTAGACCTAAGTCCTTTTTCAGTTAAAGGACAGATTAATCAGCATAAAGTCATGACTCCTTTGTGTCAATACATCAAAAATAGCTACCATTAATACAAACAGAGCATCATCTATATCAAGAATCCTTTGATTTTCCTACAATAAAGAAGCAGCTGGGAAAAAGACACTACAGTTAGTATTCTCCATCAGGAAGTGGAAAATATGCATTGCTGAATAAAACAAAAAGAACACACCTCATCAAAACCAGTGTTATGAAAAATGTAAATAGAGTGTAAATAGAGGTGGAGAATAACTCACCTAAAAAGTCAGCAAATGCCTCACAGAGCTGCAGCTGAAACCCTAACCTATTGTGCAGGTGAGATTGCCAATGCAGATTCATAGGGGGATGCTCTCCAATATAGTTTGCTTGTTCAGAACAAACTATGGATTTTTAAACCAAAATTATAATAATAATAAAAATCTTGCTCTGAAAACCCCATAAGTGTATGTCCAACTTGTAAAATGTGAGTCTAAGTGATGGTTTTCCATATGAGAGTAGAAGAGTAGAGGTGCCAGTAGATACTGGCCTTAGAAGTGGTGGCTCCTGGTCTGTTTTCAGTCAGTGATTTAATCTGAAATAACCTTTGTGCTACCGGTGATATCTGCACAACAGTTGCTCTATTCTTTTCTGTCATGATTGTGCAAATATTTAAGATCTTCTGGAGAGAGTACATAAAGACTATACAGTCAGAGAAAAGAGGAAGGAAGCCCCTTTATGCAGTGACAAGACTTTTGCTGTATCACCTAGAAATTTAACTGACCTAGAAGAGTTAATTTTGTCTTTCAGACTGAGAACAGACTTACATACTTCAGACAAAACTAAGATGTACAGGGGGTGGCCCATTTTTCGTTTATGGAAAAGTGATTCTTTGGTCCGAAATGACAACGCTTCCATGCTGGGAGGCAGCCTGCAAACATCTTGCTTCTTTCTACAGTGGCCTGCAACACAGCTAAGAACAGCTGTTTCTGAAGGGGTTGAAATGCACCAGTAAAATTCATCCCTTCTGCTTCTGTCTCACATTTCAAGCACCGTCTCTGCCCCTGAATCTGCATGGCACCACTCAAGCTTGAAAACCTGGGCTTTCTTGTGCACCAGCCTCCATCTGCAATCACTGTTGCAGCACAGGATGTTGCTGTGGAGGGACAAACTCTGAGACCCTTCACATTTTCCCAGTGTAAGAAAGGTTTTCTATACAGTGTTGTGCTGTGCACAGCTATTGACTTGGGCCTCAGGTCAAAATAGTCAAATTCAAGCTTTGGTGGGTTAATTTAATTCTTTCTTCTCACACAGCATGGGTGTACTGGTGCCCCAATACAGCCATCCCACCGTGGGTTTGGGACCTAATGCAGTCAGTATTATCTTTTGTATCTCTAATTAATTCTTCATTTCACTAATATTTCAGCATTTTTTGGACCAAAAAACTCTTCAATATTAAACAAAAAAGAAGATTTCTAAGCACTTTCTATTAGTTTTGCTCTCAGTAATCACTATGGGTTAATTTCTTTATTAGCAAAATGGAGTAATGCCATTTAGTCATGCTGCCAAACTGCTTTATAGTCTGGAAATATGAAACATTAAACACACATGAAGCAGTATTAACCTTGTAAGTTCATCTGGGCAAGAATTGCATCCAGCTTTGTTTGTTCTAAAAATAACATTTTTCTTAAAAGGGATTAAAGTTCCTTGAGTGCCATCCTCCCCTGCCAAAGCAAACCCATAAAAGCAAAGAGATGCCAAGCAATGGAACCCTTCTTACTGATATCCTCTCACGGCATATTTTCCTTGATGATGACAGATTACATCTTTTCCAGGAATTTTTGCCTTCTTCAGATAAAGAAACACAGCACACTGAATATGTTAATCACTTTTGTTGGCTATTGCAAATTCTGCCTTAAAACCTCAAAAATGCTGGAGTACTGAGCCCTGACAGATGGTCACAGGCTGTGTGCAGTGTGTTTATCTGAGGATGAAGTATGAAGTCATATGTAAGTGTGTACGTCTGTGTTGCATCTTCAGTGTGCGCCTCTTGCTCACCCTTGAAATATCAGCTGACTGAGTCATAAGCAAAGTACAATATGGAATTTGCCATGCTGTTTTCATTAAAAATTGTGTCCCATTCTCAATTATTACACCCATTTTTTCTCTTTTCGGGTAGCTGTGCTTTGAACTCAGGGTGGATTGTCTGAGCACAGGCATTTTCGAATGCAAAAAGGAGGCCTCAGACAACATCTAAGTCTTCAGACTGCTGGACAAACTGTTAGAAATTTGTGCATCCTCTAAAGCAGTTAGGTCTTGCTTCTGTTCATGTCTTCTAAAAGTCTGTATGCCTGCTCTGTCAAAAAGGGGAATACTGAAAGAATCCTCAACTGCATTTAAAATACGTATTTTTTTAATAGTATACTACAAACTATCATTATCGGGGCATAAACAGAGTATTGAATGGGATTGTCAGAAAGAGAGGCTGCTTTTTATTAACAGGATGATTGCCAAAAACAGAAGTCATAATCATATGAGAGAACTCCAGTTCCTCTTTCATAAGTTGATAGTGGTATTCTTTTTCTTTTTAACCTTTTGTTCCTGTATGTCTGGAGCACAAATTATTACACTTCTATGGTGCTGTATGCCCTAGAATGAATCTTCTTGAACAAGAAATGAAAAGAAACTCTACTTTTTAGTGAAAGAGAAGTTGGAATGCTCTGGCCTGTCCACATCCCTTGTCTTGTAAATGATTGATATGACTGTGGTTTCATGCAGTAAAATAATCACTCATGGAGGAAAACAGGCTCTGTCTAAAGAAACACAGTCTGAACAAATCATGGTGTAAATAATACTGTGTTTGTCATCAAGTGTGGCTGGGAAAAGGTCAAATGATGCCAAACTTTACTGTAAACTGTTAGGGAGCAGGATGGGTTTGGATGTGCAGTTGGCAAGCTGGACAAAACCTGTAAAAGTTAGAGTGGGAAGCTATCCTGGCAGTATGCAGGTGAGGTGAGGCACAGAATGCTGATAAAGGCTTTCTCTAGATCAGAAACACTTCTGCATTAACAAAATTTTGTTCTGTTGAGGAAAGAAGTGTATTATGTTCTCATGTTAATTGACAATTAAGTTACTTTTATGAGGCAAACCCTTAAACTGAACAGTAATGCAATTACTCAAAGATTTCCCTGTAGAAGAAGGAAACGTCTTTCAGGGGTGAGTTTTAATATTCTTCAAGTACTGTATTGGCTTCATTTTGCTTTATGCTTCTAATTGCATAATCTCTGAATGGTGACACTTAACTTTGCAGATCTGTTCTTATTCTGTGGAGCAAAGCCTTAATCACAGTATTACAAGCCTTTTAATTAATGCAGAAGCTTATCAAAACACACTGGAAACACTTTTACAGGACACAACTTCATGTTGCAATCATTGGCTCACTTTTCTAAACGTGAGGGTGAGTGCAATTACACTGTAACAGTAAAATCTCAAATTGTATTTAAACACTTTACATTTAAAAAGATATATATATTAAAACCTATTGCATGACAGCGTAAGATAAATATCAGTAAGATTTATTTGAAAACAAGCAAAGGACTGTGGTTGTTTTGTTGTTGCTATTTCTTCTTCTTGTTTTTATTTATTTATTTATTTTTATTGAAAAGTAACAGGGTAATTGCCAGATAACTGCCTTGAAATGCATGGTAGCTTCCATGAAAACTTTTAAAATCATGCAACAGTAATTCAGATGACCCATGGTTTTACTGTGCAAAACAGGAGAGAAATGGAACTAGGCCTGTACTCAGGATAAATATGAAGACTTGCATGTACCAACTAATATTAATTTAGTCACACTTAAAGCTGCTTTATCACCAAGTACTTCTGAAGTTATCAAATACTGTGTAATTCTGGTTTGTAGAACAGAGTTCTAATACTGTCTCATGAAAACAGGCTGCATACAGTGAAAATTGCCTGCATCTATATATAGAAATGTGTCCCTTAATAGAGACCTGCAGTAAGCTGAGAATTTGGCTCATTAGAAATATAACACTAAAAATGGAAGTCATTAGAGATACAAAGCTCTTGAAAATAGGAGGTCTCTGGCCTGTAGTTCAGAAGTTAGTGCTACATACAGATTAAACCATAAAGGAATATATTAGACAGATTATATCAAAGCAATACTGCTCCCAATGGTTTTAGAAATATCTATGAAATACTGTCTCTGGGTTGTTTACCCTGCATAGGAGAGGAATTGAAACTAGAAAAGTGAGCCTTGACATTTTAACCAAAGTCTACAAGAGTCAATTAAAAGATTTACGTCATCTTCAGCAGGTGTGTTGTCAGCCATTATGACAGAGTAAAATTTGACTGTTCAGTTAGTATAATACAAGAAAAAAAATAGTTGTTATGCAAGTTTAACACTACAGCTATAAATTACAGTTAGACAGTCACTATTTGATGGCAACCACTATTTCAGCTTTATGTCAGTGTTTGTTACATATGACCATTTAAACCCTTCTGTTACAGAACATTTGTTTTGAGAATGTTTGATCTCCAATTTTGATTTTTAATCTATGTATTGCCTGTACAAAGCTACAAAATTGCATGTTAACAAGCAATTTGCACTTTTCACAGATACAATGTGCAAATGCTATTCTCCTTATGAAATCTGTAAACAAATTACAGTGATACCTGTCAAAACATTAAAATAGTGAGTGTCAAAGACTTGTGTAAGCACCATACAGCTAGCCTGAGTTTTGTCCAGGTGTGAGTTCAGGGGCAACGTTGTATGAAGTGCAAAGTGCATGAGACAAGTCCTCGTGCTGCCGGCCGTGAACAAGCTGTTACAGCACAGGAGACATGCAGCAGAGCTGGTCACACTTTTTTTTTTTTTTTTTTTTTTTTTTTTGGCAGAGGAATGGAGTGGGCACTTTTAGAGGATTCATCTGACAGTATACTCAAGTGAGATGTATACTCACTATGTATACTCAAGTGAGAAGTATACTTAAGTGTGTACTCAAGTGAGATGAATCATGTTCCTTTCTACAGAAACTCTCTATAGGCTCTCCACTGACTAGTTAGGTGCAGGATATTGTTGTAAAACCCTAAAGATATTATTGCAGTAGTGTATTTCTACGTTTAAGGCCCTAGCATACAGACTGCTAAAGTGTGGCTCTTGAGCTGTTTTCGTTTTACCTTCAAGCCTGGCTTACCTTCATGGCCAACGCATTTCGGCTATAAATAGACCTGTGCAGCCAGTCTAACATAATTGTTTCTGGGATATCCCATTCCTCAGTTTGAAAGGAAATTCACAAATGTCTCCACCTGTACTATGAGCTGTATGCATCTCACAGTGCGTTCCATAGATCTGGCTCCCTCATTGTCCTCATTAGATGACTCCTACATTTGGCTTCTTCTTTGCCTGTGTTCTCCCCTCCAAAAGAAATGCAGAGAAAAAAAAGAAGCCAAGAAACAAGCAAGCAAGCAAGGAAGGAAAGAATGAAAGTGACCTCGTGGCATGATGGTGCACACACAGCTTCACTGACCTAACAGTGTAGACACAGTTTCTGGAACTAGCTGAATGATGAACCTGAGCTTGTTACAGAGCTGAAGAACAATAGCCATAGCCAAATTATGAACAATTCCCAGACAGAAGCCTTCACCTGCTTCTTTGAATGAGATGGTAAATATTTTGTGACTGCAGGCTGTATGAAGATGTTTCTATGCAGCTCAGACGGGCAGAGAATTTGTCCACTCCTCCTGTTCTAATGCATTGAAATCAATGGAAGTTTTGCTTGGAAGCTAAATGCAGAATTTGAGCCAATCTAAGGTTGTGAATGAAAATGTCTTCCAAAGTATTTTAGCCACTCTGCTAATGGAAAATGCAAAATTGTTTCTTAAATACAATCCTCATGTGCATACTGCTATTTTCTAAATATTCAACTAAACAGAGTTTCTCATGCATCTTTTAAACGACTCTATCACAGCTTCTTTTAACTCTCCCTTTTTAGGATTTTTTTTTTTCTAAGGATTCAGCGTGAGTGAAAATATCTTCTGCTGGGGAATCCCAACCTCAAGGACCATAAGGTGTGAGGAACCCAGTCTAGACTGTCTGTAAGGCCTCTTAATGGTATTTCCAAAGTAACAAACCTTTGCTTTTGAGACCATCTTACATATTCAGGTTTTACTGTGAAGCATCACTTTTACTCAGAGAAGTCAGGCTCCTTCTTCAATAATTTTTTCCCTAGGGTTAGTTCTTCTCAGGAAAATTTTGGTCAGTCAAGACTTCGGTGGAAAAGACTTTCTATTTAAAAAACTCAGACTTTTTTTTTTTCAGCACAGTCAGGCTAACTAAAAAATATATATATTTAGTTATGACATTAATTTTCTATATTTTATATTCATCATAGCACTTAGACAAAATTGTATTTATTTCCATGCTTTCAGTTTTCATGAAATCACCTATTTGGCCTAGCATAACTTTAAAACTTTCCAACTTCCATGGATGGAGAGATCATTACAAAGTCTTTTCCATTGATTTGGAAAACATTTTATTAATCCAATAATAATAATAATAATAATAATAATAATAATAATAAAGACTTCATGTTTTTGGTTAATTTTGTTTGTTTGTTTTGTTTGTTTTTCAACTCTGAAATCTTTCCCTCTCTATTCAGTTTTATTCTCATTGCCTTTGCAAGCTTTCTGTATTTGGCAAGGAAAATTAGGCCACCTATTCAACTACATAGTAATCTATTGTACTGATGCATTTTACAGAACCACAGAATTGTAGGGGTTGGGAGGGACCTCCAGAGATCATTGGGTCCAACCCCCCTGACAAAGCAGGTTCCTTATAGCTGGTTACCCAGGTAGGCATCCAGACGGGCCTTGAATATCTCCAGAGAAGGAGACTCCACAACCTCCCTGGGCAGCCTGTTCCAGTGCTCTGTCACCCTCACCATGAAGAAGTTATTTTGCATGTCGGTGCAGAACTTCCTGTGCTCCATTTTGTGGCCATTGTCCTGTCCCCGCAGACCACTAAAAAGAGGTTGGCCAAATCCCTCTGTCTCCCACACTTCAGGTATTCATAAACATTGGTAAGATCCCCTCTCAGTCGTCTTTTCGCAAGATTGAACAGACCCAGGTCTCTCAGCCTTTCATCACAGGGGAGATTCTCAAGGCCCCGTATCATCTTTGTGGCCCTGCACTTGACTCTTTCCAAAAGATCCCTGTCTTTTTTGTACCGGGGAGCCTAGAACTGAACACAGTACTCCAGGTGAGGCCTGACAAGGGCAGAGTAGAGGGAGAGGATCACTTCCCTTTACCTGCTGGCCATGCTCCTTTTAATACACACCAGGATCCTGTTGGCCTTCTTGACCACCAAGGCACACTGCTGGCTCATGGCCAACCTGTCGTCCACCAGGACCCCCAAGTCCTTCTCCACAGAGCTCCTCTGCAGCAGGTCATCCCCTAGCCTATACAGATAAATTCAGTTATTCCTTCCCAGGTGCAGGACTCTACACTTGCTCTTAAACCTCATCTGGTTTCTTCCTGCCCAGCTCTCCAGGCTGTCCAGGTCTCGCTGAATGGCAGCACAGACTTCTGGCACTGGAGCCACTCCTCCCAGCTTTGTATCATCGGCATACTTGCTGAGGGTGGACACAATTCCCTCATCAAGGTCATCATACATTTGTTCATACATATGTGAACAAAACAGTATTCAAATTAATCCAATTGTTCAAATAGGATACAAATGTTCTTACCCCTTTGAAACCCTAGCTTCCACACAATTTCTGGTTCAAATCTTCCTGGTTTGCAAAATCTAGTCCACTTCTACTCAACAACAACACACTTTTTTTTTTTCTTTTCTTTTTTTTCTTTTTTTCTCCCAGCAGAAATATAAGTCACAATTCTCACTCACAATGACAGTACATATAAAAACAAATCAGTGATGCTACTTCATTAGGCTGTACTCCTTCTCCCTCTCAAAAGGTGTTTTCACCATACCAAAAACCCTCTCCAGCCAAGGGGCATGGGCAGATTGGAACACTACAACTTCCTTTTCATTAAGTGTGCAGTTCTTGCCCATTTCTTCTTAGAGAATATTCTATGTTAGAGCTCAGTCAAAATGAGTTTATGAAATTGAATGGATTTTTTTTTTTTCCATAGACTTTTCTAAAGCCATCTAATAAATTACAGAATACTTGATAGTCGATGACAAGAGTTTCAAATGCAAGCTCACCACATTTCTGCAAGCACTGCCTTGAAGAGATAGAAGTTATATAAATCTAGGAATAATGAAATCATCCATTTATTTTTTTTTCCAGAGAGAAATATAATCCAGAATTGAAGCCGTGAAACCACATCTGATGCTAGACAAAGGAAATATTAACATAGTCATATTTCCAATTGTAGGGGTATTTCTTGAATTTTGTGTTCTTATTCTTGCCTTTCAGCTAGCTTTTTTTCAAATCCACTTTTTCCAAGCAGTGATCCTGAGAACTTCTGCTCTGCAGCAAGTCAGGGAAGGTGGGTTCTATTATGTGGTCTTGCTGTTATATATAGATGTGTATTTCATTATTCAGTAGGTGAAAAAATGAATAAAAAGTCCAGAGGATAAATATGAATGAGTAAAAAATCTGTAGAAAAAAATATCTGTAGTTATTTTTGTTTCTTGAGAATAGAATGTTTACTGAAAAACAAATTAAGATGTTCCACAAGCAAAAGACAGGACTTGATTTATAACTTCCTTTCCCCCCCTTAAATAGTTGTTTTTTTTTAGCCATTATGATGAAACAATCACAAATTCTATGTAGAACAACAACAACAACAACAACAAAGAAGATGATCAAATCTTCCCCTGCTAAGTACATTGATCTCACAGAGTTACGATCCTTAGGTCTCACAATAAGAAAAGGGCAATAGTCTTTGAAGTAAAAATGAATGGTGGGGGTGGCAAAAGGAGTAACTGAAGAAAGCATACAGACACTGGATGATGCACAATAAGAAATATTTTTAAAATTACTACTTTATCATCATAAGGGTGGAATCAGAATACTGTGATATTGAGAAATTCCTGATGGTGCTAGGGCACCTGAGCTCCTTCAGTTTCCATGGGACTGCTACTTAATAGTCTTAAAGAAGGAAAAAAAAAAAAAATCATCTTCAGAAGTCCCTGTAATAAAAAGTGCATTGAACAATGTCATCTTGAATTAACCTCCTGTAAGTGAAAATACTAGGTATCTAAGTTACATCCTTTTTTTTATATTATTTTTTATTTTTATTAAATACAGCATAAATGCCCTGAAGGCCTTCAAATGGAGGTTAAGCCTGTGCTTAACTGTAAATGCTTTTGTGGATTTGAGTCAGACCCTATAATACATGTGATTGTAAGTTATTTTATGTACTATATGATTATTATAGATTGCTAAAAGAGACCCATCTTTAAGAAAATTAAAAATAAATGAAAAGGTTATTTTCTTAGTTGGTGGCAGACATTCAAAATCTGCTTGTAAATGAGTGTATTTTTAAAACCAAATACAAAGGATCCCTTTAAGTATATGTTTTCTTACCTTGAGGCTTAGACTGAAGTTTTTGTGTATGATTTGTTGATACAAAGGTTAGATCTGGCTTCAAAAATGGCAAAATATCTTTACGTAAAGTCCAAATACGTCAGTGTTCATACACTACCCCTTTCTAAGTCCTTGCAGAGCCCACATCAAAATGTTTATTTAAACCTGTTCCCTCACTTCAGAAAGCCAAAAAAAGAAATACAACAAAATTGAAACTGCAACACCTCAGTTGGATCTTTTTCCATGGTGGTCAGGCAAAAAAGCTGTTTCCAACATTTTTACAAGAAACCAGAAGTCTTAGCTTATCTTGGTAACATGGGATATTTCCATGAAAAACTTCAGCATCC
This sequence comes from Nettapus auritus, assembly GCA_011076525.1. Lineage (NCBI taxonomy): Eukaryota > Metazoa > Chordata > Aves > Anseriformes > Anatidae > Nettapus > Nettapus auritus. The sequence continues at coordinate 107,621,874 of CM021765.1, read as the reverse complement.
GTAAGTTTTGTTTTATACGTGTGCTATCTGTTTGTATATGTATACATAAAGCTTCACACAAACTGTGTGAAAAGCTATTGCAGGTGTGTTGTAGGGGAGGTGTGTGTGAATATATGATTTATGACCAAATGGTCACCATGCCATGGTTAAGGTTGTTTTCTCTTTATAGGAAAAACTGTTTAGCTGATCAAATTTTTTTTGGCATACAGTATTTAAGTTTTTTAAGCAATGGCAAAAAACAAAAAAAAAAAAAAAAAAAAGAAAAAAGAAAACAAGTAAAACAATTAAAAATTATCTTGACTGACGTGAGAGTTCAGGTTCAGTGCAAGCTGTGAATGCAGGATTTGTGATATTGCAGCATCTCTTTTCACACAGAGATTTCTTTCAGAAAAAGAACTATATTTGTCTAACACCCTTAAAAGAAACAAAAAATAAATAACAAAAGCATGCAGTTATGGAACAGTTAAATTTGTTCTATCTATATCAGACTAAATTTAAGACCTAATAAATAAATACATAAATTTAAAATTATCCTATATTCATCTGCTTAAGAAAAGCCTCTCACTAGTAATAACCTTCATATCCCATCTCAGATCTATGTCAGGAGTCTGCTTCAATCTAGAGCTGTGCACACAATGTGACACAAAGACAAGGGATGCTGTAACGGGCTGCATATGTTATGCATTTAGATATGAGTGAACTATATTTTTTCATTCCCATTAAAGTAAATTACATCCCAGTTTTGTCTATCCTTTCTAAAGATTTGGCTGTTATTATTATTATTATTTATTATTATATTTTGTTTGATTTTCAAGGAGATGTTTGTTTTTCTGAAGGATTGCAGGGATGCATTATTTATATTATTTTTGTATGCAGTCTGTTTTTTTTTTTTTTTCTGAACAAAAAATAGCCGTCGTCTAGATCTAGATCTCAAGTCTAGATCTCAAAGTGCAGAACATTGGTATAATCTGTTTTGGTTTGTACCTGACTTGTTTAATTTCAGAGACTGTAATATGTTTTTTTTTTTTTCCTTTTTTTTTTTTCCCTTTTTTTTTTTTTTTCTTTTTTTTTTTTTCCTTTTTTTTTTTTTTTTTTCTTTTAGGTACTTTCTAACTCTTCTGGAGTTGGTTTATGTAAATGACTTACATCCTTCTCACTTCCCTGTCTGCCTTTGTTCTGTTTCTGTTTTCATTCAGAGCGTAAACTTCTGTCCAGGGACTGCTCCTTGCTGGGTTGGTTGAGTGCCTAATCAACACAAGCATGCTCATACTGAGCCTTCTGGCACTCCTGTAATTCAGTGCTAAATGTCAATCTTGAACTTCAGAATACTTAACTTGATAATATATGCCTTGTAGATAAAACATCATGAAAGTAGCTAGTCTTATATGGGCTTGTTTTATCAGTCATCTCCCTGAACTCGGAACTCATGAGCATGCATTCTCTTAAGGGGATTGAGCATCATCTTGCCTGAGGTAATCTCTTTAAAACAGTCACCTAAAATGCTGAAGTGTGCACTAACTTAAAAGCCTTATGACACTTTATGGATAGCTTCTCTTCTGATATAAAAGGATAAACATTTGTCAAAGTCAAGACACTTCTGTCCATTAAAACACTGTAAAATTTGGGCTGAAATTTTCCACAAATTGCTGATCTACCAGAGGATGTTGTCCTCACATGAGATTTTTACTGGTATGCCTTTGAGCCCATGTGCCTTAAGTTTTAAAGTAGGTGAAGACTATTTTATAGAAAGGAATGCCTAGGATGTATAATGAAAGTGTTTGGCTTCTGACTTCTGGCTCTCGTTCCACCAGTTCAGTCATGAAGTGGTTAAATGATATTTATAGCACTTGGACATTCTTTAAGGATGAACACATCTACTGAAAAAACAAATAGTCTTGGTGCTAGCAGGTAATTTATAGCAATTTTAAAGTTAGGAGAAAACGGTGATCTCATACTACAGCCTAAAAAGTTGTTCATTCATTACTACGTGACAATGGTATTTGGTTGAGAGGTTGACATAACCTAAGGAAACTGACATTCACAGCATTCAGATGCAACCTGAGGAGGGAAAGACTCACTTACATGTCCAAAGAAATTACATCACTTTTCTTTCCCCCACTTTTTAAATGGTAGATGCAGACAGAGCTTCAGAAAAAATCCTATCTATTTTTCAGCTTACCACATAGATTTTTAAATTTCATTTGTAAAATTCATTGCAACAGTGTTGGAATATGCCAATTTACAAAAACCAGAAACTTAGAGTTTCATTTCAGTAAGTTGTTGGAATATTTTAAATATTCCAACTGTATAGACTGTAGGACCGAAGCTTTTATTATTATTATTATTATTATTATTATTATTATTATTATTAATACCACAATTCATTAAGTTTTATTTAAGTATGCCATTACATTACTTTGAGTGCCTAATGAAATCTAGTCTTGGTCTGACATCATTAAGGAACAGATAACCTGTCATCTCATTATTTGTAGTTTTCTCACTACTGAGACTTTTTTCTTGCCTCACTTTCAATGCCTGGCTTCAGCACACAGCTACTGGTTTTAATTAGACCTTTCCTCACTGGATTAAAGAGCTTTTCAGAACATGTAGTAATTTTTTCACATGCTCATACATTGCAAGTCCTCTTCCTGTTTATAATATAGTGAACTACTAACTTTCTCATTGCAACACATCTTCTCCACCCCTCAATTTCCATTTGTGGGTTTCAGGCTGTTGCTTTAATTTACTTATTTAATTTATTGTTATCCAACATAATTTTAAAATTTGGGCACAAGACAACAGAATTTGTCTATCCATTGTCATATGCTGAGGTAAAATCATTCTTCATTTCAATTTCTTTCTCTTCTTAAAATATCATTTATTTTAAAAGAAGAAATTCCAAAGGAAAACCTCATAAGCATTCTGGTCTAGGCACAGATCCAGAAAAATACATGAACAACATTTAAAAAGACAGTAATTGTATTGGTTCCAGTAGGTTGCATAAGTTTAAGCTAAACATAGTTTTTCATGCTTTTCTCTGAAATCTTATGTTGATTAACTTTGCATTTTAACCTGTACTGCAGTACACTTTTTCCAAAATTGTTATTGAATAATAACTACTGTTATTCAGTTATTCTCCTCAGTTATTCAATTGTTAAGCATTCAATAACTATTACAGGATCTTTGTAATTACGTTCAGCTTGTATGAGTCTAGTATAAAGCTGCAAAATAACATGCTACAAGTTTTCTCCATTAAAAAAAAAAAAAAGTTTGTGATTTACATATATATATATATATATAATTCAAGAAGTGCACTATGATCTGGCAGTGCCCTGTTAATAAAAAAAATAATTATAAAGGAAAAAATAATGAAGATTTTCATTCTGTAATGAACACTGCTGTTATGATTGGGTCTATAAACTATATACCATTTAACTGCAGGTTGATTTCTAACTTTGCATGTAGATTTCTTAGCACAATGAAGTCTTGTCCCAGATAGGGTCCCTAAGTACTATTTCAATGAAAATAGTAATAAAATATGTTCTCAGATAATTAAATAATTGTTTCATAAATCAAAAAGGTGTACTTATGTACATCCATAATTCTCATTATACAATTTTAGCATATTGATTATTGTTGCTTATTTGGTGGTAAAATAATACCAGAATAAGAAACAACAACAACAAAAATATAACTAAGAAACTCTGCTGGGTAAAATTGTGGTAGCATAAATACCTGCTATGGCTGAGATTGTAAGTCATTAAAGGAAGACATGATTACACATTAAGAGTATATAGAATTTATATGTCATACTTCCAATGACATAGCTTATCAATCAGACTCATCCTGTAAGGTACAGAACATAATCAATTTGGGTGGGAATTGATAAGAAGTGATGTTTCTCATCATTTTCCATGATTGATATGTCAATACGATCAGTCGTTCTGGTTTCAGCTAGGATTTCTGAATCTCTTTGAATTTTCATACAGGTCCCTTATTTCCTAAGGCTTTGATTCTTTGAGTTTTCCAGTCTTAAATTTTACCTTATCGACTAACACATAAACAAAATAATTACATATCTCACAATGAATGGAATACTACGTCTTGTTTTTTCTTTTGCATCTCCTATGATACAGAAAGAAATATTGACATTTTGATATAGTTTAATGTTTAAATTTAGATTTGACCTTTGAGACCCATTGCTGACAATGGCTCTTATTGTAATTCCTGCTTAAATCTTGTTTTGATTTGTCTTGAACAAACACTGGGGAGTGTTCAATTGTATTTAGAAATAATAATGTATTGCTTTTCAAATTCTATCACTCAGAAAGACTCCTCAAAGGATACATTTTACCACTGATCTTAGAATCATAGTATCATTAAGGCTGGAAAATACCTCCAAGATTAGGTTGAAAAAGACTCCGAGATCAGGTTGGAAAAGACCTCAAAGATAAGGTTGGAAAAGACCCCGTACTATCACTGTCACCCACTAAACCATGTCCCTAAGCACCACATCCAACCTTTCTTTAAACCTTTTGTTACTGGAGTACAACTAAATTTGTGAAATGAGAAGAAACAATCTCCTATTCTGAAAAGCAGTATTGAACATTTCTTTTAAATCCTCCTTTTAGTTACTTCCATTGAAGGTATTTGTTTTGATTATGTTGGAACATTAGGGTTTATCTAAGGTAAATAAAATAACCTGTTTTACTGCTATGCGTATTTTTTTCCTTTTAAAATGTCTGAGGCAACTTTAATTACCCTTTGCATTAATGTAGAGAAATTTCATTTACAAGAGAAAGCACAAATTTATTTGTTTATATTAAACAACCATGAATATATTGTGTGATATCTAGCTATTATGAGCTCAAAGGAGGGCATTAGGATTTACTTTAGTAGTTCAGGATCCTTTTATTATCTCTCTGGGCTGTACAGCGTGTTTGGTGTTAATAAAAAGACAATGTGAGATTTCTGTACTTACTCTAAGTTACATCTTGAGTTGTTGATAGATCTAATTATCATTTTAGAAAAGGAGTCACCAACTACTTTCTGAAAGAAATTGTCTCTTTCGTGTGATTTGCTGAGACTTAAATTCTGGTCATTCATGAATTAATTTATTGAGAATTTTTTTGAACAGCGTAGCCAATACTGAGAGGTAGTTTAAAACCTTTGCAGTCAGAAAGTCCTTTTAGCCTTGACAGACATTTGTGGTGAACAAGAGAGCTTGATGTCCACTAAACCAACACCAAATTTGCTAAGTTCCTATGCTACAGTATGTTTATGAGATTCTCATTCCATGCAACATACCTCGCAGTTGGAGAAGTTCCCTTGCACATATGATCAGAGCCTTAGGTGTAGTGTTCAGACAAGAGATGAAGTTTTTTGGTGTGTTGATTGCATGTCCAGTGAACAGTGACTTCAGTAGGGTAGCATCTCAGTTGCTGAGTGATGTTCTGAAATACTTAATAAATGCAGATTGCAGCCAATTGCATTGAAAAAAAAAAAAAAAAAAAAAAAAAAAAAAAAAAGCACTGATCAGGCTTGGATAGGCATGGGTTGCCTCAGCTAGAATGTACTTAGCAGGATAACAATCCATTATTCAGAAAAGAGCTAATCACAGTTTATTTAAGAATAACATGGCGAACTATATGAAACATTCTGAGGAAATGATTTGTGCAAAATCATATGAGGAGAACATCAGTTAGAAATTATGAATGACTTAGTGATGGCTTTCTTGGCTGATAACTGTAAGTAAGAATATAAAGTAAGAATGGACATGCTGGAACAACTCAATAATCCATGTAAATTGGTTTGTTGCTTCTGGTAGTATTGCATACCTAAGTATTTACAGAAAGATGATACAGAGATATAATTATAATAACTACCCATGTATGACTGAATTCTGCCACTGTAGGTTATATCACCATACTGTAGGTAAATATCACCATACCTCTGTAAGCAGTCTGTTTCTAAATATGTAGTGCTATGCAATGCAAGAGTGATAGTTCTGCAGGGGAGTGAAAGGAAATACCTTTATGACCTCATGCTATCCATTTATACTCTGAGTCATTAAAATGGCTGCTTCTTATAAAAGTTATCTTTGCCAGTAGAGGAATATGTGGGCAAATACTCCTGACAATCCATGTGCTTTGGAGCAGACTCAAAACATACATGTTATTCAGACTTAACTTTCCTTACTTCCTTCTGAATGATTTGCCCTGAAAAGAAAACATCTGACTCTTCATAAAACTGCAGTCAATGGTGAAACTCCTGTCAAGCACTGCAGGTACAGTGTGTTCCTCAATTTAGTTGTAAATTACACAGTAATGTGTTAAGCAAAAATATTCTGAACCAGTAGTTTTCAACCTGTGGCCCACCTGTGAATAAGGAACAAGAGTCTATTGTCAGTAGATTAAATTTGTTATATTGTGTCCCTTCCTTCAATGGAAAAAAATAGAAGATACATAAATCAGAAAAGATTCAACAACACTTCACTGTCTCCAAATCTGTAACATCTAAAAGCGCTACATTTCTGTTTATCAATTTTAATTGCAGATTAGTTTAATTGTTGACCATGTAAGCTATCTCCTTTAAGGGATACACTTAATAGAAAATACACTAAGAGAAAATGAAGAGGAATCATAGAATCAGAATGGTTTGGGTTGGAAGGGACCTAAAGATCATCTAATTCCGTGGAAGATAAATGTGAAGAACAGATGAATTTCATAAATCTGGGGCTCACTTTGTGCCCATATGTCTAGGTTTTCTTCCTATGGTAATGCAATTTGCAGGGGACAATTCATTACATGGTCTGATGTGGCAACACTCCTCCAATGTGCAGTAAGCAAGTGGCAGGACTGTATTCCCTTTCAAGGAAGCAGTAGCTGCTCAGAGGTCCTGCAATTTAGATATAGAAGAAAATACATATTGCTACAACAGTTAAGACAGTAAACTCTACCAGTTCGTCCAGTTTAATCCACTTTTGCTCAAATACTTTGGTGGCTAATCTGATTCAGACAGTGTGTCATTCTGTTTCTCAATAGTTGCATTTCAGTTAACCACATTTCACTAGTTGATATTTGTTTTTGCAACCATAGTGATGAAATATATTTATTGGTGACAGATATAGGAATTCTAAGCAGGTGTCTAGTTTTGTCAAATTTCAATAAATCAGAACATCTCCCATCCGTGTAACTAATAACTGAAATTTAAAACTACATAACCCTTTGTTTGTCTGATATCAAAACACAAATCTCTCGATTTAGAATTGGCCAAAAGATAGGAAAATATTTATCAGGATTTCAACGTGTCTTGTAGTGTTTTGCTATAGTCTGATTTTTCAGAAGATTGTTGTAAGATAGTAACTAACTGTAGTTTTCTTCTGTTGGTCATATCTCCATTGGCTTTGGTGTCTTTTGGCACAGGATGATGGTGCAATCTGTTATGATATTATTGTGGCAGTGACATTTGATACTTAGTGACAGTGAAAATTGACACATAGGAAATATTTATTGGATATTTTTTAAGTTTGGTGCTGTTGAAAATATAACCTTAATACATTTATTTCACCTTAATACATTTATTTAATAATAAAATATTCTTATAACCTTCTTATACTTTAGTATTCTCAGTTCCATAAAAGGTACTTTCATTTAAAAAAATCAATTATCATCTATAATCAATTATCAAATGTCTTGTGTGACTGCAAAGATCTAAAAGGAAAACCAGTTTGGCTTTTATTTTTGGTTTTGAAAACATTGTCTCTGTCTTTCTTTGATTACATCTCTTTTTATTCCCCTCTACTTTTTCCAAGTAGTCATAGGTTCATGCAAATTGTCTTTTATATTTCTATTAGCTATTGTAGTATTGCAAAATGTTGTACAAAGCACACTTTTAAATACTATGGTAAAGAATTGTAATAGCTTTAAACTGTGTTACAGGGAAGAGAACATTTTGCTCTACCCCTAAACATACACATGATCCAACCACCCACAATGCATTTAGACAGAGAGAGTATTCAAAAACCCCCAGCAATGATCTCACTTGATCCCTTTTTATTCCTATTGTGTACACTGGAGGTGTTCAAGACAAATTATTTTAAGGAAAATGGAAAAATAGAAACAAACAAACAAACAAACAAAAGACAAATATCAGTAGAGCATTTCATAATTTCCTTCTTTATTTTTATTTTTTCACACAAAAATTAGTATCTTGCTTTTACTCCCAGTCCTTATGGAAAAAGCTGATTGTTTTACTTTGGTACCTCCTGGTGTTTTAGACTGTTTTCTAACTGAAACATTAAATGCATTTCATTAATATTTAAGTTTAAACTTTTCACAATGTTCACCATATCCAATTACCAAAGCTGCTGTATTTATTACCATTCCTTAGACTCCTCTTTAAGCTAATCTGGGTGGTTTTATTAGTAAGTATTGTCATAATGTTCATGGCTTTTCTTTTTTTTTTTTTTTTTTTTTTTTTTTTCAGTCCATATTAGCATACCAAATGACATTTGTTCCTGTACTTAATCTTGGAACACTTCCATTCTAAACTCCTTCCATTCTGAAAACTGGATTTTGTACTCTGGATTTCATATGACTTAATTGGTTTTTAATCTGTAACAGCATTCCACCCCATGGCTACAAATAGTTTGAACCATCTCAAGTGGAAATGTCCATATAATCAAAACTCTAGATATTTAATATCTCTCTTGCCTTCAGCAACCTTTCTCAATAGTATTCATGATGACAGAAATTTGGCTTAGAACCAGAAACAGGTACTGAATTCTCAAAAGTAAGTCTGTGTTGAAAAAGGGGAAGCTGTGTGAGAGATCATCTTACTGATATGTTTATATCTTATAATGCTTCTTTCTTTTGCTTTGACTCTGCTACTTCATAGGAGAACTATAAAAGGTTCAGAACAGAGAGTAATGTCTTTGCAATTTTCAGCAAAATTCTTCAAAATGACTATGAAATGTGTCTATTATGAAAATAATTTATAGCTGATATGAAGTAATAAGTGAATACATGGTGGTCTGGCTATGCAAAATGCTATAGATATCTTTTATTGAAAGGAAACTCTCAGTCCTAAAATGAAACCTGTCTACTCTAGTAAGTACATATTATCAAGGAACTGTTTTATTTAATATACTCATCAATTACAATCATCTAACCCATGTCCCTTTCCTAGATGAGATAGAGAGACATCAATTACAAATTTTCTTGAAGTTTAACTTTCTCACAATACAGTTTTTATTGGTTACATGACTGAACTGTTCATCCTTATGGGACATGGAATATTGGGTTAATACAGGAATATTTTTTTTATGTTGTAGATTAAATTTACAAATTTCTCCTAATGGGTTTTTATGTTGTTAGCATCCAATATATGTATTAACAAATCCAGCAGACACTTGACTCTTGCTGTTTGGAGGCAAGAAGATCTCTAAATGATGACATACTAACAACACAATTGAAAACAGGCATCCATGTTTGAACTAGAGTGTTTATGAACACTGACTAGTCTTCAGCGTATCTAATGTTAATGGAGGTTGTTTAGTTTGTTTTAGCTTAGGTCCATTGTGCATAAGGGAAATTAGAAGAAAATGTATATTAGGAGTAAAAATATCTTCATGATTAATTATTTGGTATGACTAACTACCACCTGTATAAATGACACAGTGGAACTTGAGATGGAAATAGATGGTAGGAGTGTCATATGTGGCAGTGACAAAAGATCCTCTAACCAACGTAACTGTAGAATAAACTTCAAAAATGTTTCAGAAATGTCATTGTATTGGTAACAATTACACTTCTAACTACTCAATTATGTGTTTATATAACTGTTTCATCACAGCATCATATGAGCTTTTCAGAAAACACTGACTACTTTTTAACCAGGTAGAAGTGAGAGAAGTCTCTAGTTTATGTCTAAATATTGCTACGGTTGGTATCCATGGTTGCTCTTAATCCTTCTTCTTAGTCATCTCAGCTCGGTTTTTAGTTTTATCTTTTTCTTTCTATATTTATCTTTTTTTAAGGCAACATGGAAATGGAGCTAGACTTGGAACAGTGGCTGATTATAATTTCAGCTTGGCTTCAATTTTTGTCAGCTAAATCTGAAGAGTTGTGGTAAATGGAGTCAAATCCAGTTGGAGGCCGGTCGCTAGTGGCGTTCCCCAGGGCTCGGTGCTGGGGCCGGTCCTCTTTAATATCTTCATCAATGATCTGGATGAGGGGATCGAGTGCACCCTCAGTAAGTTTGCAGATGACACCAAGTTAGGTGCGTGTGTCGATCTGCTCGAGGGTAGGAAGACTCTGCAGGAGGATCTGGATAGGCTGCACCGAAGGACTGAGGTCAACGGTATGAAGTTCAACAAGGCCAAGTGCCGGGTCCTCCACCTGGGACGCAATAACCCCAAGCAGAGCTACAGGCTGGGAGATGAGTGGTTGGAGAGCTGCCAGGCAGAGAAGGACCTGGGAGTGATGGTTGATAGTCGGCTGAATATGAGCCAGCAGTGTGCTCAGGTGGCCATGAAGGCCAACAGCATCCTGGCCTGTATAAGAAGCAGTGTGACCAGCAGGGCTAGGGAGGTGATCGTCCCCCTGTACTCGGCTCTGGTGAGGCCGCACCTCGAATACTGTGTTCAGTTTTGGGCCCCTCGCTACAAGAAGGACATCGAGGTGCTTGAGCGAGTTCAGAGAAGAGCGACGAAGCTGGTGAGGGGCCTGGAGAACAAGCCCTACGAGGAGCGGCTGAGGGAGCTGGGATTGTTCAGCCTGGAGAAAAGGAGGCTCAGGGGTGACCTTATCGCTCTCTACAGGTACCTCAAAGGAGGCTGTAGCGAGGTGGGGGTTGGTCTGTTCTCCCACGTGCCTGGTGACAGGACGAGGGGGAATGGGCTTAAGTTGCGCCAGGGGAATTTTAGGTTGGATCTTAGGAAGAACTTCTTTACCGAAAGGGTTGTTAGACATTGGAACGCGCTGCCCAGGGAAGTGGTGGAGTCACCATCCCTGGAGGTCTTTAAAAGACGTTTAGATGTAGAGCTTAGGGATATGGTTTAGTGGGGACTGTTAGTGTTAGGTCAGAGGTTGGACTCGATGATCTTGAGGTCTCTTCCAACCTAGAAATTCTGTGATTCTGTGATTCTGTGATTTGTGGAAACCTAGAAAAGAAAAAAAATTAGTCAGTTGGGAAGTATTCCCTTTTCCCAACCACACAGAATGGAGTAATAAATAACACAGATGCAAATATCAGCTGATATAAATTGTTATCATTGCATCAAAGTTGATGGTAAGACAATAATTTAAATTCACAATCTGAACTGTTCTTCCTCTCTGTTTCCCAGAAGTAGTTAGACTAAAAAATCTCATTAAAACACACTTGCATTCAAAATAAAAATGAGATGTCCTTGTAATTGTCTGCAGCATACTGAAGGAACTATATTTGTTATTAAAATTTCACTGGAAAGATAACATGCCAGTAAAATGTCTGGAAGAATGAAATTTTCTTTCTCCCCAGTAGTATTATGAAATATTTAGAGTGAAACAGTCCACTTGGTAGATCCCAAAAGGGTAATTTCCTTTCTCTGTCTCTCTATAGTCCCTCCCATTCCAAGTATTGCATGCTTGTTTTATTTATTTTCCTTTTATACCATAAAACTCAACTGTCACTAGTTATATTTTGTTAGGATACAAAATAGCCCATTCAGCAATTGTTTTGCATTCACACCTTGCATTTAAAAAGAGGAAAAAATGTTGAAGAAAGTGCAGCTGAGGACAGGCAATATAATGTCTTACTTGTATTGTATTTGACTCTATGGAAAATAACTGGCACTATTAATGAAGTAAGCTGCACTTTATCCTAAGGAAAGATGGCAGAATTTGAGTACTTTAAGAGACAGAGAAAAGAAACTGGATAGAGTTTACTTATGAACACAGCATTTTGAAAATAGAGGCTACAGTAGATTTTCCTCTAATTTTGAAAAAAATATTTAGCCTGGAAAAGGCAACAGACATACAATTTCCCCGCTCAGAGAGTGCCACTCTTTAGTCATACTGAAAACTTTCTAAAGCTAATCTCCCTAAATCATGAAGGAGATAGCTATTACACATAAGAAGGCATCAGTTTAGACATCAAAAGTTGGAAGCAATCAGTACGTTTCCTATTTCCTTTATATTTAAAATGTATATTTTCCTTTATTTAGAAGACATTCTTATATATATATATATAAATTATTTTCTACTGAGTAGTTATCAATAAATTCTTTATTTATTGCACTGATTTAAAGGAATAACATACAGCTCTTTATCAAAATATTCCTGTTAAGAGTTGGCAGTTTCCAGAAACCCCTGACTTTTAAAAGTGAAAATACAGAATATAAACATGCAGGTAGATGGGCGAATACAGGATACTGATTCTTGTAATCTGTATTTGTACAACCTACAGAACTCCAGGCAAGTCACTGGAGACAAACTGAATTTGTTCTAGGGTGACAGACCAAAGTTCTATCGGCATTCAGTGTAGAAGCCCAGAGGTGTGGACATCTCGTGTAATAATCCTATTTCTGGTAATGACTCATGCAATGAATGCAGACAAGCCATTTTATCTTTTAAACTTTGTTTGTATTCACAGAAAATAAGGGAAATGTATGTGTGCACACATATAAATATACTTATAAACATATGGATGAAGTGATGTGGAAAACTTTTGTTCTTGGATTTTTTGCTTTTTTGGGGGAGGGTTGAACTTCAGATATCTTTTGTGATCAGGCTTACATTCATCAAAAGAATTAATAGAATTAATACTGATTTCCATGCTGTTCCAACCTCCCATTAGCAATTTCATAGTAATGCAGCTGTAGTGTCTATTATGGGTACAACTGGCTTTCTTAAGGCAAAGCTCCAATATTTTTTTCTTTGTAGGAAAACTGATGTTATTTTTGTTAGCTACAGTAAAATCCACTGCTGTTATTTTTTTTTCTTTTTTTTTTTTCTTCCTTTTTTTTTTTTTCTTCTTTATTTATTATTATTATTATTATTTTTAATTGAAATAACTCCAGCTGAAGTTGAAAGATTTAACTAATAAACTAACATCTTATGCTGGATGTATACTAATATGTATGACTAGTAAGACCAGCCTAGTACAACAATGCTGATCCAAGGATTATTAACACATGTTTAAAATATTAAGTTCAAATTGTAGGATTGACAATGGTGGTGCAAATCAGATGTATTCCTGAAGACTCTTCACAGTTTGAGTTCTATATACGATCCTTATGAAAGTTATCTTTTCACTTATTGTAGAGAGAGAGAATGTTGGACTGCCAATATAAGCATTTGTATTTTTATTTAGCTGAACAATGCAATTAGTTTTTGTAGGATGTTATCAAATAGGAAATTTTTGAGTTCATATTTTTTTGTTCTTAAAAAATAATAAGAAGATAAGAAGGAGTGATGGAGACAAAATCCTATAGACTGACCACAATCCCAATTCCCCATTCCCCTCGCTGCTCAGGAGGAGGAGGTGGAAGAGGGAGAAGGTTTTTTTTTTTTTTTTTTTTTTTGCTTTCCTTTGTTTTTCACTTCTCTAGCTTGTTAGTAATAGGCTACTAATCTTTCTACTCTGAGTCTGTTTTGCCCATCACAATAATTGTTATGCGATCTCCCCATCCTTATCTCAAACCTTGAGCCCTTTGCATTGTATTTTCTCCCCCTTTCCCTTTGAGGAGGGGGAGTGAGAGAGTGGCTGTGGTGGAGCTTGGCTGCCCACCCAAGTAAAACCACTACAGCATCTCATAGGATGAAATGACCCCGAGGTGGAAGGCTTGTCCTCAGATACATCAACACTAACCAGCAGGGGGTAATTGGTCTCTCTTTATGTCAGATGGGTGGCAGAAGCTGAGGGATGGTGCTGGGAATGGATGCTTATACCAACACCTCTGATGGAGCTATGTCATGCATGCAATGTGGGTGGTCAGTGAGGTGCAAATGGGTGGAGCTGCCCATGATGCTGAGGTGTAAACCAATGGCATGGATCTTATGTTGTGTCACACTCCTGCTGTTGTCCACTGCCAGTCCACTGCCTCATCTAGGACACTGTTCTGGGGCAACTATCCACAGAAGATAATATGAGATCAAAAGTGTACTCGTTCCTACTCTGAAACTGGCTCCTGAAAACATTAGTTCTTGCTATATGCACAGATGTCATCTATCACATGAGAATCACTTAATCTACTTAGTTCCAGTCTCAGTTTCCAGTCTGTATTTCTTTACAGCACCAGCATATGGAGGATACAGAATCCATTAAGTAATAGTGTTTATATCCTCTGGTGCTATGTATATAGGTAGAACCTTTATGTCTGCAAGTTTTTCAATGCTACATATGTATAAGGAGCCTTACTGTTAGTACTCATAATATCAGATGAGACTCTGAGAGATACCATACAAAATAAACTTTAGGATACTGTTCTCTGCTTTCTGTCAACATTTAATTCTTTCTCTTTACTTCACCTTTTAACAAAGAATGTTATTAAAAGCCACTGTTTATGGCAAATCTCTACCTTTTGAGCACCTGCTACCCATCTTACTCTGAACTGCAGCTATGTCTTGACGTTGTTTAATATGACAGCAAACTACTTTTTGATCCTTGGCAGGAGAAGCTGTTCTTTATTATATGGAGGAGAACAGCCATTCAAAGGGTTACTCTATCAATGATTTGTAACTTTTTTTTTTTTTTTTTAGAGGCATTTCATTCACCTTACCAGTTCACTTGCTGCTAATTAATCCATCTATTAGATTCATCAACAAAGGATTTCCTTTATGAATGTATCTCATACACATGATTTATGACCCGTATTAGGTCTGTCACAGTCACAGAGGTGAAGGTTTATATCTGCCTTCTATGGACATTTAGTTCACCTCATCCATTTTACCAGCAGCTTTTATCTTACTCTCAGCTGCTCTGCAAGCATGACATCATGATGTAATAGCTAACTGTGCACATTGCCAGTGGTCTCTTCTTCCAATCCTTTCTCATTGGGCTAACCAGATATCTTGTAGCTGAGCAAAACTCAGAACTTCAGCTTGCTTTGTTTAAGCAAATTCTGTAATGACAAATTAATATAAATTAAACATGAGACTGTCTTCTTGTATGGATTTTGGATTTAATTAAGTTCCATGATGGAAGAGTGCAGCAGTAGCATAGTAGCATAGACTCTCAGCAGTGGATAAATGCCATAGGTCTATTAAATTCATAGGTCTGCATAGGTCTACTAAATAAAGATGAATTTGTACTCATTATGCATAAGCACCTGATAATACTTAGATTACAAATGACATTTTTTTTTTGGTACTTTACCTATTTTTTAAAAAATTCTTGTTCACTGGGAGAAAAGAATGAAAACATTTTGTCTTCTACTTCCACACAGAGTCCCTTACTAGTGCTAGGACTGAGACCCTTACAGTTAAAAATTACAGATACAGAATATCAACAATGTTGTATTTCTATAGAAATATATATACATTATAATATAAACTAAGTATGAGTTGTTCTTATGCATGATTATTCTTAAAAACAAAAAAATGAACCAGCCTTCCATTAACATTCATATAGGTAGATCATAAATGATATATTAAAGAGATTCTTTGACTGCTTTGGTCAGTTATGGCTGTGAGTCTATGGAACAAATACATTATGCATGTATGTTAGAGCAAAACTTTTTTTTAACTGGTTGAGTTTTCTTAATCCCCTTTAGACTATTATTATCAGAATGTGGGCTGACCATTAGGGAAGAGAAAGAAGCATCCATGCACCATGTGCTAGTCAAGAAGACAGCAAATTCTAAAGGATTAGAAGTTATGTAAATATCAATAATTTTTTTACAGTATTCTTTGTTTCTCATACTTTATATTATGTCAGCATTTACAATGAAACACATTGGAATAAGCCAACAGAAATATATTTAACCAACAGAGTCTCCAAAATTCAAAATGAAATACTCCATTAAAATACATAATAAAATGAAATTGGGGCAGAAGGAAGGGTAGAATTAGAGGCGGAAATTATTAGTTGACATATTTTTATGCCAGTCTTAGCAGGTCCATAGAGCATGGAAGGTTCTGCATTTCAAGCTTCAAGTTTGTTTTATGCATTGTGATTGAGATCTTACACTGGAGTGGAAAAATAGTATATGCAAATTTTTAAAACTATTAGCAAAATAGCAGCTTCAATCCTAGATTAAAATTTATAAAGACCATCTCTTGTGCTTGGTCTGTTTCCCACTGACATCACTTGGCCTGTGTAGAAGTAAATGAGGTGGTGGAGATTAACTGGAAAACTAGAGTTTACTCAGCCATACTTTATGAATTCTCGTATTAAGAATAAAAATAAATAAATAAAAAAGAAGTGGGAATTTTCCAATTTTTAAATATTGCTTATAGCAGAATAATCTCTGGGAGTTCACTGGCAAAAGGTAATATTTTCTTTTTCAACAATATTAGAAAGCATTACAAGTGAGAAAGGTAGCTTAGTTAATGGATGATGACAGATTGTAGTTTCATCTTTTCTGTGGTAGGAAATATTAGGTGAATGGTAGGTACTGTACTGAGAGAGTTTGTAAATATGAATAAAAACACAACTTTTACCAAGGTTCAGAAACTTAAGCAGAAACTTCTTTATAACCATGTATAAGTATTGTCATCTGGGAGGTGATCACTTCACTGAAAAATGTGTTAAAAACATCTGCCATATGTTGCCATAGCAGCTTGACAACTTAGAATAATCTTCTGATCATAAAGAGCAAAAGCAGCAGAAGAAACTTAAGTCATACTTCTGTAATTTCCAGACTTATCATGCAGTCTAACTGCTTGTGTGTGCAGTGATTTTTTTGTCATTCAAATTTAAGACAGAATAGGAAAGCACTTAGGAGATTTAAATTTTATTCACTACAATATCTGATGTACATACATAATGCCTGCCACTGGGATTTAATGGATTAAAGGTGGGGAATAGGAAATTCAGTGCAGAAACTTATTTATTGCACACCAACATGTGAGAATTCTTGTGACAAATTACAGCTTAAAAAGATATAGGTAGTTTGCTCATAAACATCGGACACTTGAATTCCACAGCAATATACTTGTTCAGACCCAGCAATCAGGTGTGGATTAGCAGCTCCAGAAGTGTGCATTATGTTAATCCACATAAACTGTGGGGGAAAAAAAAAAAAAAAAAAAGGCTCATTACACCTGGGGAAACAAACAAACAAAAACCTGACTATCTCAAGTTGTGCATTATATTTACTATTATATTTACTGGTACATAGCTTCTTTGTTAAATGCATTGACATTAAAACTGCTCTGAATTTACAAATTTACAAAAATTATACCCTCCCTCATCCTTTCCACCCTAAAATGTTTTGTTAAAAAAGAAAAAAAAAGTCTATCAAAAGGTTCAAGAAACAGGGTGGGGAAAAATACTATAACATGCAGGCATCTGTTCAGAGTAGATGTTTTGACCAAACATGGGATCCCTAAGGGCAGCAAGATAGGTCACAAAGTCTTCCTCAGGCACGTAGTTTGTTCTCCAAGGCAAGATTTATGATTTTGTCCTGCTCCTCTAACAAGATAATTCCTGTTAACATATCAAGTTTGTGGATGAGGCAAGACCATAGTTCAAATAATCTTCCCTACTCTGCTCTTGTGCCAAGTGAGAGTTGATCCTAGAGACACAGCTTCTTTGCAAGACGTATTTCACATACATCACATACATGCTGCTTCAGTCAAATTAGTATCAGACCAAACCATGGTCAATACAGCTATTGCAGAGTTCTTTGTATAAATGTATACATTTGTTAACACTAGGCTGATCATGTAAAAACTCCTCATAGAATCAGAGCTTCTCCTAACTCAGTTTTAGGAAGGCAACTGCTGAGATGGAGAAAATGTCCTGAGTGCTTCTGTAACTACATAGTTCAGTTGCTCCAGACAGATTCTTCTTGTGCTTATTTAAGGCACTTCCACCCCCTAAGCTCTTCTGCTGGAGAATGCTTCATTTACACAACAGATGAGGATGGGTTTGCACTGACACATGAGGATGCAAAAGTCGAAAAGCAGGAACATGGGCTTTTCTGCTAATTATTACTTGGAGGATGTTGCCACTGGTCAGACAGAAGGTAAAATGTAGATGGTGGAATCCCACATGCAATTTGAACAGGTTGGATTAGCGCTGTTTTCCAGGTGAACATACGGCATGAACCAAAAGAAAACCTGTCCTTGCCTGGCTGGACACACATGGTCAGGACAGTGCTCTGTGCCAATACAGCCAGACCTGGAGTGGCAGAACTCACCACATCCCTGTCTGGGTCTTGACAGGCCTGCTAAGTCTTGAGGAGGCAGTGATACCTTATGCTATCAGCAACTCCGTCTTAGGATGAACCAATTTTTGCTGAGGTTTGGAGGTCAGCTGATTCTTCCTCATGTGATTAGGTGAGTTTAATCATTTGTTAAGGGCTCAGTGCAACCATCTCTCAGCAGCTCAACCCCCATTTCCTCCCAACCCTCCCCCCCTGTGGTGGTTTTACCGTGCTAGGCAGCTGAACACCACAACCGCTCTCTCACTCCCCCTCCTCAGAGGAGGAGGGGAAGAAGTAAAGGAAAGAACAACTCACGGGTTGAGATAAGGATAATTTAATTAAAGAGGAAGGAAAAATATATATATATATATATATTAAGGAAATATTATTAATTAACAATTCAACTAAAGGGAAAAAGGGAAAAAGGAAAGGGGAAAGGGAGGGGGAGAGGGAACAGCAAAACAAAACAAAACAAGTAAAGGCTATATGGAAGTGCAGAGGAAATAAATGATTTTCTACTTCCCACAAATGAGCGATGCCTGACCACGTCCTTGAAGCAGGGCCTCAACGCACGTAGCCGGTGTTCGCGAGGAGGACAGACGTTTTCACAACGAAAGCCCACCCCTCCTCTCTTCCTCCTTCTTCCACCTTTTATTGCTGAGCGTGACATCATATGTTATGGAATATCTCTTTGGTTGGTTTAGGTCAGCTGCCCTGGTGATGTTTCTTTCTCACTTTTTGCCCACCCCCCAGAAGGGTTAGAGAAAGTCCTGATACTGTGCCAGCACTTCTCAGCAGCAGACACAACACTGGTGTGATAACACTGCTGTTCTAGCTCCAAGTGCAGAGCGTGGCACTGTATGGGCTGCTGCAGGGAAAGTTAACATCCCAGCCAGACCCAGTACACCCCCCCAAAAAAAAAAAAAAAAAAAAAAAAAGAAACCCAAGAAACCCAGTGGTGAACTTCGGTCAAAATGGGAAAGAGATAAAAACTTACGAAAAAAAAGGTTATATGAGAGGGTAGATGGCCTAACACACAAAGGCAAGGTGTGAGGAAGTTGGCTGTAGATAGATCTCTTCCTTAGTCCTCTTCATAGCTTCACATTTTGTGGTAGAGAAAAGATACTGTTTCCTCTGATCTTTTTATTGTAAAACTAATTTTTATCTTAATAGCTGTGAATATTGAAGACCAAGAGAATAGGTCCAAGGAACCTAAGACAGAAGGTGACGTTCATTTCAGGAAGGTGGATTACTGTTAGTGACAACTAAGTTTCTCAAAATATGTGCATGACTGATTATTCAACTTTTTGTTTTTATAGAGTGATAAATCAGGCTACCCCCTAACTGTAGGGGTAATGAGGCTCATCCTGATTAATCTGTGACAGAGTTCAAAATTGGAACAAGGGTTTCTATTTTATGGTTTCTATTTTTCTCTTCTTCCATAAACATTTAATCAGCAGAAAGTTTAATGAAGCCATAACTTCAATTTCTCTAATCCATCCCTTAGTAAAAGGAAAGATCAATTTAGCAAGGTAAACTGGCAGGGTTTATTTTATCAAGTGATATAGAAAACTGAAACTGACCACATTTTAAGCAGAAGGAAAACTGGCTGAATGACAGCTTGTCTTCCAATGTACTTATGCTCTTTTGTTGTAAGTTCATAAACCATGAACTAGAATTAAAAGTTATAAGGCAGATCAAATAATTTTAAAGTCACAAAAAGTATTTTTGTTCTTAGATTTAAAAATATAGCTTAAAAAATCTTTTGGAATACTCTGATTGACAAATTGAACTTAAGTAGCAATCACAGGTAAAAGAAGCATCTAACAGGTATTTTCTACTCCTGAATAATATCCCTAGATTAATTTCTGTGAGGAAGTTTTTTGGTGGCACTATTTTTAAAGTGTCTATGTTAAAGCTGATCTTGTCAAATTAATCCTCCAAAAAGAAAACCATGGACAACACATTTTTGACATCAGTTTAATATCTTTGCAATTAATTTAGTTGTGCTTTACTATTCTTACTGTGAACTGTAACCTGGGCCTTTTGGGAACCTGAATAAATTAGGAGGCATACAATTAATCCACTGATTTTAAAAGACAGTGAGAGGATTATTTATATCCTTATTCCTACTATAAATTCCCTTTTAGTTTTGATTATTTAATCCCTATTAAAATATGAATTCTTAAGAACAGCAAGATTTCCATTTCCAGCAGCAACAGTCCAGTACCTAAAAAAAAAAAAAAAAAAAAAAAAAAAAAAAAAAAAAAAAAAAAAAAAGGCTGATTTGAATATGTGTGGTATACTTTAAAAGAAAATATTGAGGACTGGGACTGTAGACTTGCCCATGTTCTTGTACATGAGTTGCACAAAAAAAAAGGCTGATTTGAATATGTGTGGTATACTTTAAAAGAAAATATTGAGGACTGGGACTGTAGACTTGCCTATGTTCTTGTACATGAGTTGCACAGAGCAAACAGAAACAAAACAACTGGAAGTAAAGCATCCTGATTGTACAGGATAGCTTCAAAGGATATCTTGGCCATTTTCCCCTCTCCAGTGCAGTGACATAAAGGAAATAGCATTGATATTGGAGAGCCTGTTTTCTCTGAAGAGTTTGTGGCCTGGAACAGAATTGTGCACTCAAGTGATAACTAATAGCAGTGAATGGTGAAAACATTTTACATAACTCAAAAACAAATGGAATTACAAAAGGATATGAACTAATAACACAGAGAAGAGGGTGGAGAAAAGGAAATTGTGTAGACAAATATTGAAGCTTACATAAGAGCTCAGTTCTGGGTCAGACTAAAGGTCTGTCTAGTGTAGTGTTGTATCTTCAGCACTGGTTACTACCAAAAGCCTAAGAAAGTGTATGTGTAAACCAAGTGCACAGAGAGTACATCATGTCTGGAATCGTTTTCTCCATGTTAAACAGCTAATAGTGTAAGACCTTTATGCATCAGAAGTTGCATTTAGCAAAATACTCAGTAGCTACTGATGAATCTATCCTCTACAAACCTAAACCTTTGAATCTTTAACACTGCTTGCTACAGCATGTTGTGAAGGCCACAGATTTCCCAAACTAATTATATGCTTGTGGTCGATGATTCTCTCAAAGTTTTTAATGAAAGGCCATGGTGGAGACTTCTTGACAATTCAGGTCTGCCTTCACCTGTTCAAGCATGTGCTAGCTGACTGCTTCAAAAGATTTAATAGACATGTGAGACACATCAACTATTACTGCTAGATTTATTTTCTTAGTATTCTTGGGTTATTCATAATGCACTAACAATGTTTTGTATCAGTATAACATTCTGTCCCACACTTTTTTTTTTTTTTTTTAATTATTATTATTATTTTTTTTTCCTGGCTCTTTTTTGGGAAAACCTGTAACATTCTGTATTTTATTTTTAAATTTCAAAATGCTTAGTCATGGTTTAAGTAAGTTGCAATGCAGTCAGGCATTTGAAAATGTTTTTATTATACTTAACATTGAACCCCACTACAGAAGCTACAACTGATGTCACCTTACCATTTAAAGTACTTCCACTGACAGCTTGTGATCTTTCTTGTTTACCTCACAGAGCTGGATTTGCAGTCTGCAGTATTAGGGAAATACACTGGTATAATAAAAATGTTGCTTGAAGAGTGCTACAGAGGTTTACAGGTAGGATTTACCTAACAGTTTTTCCAAGAGAAATATGAGTAGAAGAGCCAACTCTGTGATACTGACCACAGGCTGCTCTGCACTGGACTTCAAGCAGAAAATTTACTTTTTGTATTGGTCCATGATTGGTGACATTTGGTAAAACTGTTAGCTTCTTGCTTGCTTACAGAAACACATTTCAGCAAAGTGTATTTAACAATTACGCATCTTACGTAGTGACATGCTTAAAAGCCATATTCAACCAAAAGATTTGAATGGGGTCTTTTTCTACACCTGCTAGTACAGTAAAGATTTCTGAATTAGCCTATTTCAGGACAAAGAATTATAACCCTAAAAAGTGTAATAACGAATGCTATGAGATATATCAGACATATGACAGCACTTCTTTTTTATTATTTTATTTTTTAATTTGAAGGCAATCATTTGCTATAAAGAATTGTGAGTACTTAAGTAAATGAGAATAACTTTGCAATAGTCTTATGAAACTTTTTAATGAACCATTTATTCCAGTAAATCATTTTTAGTGGAATAGCTACATACTATGTAACAGGTTGTCTTTGTAGACTGCTTCCCCTACTGCTTCACAAGTAAGCTATACATAATGTCCACGTCTGACTATTGTTGAACTCAGGAGAAGAGCAGATCTAGATGAAAGAAGTAAAAAACTATTAAAAACTATTATTAAAGAATAAAGTCTCAGCCACATATGTGTGCACTTTAGAGCATTAGTAGTGGCCTGTTTATGTCTCTGTTTCACATTTGATGGCAGATAGAAAAAAGACATAACAGATAATCCCTACAGTTCCAACCTTTCAACACTTTTTAAAATTCAAAATGCCTTTGAAAACTTTCTGATAGTGTTTTCCCTCTAATGTTCCATGCTTTCAGTGGTGTTATCAGGACTGTGTTCATTCAATAGTCTGTTCTCAGATACTCTTAATGAAAGGATTAAAATATACCATTGAGTTCAAAGGCTGCTTTCATACAATAAAAGCTTCAGCTCATTTGCCTGAAGATATTAATTATCTTTCTCTATTGGCAGAATATAGTACAATGGGGATGATGACTGCTGGGCACTGTATAAGGTGATTCTAGGGCTGCCCCATGCCAACCTCAGCTGGCCACAGCTAGCTCCAACAGCTCCACTCCAAGGCACGGCCGGGCCCTGCAGCTGAGATGGCGGCACCCTGGGGGCAGCCTGGAGAAGAGAGGACACTGCACAGCAGAGAGCAGTGAGGGTGAGGGAAGGTGCTGTATTAATTTGTCTTTATTTCTGACTATGGATAAATATTTGATTAATAAATTTAATTTGAGTCTGTCTTGCCTGTGATGGTAATTGTTAAGCAATATGTGTGTCTTTATGTCAACCTGTGAGATGATAATCCATCATCATTTTGAACTTCAGAATGATGACATCTGGACACAATGGCATAGTTGTGAGACAGTAGCTGTATAGCTCTTGGGTCACATTGGTTCTGTGTTTGTACCTTGCATTGCGTCCTCCCAACCCTTGAATCTGCAAAGGCTAGGGCACTCTGAGGCATAAAACCTTGGAAGAGAGATGATATGATTGATTAAAGAATACCACCACACACAAAAAAATGTATATATATATACACAATCAGGTGAGAAATGCTTGGGTGTTATAAACCCTTGATATTTTATTGATTGAATTGCATTCAATTTCTTAGCCAAGGTACACTTGGTATTTAGAGAACAAAGAGGTTATTAGCTGACTGCATACAATTCAGTTAAAACTTTTTTTTTTTTTTTCAATCTAGTTAAAAAATATTTCCTCTAAGTGTGGTGGCTTTGGAGGTAATTAAGATACTTCAAAAACATGTGTGAAAACAGTATTTCCAGTTCTGTCCTAAAAATATGTTTGAAAACCGTATCAGAAAGATATTTCTCAATATCTCCAGACCTGCTTTGCAGACCAACAATATGCTTATATGCTTTATTTAGGATAAAAGTCAGATAAGAACCCATTTTGAGATATTTTTTATAACAGAACTGATATGTTTTGCCATTTGACTGTTGCTGAAATGCTTCATATGAAGATCAAGAAAGCTAATATTTCTGTACGAATGCTTGTGGCTTTTTTTCTGATTTAAAATGATTTTTAATGGAATTTCTAGAACTCTCTTCTGAATTAAAAAAATATATATATATTTATTTATTTCTAATATGAAGGCCAAGCAGGGCTCTTATACTGGTTCAACATTTGCACTCTGTTTATAAACAGGGTTGAGGATAATTCATCATCATCCTGAACTTCAAAATGATGACATCTGGACTACATCCTCACAATGGTGTAGTACTGACACTTCAAACAAACTCAGAAAATGGTTAAAAAAAGAAGCACTACTTACAACCATCTCACGAGGATAATCATCTGCGGGCAAACAAAAGACTAAAAGACTCATTTTTGCTGGAAACATTTGAAGTTCTTTTATTATTATTATTATTTTTTCTTTCTTCCCCTTTCCTGGCTTTAACTTATTGAACTTTTTAGTTAAGGCAGCCTGAAGGCACTAAATTACAGATGGTGCTCACTCATTCTAAAATTGAAACCTTCCTCTTTCAAAAGGTAATTGTTTCCAGCTGATACATGCAACATGAATTGGATAAGTCAATCATTTCTTGAATGAAAATAGCTCTTATATTCTTGCAAAGTCAAACTCTGTCAAAGGATCTCTCTGTCCTAAGAAAAGAGATTGCATGCTATTTCCTTCCCTTATGGTCTAACTTTAAGTGTCAACCCCCTCTATAGTACCTTTGGAAGAAACAAGTAAAAGTAACAAAGCTTTCTTATTATTTATAGTCTATGAATATAAAAATAAAATTGAAAAAGGTAGATTATATATTTGAAAAAAAAAAAAAAGTAGCCTCAATATTAAATTATCCTTTTTTGTCATTGTTGTTAACAACTGCTCATACATAGAGGTAGTAGTCTTTTTAGAAACCTGCAGTATTTTGAACTGCAAATCACGTAGTAACTATAAGAATATGTAAACAGAAGGTATCGTACCATTATTATACAATGCACTTGGTTATATATTTAACCTACATAAATAAATAAACAAATATTTGAAGAAACACTATTACAGTTGGGGATAAAAAAAAAAAAAGTAAAAAAATGAAAAAAAAAAAAAAAGTAAAAAAAAAAAGTAGAAAGGTTCATTCCATAACTGTTGATAAGCTTCTTGAAAGCACGCACATTTATAGGGGTCTTCTAATTATTTTACAGCTCCAGATCTAGAATAGGAAACTGTGCTTTTTATCTTTACTCTTTAAATGAGATGTGAGCATAGACCTTAAAGGGAAATAATGAAGTGTGCCTTTTCTTAGTGAGTTTCATTAATATATGTTGATAATAAAGGCATGCTGAGATTCAGGAGTCCTGCATCTTATTTCAGCTCTCAGAAAAATGTACATCAGGGTTACACATTCTTCTATGTCTGAATTGCAAACTCACTTAGTTTCCTGCTCTCATTGGCTGCTTCTCCCATCTCTGTCCAATATCCAACACTCATAATTTCTTGTCCCTGTTTGCCCTTTTGAAAACAATAACCACAACAAAATAGGATTAACAACTTTTATTTGAACTTTTATTTGTGTCTTAAAATTCACATTTTTGAGCTATTTTAGAGCATTTTGCTTTCAAGTAGAAAAGCTGCTGTGAATACATACTTACAAGTAATGAAGTAGCGTTGCAGGCAAGCTCTCAGAATAGTTTCTGCCTGTGTTTCTGTAACTGAGATATGAACATCAAGGCCTGAATACCTGGTGATTAATTTAAATCATCCCAGTGAGCTGCACTCTGTCAATAGCCATGTTTGCTTTATTCAGGAACAAATATACTTCATCTTATTCCTGCTCCAATGAAAACAAACTTACTTCCTACTGTCCATTTGCACCATTGTTTACTTTAGCTGAATCAGATAACAGTTACAGCTTAAGACACGTGAAATTAGCAGCAGCTCCCTAAAAATTCTGCTCCTTATGGCTAGCTTGCCAGTTTCAAGGAAGCCATGTTGGCCTAATGCTCAGTCATTAGTGAAGTCAGTGAAGACTCATGATTGTTTTTCAAGGAGAGTCAAGAAGGGAAGATTATTTTATGAACATCAATTGGCCCTATGTACATATTTTTAAAATTATTATAAAATGTTCAAAATAAAACATAAAATCTAGCTTTCCAGTGGAACGGGGGAAAAAAAAACACCTTGACATCTCTTTTTTTTTTCTAAAAAAAAAAAAAGAGGAAAGATTTGGGCTATGTCCAGAGACTGTCATGCTTTAAGAAAGCTTAGCCTCTGGACTGCACAAGGAAGGCCTTAGTGCTCCCCATTTTATTTATTTTTTTATTATTATTATTATTTTTTGCTGACCTCCTTGGCAGCTTACTGCTGGCTGCAGAGCCCACTCCCAGAGTGTAGAAGGGCTGCGGCTACTGCTGCATTCACAAAAACCCCAGACCCAGAGGACGTTCTTAGGCTTCTGAAGGATTAGGTGGTTTTTCAGACCATCCAAATGTTTGACTTAATGAAATTCAACTGAACAATTCCTTTTACCTTGCAAGATTCCTGCTCCTGTCTCACAATTGAGGAAGGAAGTGCATGCTTAAAAGCTTGTTCATTTTTTTATTCTAGCTATAATGGCCTACTAAAAACTATTATCTCCTGCAAACCTTGCTCTACAGAAAGAATAATGCAAGTGTTGTTTTTGTTGTTGTCATTTGTATATTTGTTTATTTATTTGATTTGTTGTTGCTTTTGTTTGTTTGTTTGTTTGTTGTTTTTTTCCAATTACAAGATTTTTTTTTTTTTTTTTTTTTTTTTCCGGACTGTACTTTCATCTAAAATTTGTGCTGTATAAAATAGTAAGAGTCACAAAACTAAAACATGTTTTCTGACTTAACTAAACTTTAAGGGCTACTATAAGGGCATGTGTAAATGTCAAATAAACTCAACACTATGGAAAGTTAAGGCAATAGAGAACACTTAAAAAAAAAAAAAGAAAAAGAAGAAAAAGAAAAAGAAAAAGAAAAGAAAAAGAAAAAAAAAGAAAAAGAAAAAGAAAAAGAAAAAGAAAAAGAAAAAGAAAAAGAAAAAGAAAAAGAAAAAGCACAGAATGTACCTAAGTATTTTGCTGACTACGATGAAATTAAGCATATGCTTAAATGAAAAAGTGCAGTAACATCCTCTTTCACCCTGCTGGAAGGACCCCATTCTTGGGGGTTGGGGATGCTTAAAAAAAGTCATGTTAAGTGAGTAATACCAGTTCCCAGGCAGAATCTGTTTATCAGGCAGGGAGCCTGGCCCATGCTAGCCGTCCTGCAGATGAACTCTTCTGAATTCTTTTGTACTTCTATTTGCCAACTTTTTGAAGAATATCAATTAAAATGATAAGTGTTAAGAAATTACATGTAGCTGCCATTGTTAATCTTCATAAGATACTTACAAAATTGTTATACCTAAATTAAGGCTTCTTGCTGGTGATAATAAAAGCATAATTATATGCTTAATTTAAATCAAAGCTGAAAACAATAATAAAACCGAAGAGTGCTTAACTAAGTATTTTGACCTAGGCAATGATGGTCAATAAGCCTAGGGTTATGGTTTGCTGTAATCATGGATGTGTCCTGTGGTATTTATAAACTCTCTACCTTCTAAAGGACATCCTTTTAAAAAAGCAGTCACTGAAAGTTTGCTTTCTCTGCTCAGTCTATAGCTAAAGAAAGAGTAAGTTAATCTGTATTAACTGATAAAATATTGTTTCTACTTTGTGGAAAGTGCTGGTTTCAAATGAATACACATAGTATGTAGGTAGCCTGTATATAGAAAATTTGTCCCATTATTTATTAAATATTTGTAGAGATTAAAAATCATTTTCAAATAAGCCAATAGAAAGAACTGTAGTAATTTACTTTGTGATATCTCTCATCATGTTTTTTTTTTTTTTTTTTGTTTAATTGTTTGGGTGTCATCATGTCTGTCCTTTTGTTGTATGAAAAATGCTTGCAGAAAAGTAAAAGAGCAACCATGCCCTCTTTTGCTGCTTCTGCCATTTTTTTTTTAAATTATTATTATTATTTTTTTTAACTCCCAGGCATATTCAAAAAAAGCTAATAATTTGGGAAGATAAATATTAACTTTTAAAAAAATGTAGCTCTACTTAGTCATTAGTTTTCATGCTAAGAAAGTGTCCCGAGAAATTATAAAATGGCAATACAGATATGCCTGGTAATTTTAAAAAGCAGTCTGATTCAAGGCATGGGGGTAGTGGTGAAGGGGAAGAAGAGAAGGTTATATCATTAATAAAACAAAGCATCGTGTCCACAAAAGAAGCATTTATTATGTTGGAAATCAAGTGAATGATGCACTTGAAGGGAAAAAGTCCAGCCTGGATATTTGACCATAGTTCTTTGAGAGAAAGCTTGATTAAAAAATTGAAAGAATAGTCAATCCTCAATAAATGCATAATATGGCTGTTTCCTGTACAATGGTTCCTTTAAGAGCTGTCTCCTGTTCTCTGCTCTGAGCTAAGTTCTAGTTCTGGCAATATAGATATGCCTTGCAGTCTTGAAGATTTTGAATGTAGGCTTTTTTATGGTTGTTGTTGTTTTAGCAGACTTCAGATTTTCTGCACAAGAAAAAGGCTTAGCTTGTTCTGAAACTTTTTTTTTTTTTTTTTTTTTTTAATTCCCCTTGAATATAAATAGGAAAAAATAGTATTTTACTATAGTCTTTGACTACAGTTACTGAGCTCTAGCAACTATTATTTTAAGCTGGGTAAACTGATGTGAGTTCCATGTCAAACAGCACTCAAGTCCTACAATAGTAATGTAGAAACTCATTGGCTGAAGGTGGGTGATGGTTTTGGTGGAGAATTACTACTCATGATAAAAGCAGAGGAATCTAGCCAAGCAGTAAGTAAAGAAAGTATGAAATCAGTGGATTTTCCCTGATATTTTAATGAAACCTATTAACTGTGGAAGAATAAAGGACTTTAAATTAGGAAATCTCATTTCTGTTTTGGAAAGGACATCCACCACACCTACCAGATTTTCCCAGAGTATATCATTATTGTATAAAGGAAAAAAATATATAGCTTTCCTTTTGCTTGAATTCTTCTCTTCCACTACTAAGGAACTGCTGTCTTAAGTGCAAAAATAATAAAATATTTCAATGGTAGGAAGAAAAAGCTTGCCTAGAGAAGTTTTACAATTAGTGTGAAGTGGTAGTTGTGGTGTCTGCCAGAAAGCTGAGGAGCTAACTGGTGCACTTACAGTGCAGCTCTCTTAGTCTGCCCCTGCAGAGAGCTGGTGGAGGTCCCTCATCAGGTGAAGTCACCAGCTTTCCTTACTGTCCAAGAAGGAACATGTTTTCTTACGGAACATGAGAAATGCTTGGTTTGCAGCTGACAAAGATTGCCATTTCTGTGCATTTTATAGAAGCAGTCGTCAGCTCCAAATAAGTCATCTCCAAGTGTACGGTGTTTGTTGGTTTTCTCATCCAATATTATATCTCCCTCAATGAATAATGAATCATGGGTGTGTTGTGTTCCCATCCTTTTTCAACTTTACCACTTACTAATTTTGGAATTTTAAATTTATAATGAGAGCACTGAGCCAGAGCTCTTGGCTTAGGGAATGAGACTTTTTTAAAGGAAGGCTTAGTAGCTGTATCTTGGTTAAATATACTATTACGAATTTAATCTGACCTACATTAAAAATTTAGAAAGTTTTTAGAAAGCTAATGAATAGAGCACCCAAACATTGAGAAAACAAAACAAACAAACAAACAAAAACACATTAATTTCTCTCTAAAACATTGGGATACACAGAAATGGAAAATGAAAAAGTCATTGTGGTACTTGCTATTATGTGTTTATAATGTTGTTTTGTGACAGCACAGTTTGTGAATGTTTGTTTTAGTGCCTGGTACAGTAACCTTCTGTAGACTGGGCTAAGCAGACGATTTGTCATAGCATGACAAATGCTTGGTTCCCACTAAATTAACAATGGCTTCTAGAGTGTATGTTATGTTAGTTGCTACATAATGCAGGTAAAAGAACAGCTGATTCAATTATTTAGAGAATTTGTCAAGAGATTTTTCCTATGCTGCATCTAATAGTAATATACTTCAAACAGATATAGGACTTGCTGTTACAGTCTGGATAAACTTTAAGGATGTGTATATAGAATGCTGATGAGTGTGTAAAATGCACATATGTGACTTTTTAATTACTGTTATGAACTATGGCTTTGTTCTCTGAAATAATTGAGTAAAAATTAAAAAGGAAATTGTCATCTAAGACTGTCATTATAGTACAATGTGCAAATTTCTTGTCTTTTTTTCCCATTCTAAGAAGGAGGTCAGGAATTCAGAGAAAAAAAAATTGCCTATTATAAAAACCTTAGGCCTGGGCTGTCATTGATTTTATTTATGCAACAATTTTTAAACACACACATGGCTTTCTTTCTCTGCTGTAAAGCATATATGGGAATAATCTCACTTAAGTGGAGTTAAGTTTATATTTTATGATCTGATTTTTATATGTCCCATAAAGCCTGTTTGCTTATTCAAATTACATCACTAGTGCACTGACAGCAGTCAGACTTCAGACTGCTGTCCTGCAGCTGCATGCTGCGTCTCAGAAGTTATTCAAGTGAAAGTTGGATTTCAAAGGGAGAAGCTGGAGTGCTTAGAGGCTGCAAAACTGTTAGCCTGCAAGGTGCATTGTTAACAGTAGTTTCAAAATGGCTCAGCCCATGCTGTTGAAGCCAGTACAACATCTGTCTACGTTTGCTTCCTGACCATATTTGGCTTCAGGTAATGAAGAGATTTATGATCTTATGATATAGGAGATAATAAAGAGATACCATTTTGATCAGTGAATATGATTTTTCATCTAGAACTGTCCTTTCCAGCAGATTTTAAGTCTTTATTTTCTTTAATTAGCATGAACATTTTTCTGCTGCAGCCATTAATGCAACAAGTGGGAATACTAATGACGTGAACTGGGAAAGGTCGATCAAGAGATTACACATATTTAAGAAGAAGAAGAAAAAAATGAGCTTAATTTGTTTTTCAACTAACTGAAAATCCTTGTGCTGAAAATTGGTATTCTGTAAAAACAATGGGGGATTAATTATTCATTCAGATTAGGGGGGGTTGTTTTTGCTTGTCTGTTTTGCTGAGGGCTTTGAAGCTGCACTGAGAATACAGCACTCTAGCAAAAACAAACAAGCTGACAAACAGGAATTCTCTGACATTATGATCTTTCCCGGTATTAATATTAAAAGGTCACAACAGGTTTTACAGTCATGATGTCCGGATTTGGAGGGATATATTCATGAGCAAGAGAAAGGATGACATTGCTTCCAGGAAATGTATAAGATTTCCCAGTTTCTAAATATACATTTTGAACAAGAAAGTCCAGTTTCCAAATGCACAGTAATGAAATTTCAGGCAGTTTAAATTCACTGCAGGCATACTTATACTTTTATAAGCCCTTCCTCAAAGCCTGCATCAGGACATTGACTTCTTCCTCTGCATTGCAAATCCCAAGAAGTACCAGTCTGCTGTGATTTTTCTGTCTCATTACTATCTAGTATCTGTGTGATCAAATTCCTGGGTACTAGTGCTGTTGACTTTAAACAGGAGAGTCTTCTCCTGCTATCAGCCAGTGTTTATTTTTATGGTTATGTTACAGATTATCAGGTCAAAATTCAGTAGACCTTTTTTCAGTAGGTTGAAGTCTGAGAGATGAAGGTCTGAGTTTCCAAGGCCAAACACTGAAAATGTGTGCTGAGCTCTCCTCCTCTCATTGGCGTGGTGCCCTATATTGTAAATTAGTATTAAAGATGAGGAATAGAGACACTGTAAAAACAAATGCACTGAGTTTTTGAAGGTTGGATCAAAGCTAAGCTGTTTAAAACCAGGCAAATGCACTCTGATCCAAAAACAAAAACAAAAACAAAAACAAAAACAAAAAAAACTTCCCCCTCCCTTCCTCCCTATCCCTTTTGAGATAAATTTCCTTTCTTTATGGCAGCTCTGTCTGGTAGGGCGCAGCACTGTGTGAACACTTTTTTTTTTTTTTTTTTTTTTTTTTAACAGGACTTTGATAGCATTTCAAACCCAGGTCAATTAAGGCAGAATAAGGTAAGCTCAGTTCCTTAAAACAATGCAAGTCTTTGTACCTAATTAAAAAAGGCTACATCTAAATCCCCATATTTTATATTTGATCCACTTCTAGATCTTTGGCATGATACAAAGGGTTTATTGCACATAACCTTAATGCTGCATCACACAGATAAAAATGTTTTTCAGATCTATCAGTAAGAAAACTCTGTATGATATGCTTATAGCAGGCCACAGTAAATAAAGCAGGATTTTTTTTTTTTTTTTTTAATCTAATGTGCGCACACATGCAAGAAACTTAGAAGATGCAGCTTAGAGTAGGTACAGGTCTTCTTTCCCCTGATTTTACACCTTTAGTTGAATCACCAAGCCACTGACATTTTTGGTTTATAGTGTCCTAGGGAACAGTATGACGGGGAAAATGAAAAAGACTGTTAGACTACAATTAGATTTGAGCAGACATAATTTTATGTTTCACTGAGTTCTAGCCAGGCTTGTGGGAGAAGGGGTGTCTGTGTGGATATAAAAACAGCATGGAGGTTGTAGCCATCCTCTGTAAAGAAGACTTGGCAAACTGAACCTACCCACTCAGAGTCTGATGTCATCTGACAAACTTAAGTTTTAGAGAAAGGATGGATGATGTATTTGGCTTATATTTAGGACTATAAAGCAGTCTTGATTCTATGTTTTCTAAATGAATTATTCAAAGGTGAACAACACTAAATTAATCATATCAGACTTGATGTTATTTTACAGCCATACAATTGATGTTTAATGGAATGTATTAAGAACTGCCCATTAATTTTCTACAAGAGTAGAGATCTGTTTGGAAAACTTCCTTTCAAAACTTTGAGGTACTTGCTCACAAAGTGTTTTTAGTCTGAGATAGTTTTGTACATATAAATAAAAACTCTTAGGCTGTAGTGACCAGCGTGCACACAGTGACACAAGCATAATACAAAAATAATAAACCACAGAACATTTGCATATGTTAAATGTCACTTTGAAACAAGAGAATTTGAGAATTATTTGTGAGTTCAGCATGAAAATAATCTTATCACTGCAGTAAATTCCATTCTGTTCAGGAATCGTTATATTTTCACTATGTTTTAGTAGATGCAGCGCAAACAACAGGAAGCATCAATGCAACACCAGCAGGCACTATGTATATATATCTCTATATATGTTTCCATATTTAAGCACATTCCATATCATACCCAGGCTGTTTTTCTTAAAACTACATCTTCATCCTAGAGATCAGTTGTTGAAGGGAATGACCAAATTAAAAACAAACAAACCAACCATAAACAAAACAAAACGCCTGTGAACTCTCTGTACTGATGTTTATAGTTGTAGTTGGTGTTTATGTCATATTACAAGGGAAATAAGGAATGCCATTACTGATATAAACCAAAACAAAACAAAAATTAAAATCAAGTTTGGATTTGTTGGAACTCATCTGAGAAGTTGTAGGCGGCAACCAGCTGATTAAAAAAGAATTTGGGCAGGTCGAGTTGAATTCCACATGGTACAAAATATGGATGGGAGTACAAAACTGATGGAACACTACCTTCATCATCCTGTCATACTCTGCCACCAGCATACTTTGGTATAGGCTGAGGCCTGTTTGAATTTACATCCAGCTGCATGAGTCCTGTAGGCCATTTTAGTGAGCTGCAAATACAGGGGTAAAGCTAGAGAGACACTTTGTACAGGGTATCCATATCCAAAGACTCCTGAAAAATGAGAGAAATTTCTGGCACTACCAAAAGGTTCTTTGCAATTTCTTTTTACTGGCAGTCTGGCATGCAGCAGCCTCTGTGAAGGAAGCCAAGGTTTGTGCCTTTTCTCTGGCGTGAATGCACATTAGAAATAGGAGCAAACTGTTTACTTCAATCCCTTCTGATGCCCTTAGGGAGAATTAAATAAGGAAAGCATGGGAGCTAGTAATTTCCACATAAAACAGCAGGGAAAGGATGGGAGGTTGCAGAGGAAGTGCCAGTTGGTAGTGGGATGGCCCAGACCAGCCAAGATAATGCTTCCTGAGGTGTAATCACTGAGTGATATGGAACAGCAAGAGAACTCCACCTTTTATTTCCTTGACAATAATAATACTTTTTTTTTTTTTTTTTTTTTTTTTCAGTGATGGTCTAGTAAATCCTGTTAACTCTTTCTATCTTAAAATAGAGAATGTCTTGGTTTTAAGCCTTCTAAAAACTGTCCTCTTTTCTAGTTAAAAACCACTACTTTACTTGTATTAATTCAGTATGGATACTACTGATGACTCTGTATGGATACTGTTGGAGACCTTACAATACACTTAATAACACAAAGTCTAAGGAGATTCGGTTTTACTGAACAGAAAATCTGTATGCTTCAAACTTATTTCTCCTTTGTTGTATAGATTATGAATCTGTGGGGAGAGGGAAAAAATAAATAAATAAATAAAATAAAAAAATAAAATAACTCTGAAAAGCCTTTAAAAGTGTATTCTGTTCTGTTTTATGACTGCTTAATGATCTTTGTGAACTGAAGCTGTGGTTTTAGTTAAATCTTTATCTTAGTCCAGCTGGCACCCATTGAAGCTGATTTTAGTCCTGCAGTGCACAGGGATGCTGGTGGTGATATGGACAGGGGGAATGGAATGGATTAGTTTCACTTCAGACTTTTCACTTCTTGGCCTGATTTACAGCTGATGTACCCAGCCCAGTTTCTCATTTCATCAGCTAGAGTGCTTATTGATCCTTGACAACATCAAACTGCCTTGTAGACTTTATTCAGCAGGTGACTAAAACATTTGAACAATCTATTCAAAGTATTTTTTCATATTCTCTCTAGGTTAAAATAATAGGAACTCTGAGCAGCAATCTATCAGCTTGAACCTCTCCCAAATGTAAACATTTGTTTTGTTTTTATTTTATGACCAAGATAAGTAAGCATTTGGTTTTCCATTTTCAAATTTCTAGACATTACCTATGCAATGTATGATGAAAACAATGAATTATTCCTTATAATGTTTTAAGGGCTTTAATTCTTTTAATTTTTAATAGGCATTTATTTTCAAAGCTAGGTTATGACTGTATTATAAGACATGTCTGCATAGCTGCATGTTTGAGTACCAGCCCAGGTACTATTATTTGTGTGGTATACTAAGATTCTTCCCTCAGAGAAGTAAAATCCCCATACTAGCATGGATAGCAAATTAGACTGCTGTATACTTTGGTTGGGGAAACATGTAACTTTACCTGTCTGGAAATAACTAATTTTCTTCAGCTAAGATAACCTATTTTATGATGGGAAAAACATATACGATGGAATTGTTATCAGCATAAACAAATGCTCTGTAATTATCACATGGGCTAATAGAAATCCGTGAGTGACAGAAGTGGATTTTGTCAAGATTCTTGTAAAATGTGGATAATGTAAGTAATGTAGTGCACAATTGTGAAATTTTTTCCCCTTGTTTGTTTGCTACTTCTCTGTATGGACATTTTTTACTACTCCCTGCCCATGACCACACCTTCCCCCATCGAAAGAAGTCTGAAAATTCCTGCTTTTACAAAAATGATGTGAAAACCCCAACGGAAATTATGAAAAATGGATAGTCTCTCAAAAGGAATTTACACCTCTAAGTTGATGAAATTTACACCTGTGCCTATATGAGACTTGTACACTTTTTAAGAAATATTTATAAGACTTTCTGTGAGGAATATCTAGACATAGATAACCCTAATGGACAAACTCTTGCCAAATGTATGTATGCTACTACATCTGTGTAAGTGCTTGAGGCAAGCACAGCATGCAGGGTGCTTCTAATTTTTCTTGTAAACACCTCATCAGATGTTACTGATAATAATAATTATAATCATAATCATCATAATCATAATCATCATAATCATAATCATCATAATATTAATTGAACTGTTCAGATGTCCTGAAATGCCCTGACAATGGAGATCATAGTTTTATCAGATGTAGGACATGGTTTCGTCTGCTTCTGTCAGTCTGATTTACAGAACTGGAAAGGATTCTGTTCTTTCATTTTTCCTCCCAGAGATCATCACACCTATTAATGAAATATTAATTTCTGGGCATTTTTTCTCATTGTTTAAGGTTAATGAAACAGTGTGAAGGCATGGTTGCTGTGTTAAATTTCAAGCACATTCTGAACACTAGTTGTTCCAAAAAGATGTTATTTTTTTCTTTTTCCATAAGTCAGGAAAAGGCTGAGATTTATCATATGCCTGACACATAATAATAAGACAAGTTATGAGAAGGATTTTTTTTTTTTTTTAAATAAGACATTGAAAACACAAGAGAACTCTATTTCCTTAGTAGGACTTATTTCCTTATTAGAGAGATTCTAGCACCTGTTCTAAAAGTTTTTCAGTCATGCAAAGCTTCAAAGTATTTATGATAGCAAAATGCTGATAAAATTTTTATATGATCCTGGGGAATGCTGTTTAGAAGTTTTTATAGAAAAAAAAAATCACAAATTAAATGAAAAAAAAAAAAGGATTATCATAAGATATTGGACAAATAGAGTTGAAGCAATATAATTTTATTTGTAATGTCATTCACTGAATTTGACTTTTGAAGATTCAAACACACTTAAGATAGATATTTTAGACAATGGAAAGTGATACTTTGAAAGAAACACTCACTTGCAACCAATATTCCCTTTTACAAGTGGCTGATTCCAGGAATCAGATAAAGGAACTTTGATGAATAGATTTGCTTCTCCAATAAAATGTATAATATAGACATGTAAATTGTATTCTTATGCTTATCTAATCAGCCACTGTAATTATTTTAACAATTTCACGCTGCCTGGGGATGTAAAAAGACTGCATATGTGGGAGTTATACTTATTTTCAGTTGCAGGTTTTTTTGTTATTTGTCAAATTTCTAGCAAAAGGCATAATCTGAAGTGTATATATGAAGTTAAGAACATTTGTGCAATGTATATTAGAATACTGTAAATACACAGTTCCTTATTCTTCTTGGCTCTGGTCACCGGTGACCTCTGGAAGAATTCTTTTGCTTACATGTCCTGGTTTAACTTTTTTTATTTTTTTATTTATTTTTTTATTATTTTTTTCTTATGAATGTGTTTATGTAATTGTTATGGGCCTCATTTTTCCTACCTCATATAGGCTTAATTTGGCCAAAGAAATCTACATGTAAAACACTAGAAAACTACAAAGTTCACTGTCAAATTAAGAATTACATTCTTCAAAATTATGTCATCTGTTTTTCATATTCTCTTAAATTTCTTCTGAGATCTGAGATCTAAGAAAACAAACTTTTAATAAAAATATGAAATTTTTTCAAAGCGTGCATTTATGAGTGATGAAACGTGTGGTTCAAAGTTCATATATCTTCTTTCTTAAACAGATATTTTATGTGTACTTTATATTAATTTCTTTCATATTTCCTCAGGTACTAATAGTTAATTCTAACGCAACACCTGTAAAAAAAAAAAAAAAAAAAAAAAAAAAAAAGAAAAGAAAAAAAATAGGGGGTCTATGTGATCTTCAGTGATCATTACAGTTCATTAATGGCCCTGTTGGAATACCACAGATTTTTACAGAATCACAGAAGGGCTGAGGTTGGAAAGGGCCTCTGGAGATCATCTGGTCCAAGCCCCTCAACAAGCAGGTTCACCCAGAATACATTGCTCAGGATAATATTCCAGGTGGAATATCTTCAGAGAAGGTGATTCACAGCCTCTCTGGGCAGGGGGGAGGATCACCTCCATTAACCTGCTGGCAACGCTTTTCTGAATGTACACCAGGATACCACTGGCCTTCTTGATGACAAGGGCACACTGCTGTCTCATGGTTAACCCACTGTCCACCAGGACTCACAGGTCTTTCTCCACAGAGCTGCCTTCCAGCAGGTTAACCCCCAACCTGTACTGGTGCTTGGGGTTTTTAGTCCTGTACTGGGTTTGGCTGGGATGTTAACTTTCCCTGCAGCAGCCCATACAGTGCCGCATTCTGCACTTGTAGCTAGAACAGCAGTGGTATCACACTAGTGTTGCGTCTGCTGCTGAGAAGTGCTGGCACAGCATCAGGACTTTCTCTAACCCTCCTGAGGGGTGGGCAAAAAAGTGAGAAAGAAACATCACCAGGGCAGCTGACCTAAACCAACCAAAGAGATATTCCATAACATATGATGTCACGCTCAGCAATAAATGGTGGAAAAAGGAAGAAGAAGGGAGGGGTGGGCTTTCGTTGCGAAAACATCTGTCCTCCTCGCGAACACCGGCTATGTCCGTTGAGGTCCTGCTTCAAGGACATGGTCAGGCATCGCTCATTTGTGGGAAGTAGAGAATAATTTCTTTCCTCTGCACTTCCACATAGCCTTTACTTGTTTTGTTTTGTTGTTCCCTTTCCCCCTCCCTTTTCCCCTTTCCCTTTTTCCCTTTAGTTGAATTGTTAATTAATAATATTTCCTTAATATATATATATACATTTTCCTTTAATTAAATTATCCTTATCTCAACCCATGAGTTGTTCTTTCCTTTACTTCTTCCCCTCTTCATCTGAGGACGGGGAGTGAGAGAGTGGTTGTTGTGTTCAGCTGCCCAGCACGGTAAAACCACCACAAGTCCCAAGGTGAAGGACCCTACCTTGACTTTGTTGAACTTCATGAGGTTCCTCTCAGCCCAACCTTCCGGCCTGTGGAGGTTCCTCTGAATGGTAGCACAGCACTCTGGTGTATCAGCCACTCTTCCCAGCTTTGTGTCATCAGCAAACTTGCTAGAATGCACTCTATTCCATCATCCATGTAATTAATAAATAAATTGAACAAGACTGGACTGCTGGGGGATACCACTAGCCACAGGCCTCCAACTAGACTGTGCCACTGAGCACAACCCTCTGAGCTTTGCCATCCAGCCAATTCTCAATCCACCTCACTGACCACTCATCTTTCCGACGCTTCCCAAGCTTGTCTATGAGGATGATATGGGAGACAGTGTCAAAAGCCTTACTGAAGTCAAGGTAGATAATTTCCACTGCTCTCCCCTCCCCTCTCCTACCCAGCCAGTCATGCCATAATAGAAGGCTATCAGACTGGTAAATCATGACTTCCCCTTGATGAATCTACACTGATATTCCTGATTACCTTCTTATTCTCCACATGATTGTAAATGACCTCCAGGATGAGCTATTCTGTCATCTTTCCAGGAATGGAGATGAGGCTGACTGGCCTGTAGTTTCCTGGGTCCTTCTTGCCCTTTTTGAAGACTGGAGTAATGTTGGCTTTCTTCCAGCCTTCAGGCACCTCTCCTGTTCTCCATGACCTTTCAGAGATGGTGGAGAGTGTCCTAGCAATAACATTCACCAGCACCCTCAGCAGTCATGGGTGCATCTCTTTGGTGCCAATGGATTTGTAGGGGCCAAGTTTGCCTAAATGATCTCTAACCCAGTCCTCCTCAACCAAGGGAAAGTCCTCTTTTCTTCAGGCTTTCTCTCATTTCTAGGGTCTGAGATGTCTTGGCAATTTAGACAGAAGCAAAGAAGGCATCCAGTAACTCTGCCTTCTCTATATGCTTCATCACCAGGGCAACCACCCCATTCATCAGCAGGCACACAGTTCCCTAAACTTCCTTTTGCTATTGATGTACTGATGATTTTGGAAGTCAAAGAGAAAACACATTTTCTACAAGGACTACTAAAATAGGTCCAGAACCTTGTTTAGGAAGTGCATGTGGCAATGACTTGTTGTTGCCACCTGTCATCAACTATCTAAACCACTGCAGTTTCAGTAGAACTGTGGCTCATCTGGATTTCTATGTAGATATTGTTATATAGACAGGTACTTTTTCATCAAGTATTCACAAAAGTCAACAGTAAATTTAAAACAAAATATGTACAGATGATTTGGATAATACAATAACAATCTCTTTACTAGTATCTTATATAATTCCTACCAATTATCTTGACTCTACTCAGAAGCAGATTCTTGACTATTTTTAAAATACTTGTATTTCCTTGAAATGTGATTCTCACAGTGGTCACATTCTTATTGCTGTCTGCTCATGTGCTCTCTCCCTGGGAATGTCTCTAGAAGAATGGGCTGAGATGCCCCAATTAAGTGTACCAGTGTAAACACAAACTATACCTTGAAGAAAAAAAAAAAAAAAAAAAAAAAAAGAATGTTGCATGTGAAAAGGTAGTTCAGCCACATGGATGGAAATGAAAATATACTTACATTTCTTGTTACCCACTTCAGTATTCACCTGTAGGGACTGTTTTCAAAGACAGGAAAATAGTTCAGAGTCTCTCTTTAATAGTGAATTTCTGGGCTTGTGTATAATTTGTAATAATAACCCCTAGGTTTCCGTAGTAATGCACTGAGACATTTCTATGATTGCCACTTTTTGTTTCTTTCTCTGAAGCATCCAGTGAGGCTTGCTGTTGGAAACATGATTTTGATATGATAGGCAAAAATTATTCCCCATTAGGGGCTGTGATTTGTAGAGATTACTCTGTACTGGGAGTAAACCAGCTGCGAGCTCACAGGGATTAGATTTGCTCTGCTACCCAGGAATGGAATTCAAATAAAAATAACTTCTTTTACCCCCTTATTTCAGTGCTCTTTGAGTAGCTCTCTAGGGATACCAGTATTTCTTATGTTAAAGAAGCAACCAATAACCCCTCTTTTGGAGATTTTTTTTTACAACAGATTGTGTTGAGAGAGACAGAAAGGACACGTAACAATGTAGCAACAACAAAATATATGTAAAAATATGACAACTAGACCTCACAGCTCCTCATTTACCTAGTCTTTGCTTGGACATTATCTATGCTATCAAGATGTATTTCACATGACATAAAGACGAAATTTTTAGGAGGTGAATACAACTTTTTGAAGGCTGTGAAATAAAAATCTCATTTCCAACATTGGCAAGCAAGGCAGCATTTTTTTTTTTTTTTTTTTTTTTTTCCTGCTATACACACTCAAATACATTTTTCTATGCTTCATTCTGGTTTGAAAGGTAAAACCATCATTCACGTATATAAAATAACAATCATCCCATTTAATCTTCAGACGATGTCATCTTCTTACAGACTCAGTAAGGGACTCTAAAAATCCAGTATCAGCAGTATTCTTTTGGACATTAAGCTTGCAGTTGGTTACAGTCCACTTAAATTCCCTGAAATAATTCAGGCTGCTTCCAGACTAATTCATAAGCCAACTGTTTCACATATTAGGTGCAATGTTTTTCCTCCACTTACTTTCATCTGGCATGAATGCTTCTTTGTTGTTCAAACCAAACCAAACCAAACCAAACCAAAACCAAAACCAAAACCAAAACCAACCAACCAACCAAACAAACAAACAAAAAAACACAAACAAAATTTAAAGTACTACTCTACTAGTGTCCTAGGTTTTATAAAAGATTGCTTCTGCAAGAGACATCAGGTTCAAGAAGGCAAAGAAACTGTTTTTCATGACC
The DNA here is from genome assembly GCA_011076525.1 of Nettapus auritus. NCBI lineage: Eukaryota > Metazoa > Chordata > Aves > Anseriformes > Anatidae > Nettapus > Nettapus auritus. The sequence continues at coordinate 107,580,229 of CM021765.1, read as the reverse complement.
ATCTTGAGAGTTGTTAGGAAAAAAAAATCCAGAGGAAAGTCTTACAGAAAAGAAGAAAAGCACAATATTATCACTGAATTTTGTTTGTAAACTGAATGGTTATTAGGCCATTGGAATCTCTCACTGTGTTTAGTGGGGAAAGAGCACACTTCCAGTCTCTGCTGCAGATATTTAAGTTCTGCATGAAAACAGGGTCACCTACTCAAGAAAGCACTTCTCCTTCTTTCTCCTTGTAATGGATACTGAAGTTGACACAGATGGTAGTAATAAGAAAGCAACCTCCAAGGCTGCCAACTTGCATCAGTCCTAGTTCTTTCAACACACCTCATCTTAAATGATAACTATAATTTCTCTTCCATTGTATACTACCACTGTGCTATATGTCATTTGAAAATATTAAGAAAAAAATTCAGAGGACTTTCTCTACTGAATCATTGTTGGAAAAAAAAAAAAAAAAAAAAAAAAAAAAAAAAAAAAAAAAAAAAAAGTTGTTTTAAAACCCTACTTTTTTTTTTTTTTTTTTAATTATCTTACAGTTTTGATTTTTACTTTTTTGTTCCCCAAATCTGAATTTAAAGGTGCACTTGTGTTTATATCTCAGTTGATTCTCCCACTGTGGCTTGTGTTATCAAACTTTCAGCTAGCTGCCTGGTCCTGCAGTATGCAACAGCAACAGAAAAGGCAGGAATGAGTGATATGTTCCAGGTGTATACTCACTGGATAAGAATAAATGTGAATCAGCTCTACGTAGAGAAACTGCTCTCTTTCAGGTTTTAAATTAAAACATGCTAAATAAACTTTATATTAACTGAGAAAAAAGAGGGCTTGGAATATGACTTTTTAGGTACCCTTAGAGGTTTTAATGTAACTGTGGCAAGGTAAAAGTACTTTAAAGTGCATTCACACTTGAAAAGCCTTTGCTTTCACAGAGAAGCCGTCAGCAGGATGAAAATTGGAATGTTCCTGTAGCTAACAGAAGCCACTTGCAACATGTTCATTAGTGATAGGATTCTACTGACTCAATACATATTTGGTGTCACTGGTTTAAATCACTTCAGTGCTTTATGCTATATCTTTTTCTTTGTTTATATCTTGTGTTTTGCTAACAGGAACCATCTACTTAGAGCTAGTGTGTAAGTACTCTTTAAAGCTGTGAGAGAAATCCTTAATCCTTCCTATTTATTTCAAATGTCTTTTTAATCCTGCTAACTCGGATGTTTTTCTAATTCCTCCCCAAAAGAGCACTTCTCAGTCTCTTCCCCTCATATGTAACAAGTGTAGTATTAAATGTGTGTATACATATGTACATATGTATATGTATTCATATGCATGTATGAATACACACACACCACAATAAGCTGCTGTAAATCATCCATATCTGATTCATACCAAATACAAGAGCTGCGCAGGAGTGGCCAGCATGCACAGTCTGCCTCTCAGAGGCTCCTGCTGGGATGTTGTCTTGGAGAGCTGGTGGCAAAGGCTGAAATACTTGCTGTAGAGGGGGAAATGGAATCTCGTGTCACGTTGGGGGTGAGAGTTTCCTTGCTGTATAGAGAACACAGAACTTCTGAGTACTACTACATTTTTTGCTGTGATTAAGAGAAGGTGATGTCTCCCCAGGTAGACCAACTCAGGTGGAAGATGTGCATGGTAAGAGTGTTTCAAAGGCACACATCCTGGTGATCCTTTGGCTGGAGAAGGGCCCCAGGGGGGTCCAGGTAGATGCCCCACTGATACATCAATTAGGTCTTGAGGATCTCAGTTCAACAGGTGAGGGGCAGTGGACCACATTTTCAGAATCTGAATTTTGGACAACATCATGTCAGTTCTATTCAAGATGTACATTAAGTGCTTCATTATATTTTTATATTTTAGATATTTTTACTTTATGAAACACTTAGTACACACTGGGGAAAATTAAAACAACAACAACAACAACAACAAAAAACTTATTTTCTTTCTAGTTACCTCGAGGAACTCTGTTCATTCAGGACAAAATGTACTGAATTTCAATAAGCTCAGAAAAGTCACTGCCTTTAGTAGAATAACATCACTAACTTAACTTCCACTTTCCTAATATTCACCTCTAATCTTGCTCATGATTTCATGATGACCTCTATTCTTGATCATGAAAGGATTGCTGAAGAAGCAAGCAAACCAAGAGCTCTCATATCTGTGTCTACTTTGTATGAAGTATGTAATAAATAAATAAATAAATAAATAAATAATCTTCAAACACTTTTTAACTTCCTGGTGTAATAAGTTATTTCTCTTTCTTCATCTGTCTCTTTTATAATAAAGGCTAACTCATAATTGTGCTTTCACTTGAGCTCAGGGTTAAATGTATGGATATTCCCAATCTCTGTGTAAAATACCTAATTACTGAATTGAAGCTGGAGTGACGTTATATATGTTTATATATATATTTATATATAAATGTTTAATTTCCACAAAATGCACCAAAACACATGCTGCATGCAGTAAGAGTATGGATGTGTGAACTGTTTACAAAATAGTTTTAAACATCAACAAAACACTGTAGTTTGTTTGTTACGTGTTTGATGACATCTGATTGTTCTTATATTTTACTTTTTGTTTGTTTGGTTGGTTGGTTGTTTTTAAGAGCAAGGGACTAAATGTTGGAAATTGTCCTCTGGATCTGAAATTTATTTTCCACTAAGTAAGGAATATTTTTTATTTAGAAATGGAACTAATACTATTGCAAACATAAACATAAACATAAAAAGGAAAAGCAACATTTTAAGTGCTAGTCTTATAGAAAACAGATGAATAATGGTGGTTAGGACATGTGCCTTTTATTGGGACTTTAAACAAGAGCTCTTTACCTAATGCACTGAAAAGTTTCCCAATATAAAGAATCCAAATCAGAGCACTTTGCAGTAGAATATAATGAATAACCTTGCAGATATCAATGCTGAATATAAGATCATGGCTGTAAAAATTAAATGAACACATACATTATATTCCAGCAGTGGCAAGCTACAATTTAGCAGAAACCACCAGTGGTTATTTTTGTCCTTGATTTTTATTGCCGGCGGGTGTCCCCTTCTGGTAGTGGCAAGGGATTCTTAAAAGACAGAGTAGAAATAGTGAGTATATAAATACTCCCTCAAGTCTTTTAAAATAAATGAACTTTCCTGAAGCTTGCAATATCCTTTAAGTGTGCACTTACAATTTTATTTAAAGCTAGAGGCTGCTTGTTGGGAACTCTATTTCCATTAGACTGACAAACTAATACTGCTAACTATTAGTCATATGCCCTAATCAACAGACTGACTTTGAGGAAGACAGTTATTACAACTAACATTATTTTGTAAAGTATTTATCTGATAGTCTAACATATATGATGAGTACATTTTTTTCCACAACACCTTAAATAAGGGACATTGATTAGGATGGTAGAGTAAGAAAAAAATCTCATTTAGAAAAAAATAACAATAATAATAATAAAAACTTGCAAAAACTATGACCATGAAACTGGTTTGACCCTAAATGTCATCCTAATGCAAACTTCAGGGCAAGCATATGTAAGAGAATCTGTGTAAGACAAAGGACATGAAAAGACTTCACAGGAGGTCATGGGAAATATTTCCTATCTTGAACTTAATTATAATCAGTTCTAATTGTTACAGGGCTCATGTTGTTTTTAAAGAATGCAATAATAAAATTTAATCCTACAAGATCTTTAACCAAATGTTACATTTAATAAGAGAGAATCTTTTCTTGGAGAGTGTGTTTATTGCACAGTAAATGCAAATTGTCATTTTTAGTTTGAAATAGCTGTCTGTACTAAACATTAAAGGACTATTTGATATTGTTACTGAAAAACAGATAAAAGTAACTTTTTCCTTTGGAAAAATAAATAAATAATGCTTATTTATTTGATTAATTGATTTAATTGATTATTTATAAATTTCCACTTTTAGAAAATCATATACTTTTTCTTCATTACTTTACAAGATCATTATTATTAATATTATTAAATTTTACAAGTTCAACCATTAATAATATATTTTAATAGTTGCCACTTTCAGCTCTGAACAGCTATATGGTATGTGACAGCCAGCAGGAACTCTTCCAAAGAGTCTGCACTCAGTATACTGGGCCAAATTCTCAGCTCCAATAGATTCCTTTGAGACATTCAAAATGTCCATGAATGTTGTTCTTTTGGACTAGGTTCTTAACTTCTCATTTTGCAGTCTACCCTGGTGTATTGGGAAGTATGGGGGACAGATGGTTTTGCAGAATCCCAAGCAAGAAGTAGGGTTAAGAAAATCTATTTAGTCTTGAATCCTTCTACACAGTAAAGCTGATACAGAATTATGCATCTTTTCTACAGAATTTAAAACAAGATGTGAAATACTCTAGAAAATTTTCAGTCCCTCATAATTTCTATATGTATTTTGTCTGTAAGGAGATACACATTTGTTTTTCTTCCATGGGTAGAATGCACATGTGACTTTTCCTGTTCTCAGGGAATATATTCATTATTGAATACCAAACCAAAAAATGATTATCTGACTCATCCAGTTTTCTCATTTTAAGATTGATCTTTACTTTCAGTCCCATCTTAACTTCCGACCCTCCACAACATATTCACATCCTACAGCTCTCTTCTCTACAAAGTGGAAGATGGGTAATCAGTAATCAAAATGTCTTTTGCAATGAAATAAAACTCATTGAAAAAAAAAAATGTTTAAGGGAAACTACCTTTAAAAAGCAGTTGCAGAAATTCTCCAAGGACGTTACTTCCCAGATCTGAGTAGTCCTATGGAGACAACCTACGTATTCTTCCACAGCAAAACATGTCTCTTTCTGTTGCTGTCACACACTCTTTATTATTTTCTCTAATCCACTTCTCTGGCATATTTCTCTTTTCCTTTTGACAGACTTCTAATAGGTCATTTTTGCATTTTGATATGCAAATCCAGAGTGTAGCAAAAAACACTTGGAAGCAGGATTCATAATTCCTGAAGTGCATGGACCTGTTCATTGTCTTTCAAGCACAGTTGGGTATCTTGCTTCAGAGATTCACCCAATCCCCTTTTTTTCCAATACTGTCATTCTTCCATTTGCTGTCTCAGCTTTAACACTAAGTAACTATGTAATCTACAGTCAGAGTACTGACTGTAAAGAGATAAACATGCAGTCTTAGTAGCCTTTATTGCAACTAAAATGAACACTGCTGAGTATCTGCACTATCTGAATACCAACACAAGTCTTATTGGAAAGGCTGCAGGATACACTCCTTGAACCCTACTGCAATGGTGTTACAGTAGAGCTTTCTAATGTTTTGGAGGAATCTCTACCCACCTCCCCACTTATTCACACTTTCATTAAAAAAATAAAATAAAATATAATGCATTTCTGGAGTGACATCAAATGGAAGTATTGAGTAATTGGCATAGTCTTCTTTTCATTGTCTGTGGTAAATTTAAAGGTTGTTAATTATTCAGCATTCCCCAGGTCACATCCACTGAGGTCCCCACACTTGTGAAGTTGTTCTTTTAATTTTATGCATCTGAGAAAGCCATTGATTCCTGGTTTGTTTATTATTCTCTCCAGAATGAAGAACAAATTATAACTGCTATTTGCTTTTGGGTAATCCAGCCACTTGACATAACTAAATAATTAACTAAATAACTAAATAACTAGATAACTAAATAACTAGATAACTAAATAATTAACTAAATAACTAGATAACTAAATAGTTGCATTTTCTTTATTTTTATAATGATAGCCATCTTTGTCTCTTTTTCAATATATAACTATATAAAGTAATAGTCAGGTGTTCAAAGATACTAGCTAAACAGTATATGTGCTGTCAATGGTGACTGTAGAGAAGAATAGATTTGACAAAATTTTACCTGCTAGTAATGGGCTGGAGGAGAAGAATCTATCACAGAAAACCTACTGCTCAACTGAAACAAACAAACAAACAAACTCATTCATGATCTCATGAGATAAATTTTCAAAGTGGGAAATACATAAGTTGGCAAGAAAATGGTGGGCATGCTTTTTTTTTTTTTTCCACTTTAGCTTTTATCATTGCTCCCTTGTACTTGCACACTGGGAGTATCTGAGGGTTCAAGCTTCATGTAGCAAAGGAACTCTTGATCTCTTGAGCACTTTGGTTTGTTCCTGCTTTGAAGCAGCCTGTTAAAATTAGCTCAAAGAAGTGGCAGTTACACTGAGAGTTGCACTGAGGTGGGGTCATATCTTATGCCAAAATATTTCTAGGAACTGAAGATGAAAAATGGATGGCAAAAGACTTCTACAACTGAAGAGGATGGTTTTAACTTTAAATATATTTGTTATGGCTCTAAGGGTGGGTGCTCTAAGGTGGTGGGAATCTGCTACTGGCAAGGAGATTACAGGGGGAGAAGATTTTAATTATTAATATATTTATTAGCAATCTGTGCAGAGACAATAGGGAGAAGGAGGGTTTTCATTTTTAACTCATGTATCTTATTAATCATGGATGATACTAGGGTTGCAAATGGGAATCTGCCTGGAGGCAGAGAGCAGATGAGATTATTTTTATTAAACATATTGAGCCAATTTCTGTCCTCTGACACATGCACACAGCTTCCATTGAACTCTATGGGAGGCCTACACTTGCATTGCAGGGCATAATTTTGCTCTGCATGTTCCATATATATTAATCATAATTAAAAATAAGGTTCACGGCAGGGCTGAGGGATATGTGGTTGAGGCAGGGTAAGGGCCAAGGTAATCTACTTTATCAATACACATTTCCTAAGGTGCCTTGTATCTTGGCAGGAGATAAAATAAATAAATAAATAAAACAACACAAAACACTAATTCATATGATATGAATATACACTGATACATCATGTTGTGTAATATTTCCTTTTGTAACACCAGAACACCAGTTGCAATTTTTTACTTTTCTTATCTTATCTTTTTTTTTTTTTTAATAGATCTGTAAAGAATTTTTATAGCTACAAAACTAAAAAAAAACAAACGAAGGTTTAAAGCTCTTGGGAACACAATGATTGTGACTGTTCTGTTGTATGCTGTAATGCAAAGATATTCCCTAATGTAACAAAATTAATCAACAAAATTAAACTGGAATGATTAGTATTGTCATTGTATTTCTATCTGAAGTGTCGAATTGTAGCCCTGTTCTATATTATGTCTTTTGGACTTGGAATATTTCTCTGCCTTCCAGAGGAATCATTTCCATGCTGTGAAACTGATATGGAAACGCCTTATATATAACAACTATACATAGTTGTTATATATATGCCTGAATATTTCCTAATTTGCTTTCTGTCTGTCAGGTTATTTTGTTATATATTTTGTATATCTTATTTTAGAACTCCAGATTTTATTATCTTTAGATCTCCACATCTTGAGAAGTGGTTTTTTTCCCAGCTCTTCTCTGCCTTTCATCATGCCACTGCCCTCCTCACAATCATATTCAAGTGCTCAGACTGTATTTTCATTTACATCCTCTGCTTGTTAAACTCAGGCCTCTCCATTCCTGATACTTAACTCAGATCAGAACTTTAACACCTTGTGGCCCTGACCCAAGTGCTTTAAGCTGTCTTTTTAAAGTAACTGTCAGGACTCTTGAGTAACTTGTGCTGGTGATCCACAGATTATGAGATCTTTCACAGACAGAAAGGTGTGTTTTAGATTAATACTCTCCCTATCAAATTATCTGTCTGATAGGTTTGGAAGACTTCACTCTGTCCTTGTTTGTCAGATTTATTTAATAGTACTCTGTTTTAAAAATGACACATCCCACTAACCAATTTGACCAAGATATTACTGTGAATATAATTTCCTGCTTGTGTAGTCTATCTATTCTTATTCCTTATTGTATATGGTTAAATCTATGGTTAATCTATGGTTAAATTCCTTAATCTAAGGAAACATTGGCTAATACTTTTTCACTGTTATTGTTGTTGTTGTTATTGTTATTATGTTATTTTCTCCTAGCTTGTTCAGGAGAAAGAAGAATTAACATCTCAGTTATGAGCACTTTTGGGAAACAGGGAGATTCCAGGTATCAGGTAAGATTTGTTTTAAGTCACAGACAACCTTCTGTGGCCCTCCCTATGAGTGGCTTTGTGTCAGAGGACATTTGGGTCTCCTTGTAGTACCCTGTGAGTGTGTGAAATACCCTGAGATAAGAGCGAAATCATATCTTTCTCACAGACCTCAGTGAGGCATAATGTTTTCCTTCTGAAAAGAGAGAGTATCTACACAGTATAGAAAGGGAAAAGGACCTTCTTTCTGAGAAAGAAGATAAGATGGCCAAGAGAGCAACCTTCTTCTTCATAAATCACTCCTGCACCTAATTATGTGTGCCATTTAGAAGAGCTTCAGGTGAAAGGAACCAGTTTGTGATTTTCTTTAGGATACAGGGGTTGAGACTTTAGAAGAGCCATGTGGGTTACAATGCCTTTTCTGCAATTTAATTCAGACTCTAAAACTACTAATTTTTAAAGTCTTCTTTTGCAGGAAACAAAAGTAAGACAAAGTGAAAACAGACAAACAAACAAACAACAAAAAAAAACCAACAAAAAACACCTTTCTGGTATTCAGACTGGAGTTCTAGACACACATCTTCACCAAGGCAGTTTCTAGATTCCTGTCAGTTCTGAATTTTGAAACCTGGCTGAATTTTTCATTCAGGTTAAAAATGCCAAATATAATAGATTTAATTAATAGATGTTAAACACACACACACACACACACACTAATACATATATATATATTCAAATACTTTGTTTAAATATATTAAATTCAAAACAGAGAACTGAGAAATACTATATATATCCATTTGTTGAAGAAGTTACTAAACTTGCATTAAGTTAAGTAGAAATTTTTCAGAATCTGGGGCAGAAAGAGTAAAAAAATATCTGTTCTATAAATTATTGATGCATGTTCTAGACAAGACAAAGTAGTCAAAAAAGATTTGAAACCAAAACATAGGGAGATGTCATTGACCTCAGACTACACATTGTACCTGTATTGGATAGAGAGTTTAATAAAACTACACATATATTTGACAGGGCAAATTAAACATACAGGGGAAGAGAAATCAGAAACTGACATGACATTTGCTTTCAACATCTGGGCCTCACACACTAAACAATTTCTCCCGATGTAACAGACATTTGCAAATTTTTTTAAATAGTAAAACTTGGCTAAAAAATTATCTCTATTTGAAGTCTACATCAATAAGAATGATCTGTTAATCTCTTGTTAGCAAAGGTTTCAGATGCTACATCGTTTGACAGAAAATACTAGCTCCATAACTGAGGCACTTTTATTTATTTTTTTTTTTCAATTGTAGGAAAAATTAATGAGAAAAAAATATTTCTGTTACTGAAGACTGTACAAATATTTTAAAGGATTATTTATGTGTCCCTTAACAATAATGGTATTTATGCACATAACACTTAAAATACTAATTTAAATCTATAAACTTTTTTGTTTGTTTGTTTTTATTTTTGTTTTTGTTTGTTTCCCTAGAAGGGATACTCAGTGTTGAGGCTACTAGGGTCATTTGACCAGCTAGCATAAAGTGGTCATGGATTTCTGTCATCTGTTTTCCTTCTGTTCCCTCTTCCCCATATCTTTTAGGATTGATAGTTTGGGGTCAGTTTCTGACTCTGGGTATGTAATACAGAGGCTGAACAAACTGACTTCCTTTGCATTCTTACATATGTATTTATCATTATTCCACAACAGTGTATAGACTATCTAAATTTCTTCATAAAGTACCTAGTTACTTTCCACAACCCTCTCACTCTTAGACCTACTCACTCCCAACTTAATTTTCTAGCAATTAATCTGGCACTATTCTTCTTTTTGCTGCTTTTCCTTTTTTTGATTGGCTGGAAAACTGCTTGTGTTAATGGCTTGAGTCTGAGGCTATTGCCCCTTGTCTGCAGGCAGCTAACTGCCCAGGCCTCTAGCTTTCTGCAGGAGCAGCTTGGTAAAATAAATACTGTTATTGCCACCATTCCAGTGCTCAGCTATCTGGTGCACTAAATTGCCAGGAAGAAAAGAAAGGCATACACTACTGGCATAGTTGACAGAGAGAATTTCAGGGCTGTGGCCATGTGGGTTTTATGACAATAAGGGAACAAAGGGAATATTATCTCAAAAGTGTGGATCATGTTGAAAGGAGACACTTTTTTTTTTTTTTTTTTTTTTTTTTTAAGCTGTTTGGATATCCAATCCATTTTTTTCCTTACGACTATTTCATTCAATATAAAATAATTTTATTCCCAAGCAAAGTTTTCAGCTAATGATAATCACAAGTGATCTGTGATTGCAAGTTCCTCACAAAATGCTTTATAATGCGAGTTCCACTTGCTTTGTTTAGTCTGTTGGTTTTTGTTGTTGTTGTTGTTTGTTTGTTTGTTTGTTTCTGGACCTGTAATAACTTTCAGTGTAGACACAGTCCAGTAGTGAAGTCAGTGGAACTGTGTTTGTTTAAACAAGGATGTTTGCAGGATGTACAGCTGTAATCTAGCATTTTCAAAAGTTATAAATTTGTTGGTTGAAAGATGATGATGAGTACATAAACTTATTGGTAATGATGTCCAAAGTAGATAACTTGGTAGCATACTCAGACACTAATCTACTTTATAGATGATGCCATAATACCTTGAAATTTTATTTAACAAACAGCTAAGTAAATGTCATTAAACACAAAAAAATTAAAGTCATTAGAGAAAATAGCTAAAAACAACAGAAGGTTGTTAACCTAGGTCAGTCAAAGTGCACTTCTTAACACACAGAATAAGAATACTGCACATATTTTCTGGATTGTTCCTGCACTAAAGTTGTTTTCCTACTTTCCATAATGTTTTTTCAGGATGTTAAAAAGAAGTCTAAGCTACATTAACTTTTCCACCCTGTTGGAGGTACTTACCCAGAATGCTTATGAGTTGTATTTGGCATGAAAATGAGTTTTCTTCAAAGTCACTCTCAGATTGCAACTGCAATTATCCATGTGTAAACAACTTGAAATTCTTAAGCTAGATTGAAAATCCACACTTTACCAAAGTATTTGTTCACTGACAAAGGGGATTTCAGTGCTTCTTGGAGATGAACTCAAATACTTCATCAGTTAGAAACAAGAGATGATTCACTTTCCTAAATTCAAATTTACCGAGGTGTTCATGAAATTTGTAATGCGTTATTAAAAATGTTATTTTGCTTTAGCTCTTAGGCATTAAAATAAGATAAAGTTGCATACAAGTTAGATAGTTAGAAAGTTAGATATAATAAAAACAAATTACAGAGGTTTTGATTTAAATGTTGTTAACCAGAATCTGTAATATGAACAAGTTCAACCCAAAGTCTGAAGTTTCTAATATCTGTAAATGAAATTCAATTAGAAATCTTAAATATGTGTATTTAGAATATTTTCTACAGTTAGAATGATGAATTCGGTTGCATTTCATTGTTTCATGTGACAACATTTTTGATAACAGTGATACAAGATGGCCAAGTCATTTTCCTCTTTTCAGCTGAGATAGAGTTATTTATTTATTTTTTTTCCTAGTAGCTGGTAGTTTGCTGTGTTTTGGATTTAAGATGAGCATAGTGTTGATAACACACTGTGGTGGTTTTACCTTGCTAGGCAGCTGAACCCCACCACAACCGCTCTCTCATTCCCTCTCCTCAGAAGAGGAGAGGAAGAAGAAAAGGAAAGAAACAACTCTTGGATGGAGATAAGGATAATTTAATTAAAGGAAAAATAATTATTAAGAGAAAGTTATTATTAGTTAAATAATAATAATAAAGGGAAAAGGGAAAGGGGAAAAGGGGAAAAAATCAATCAATCAATCAATCAATCAGTCAAACAAACCAAAAAATACATGCAAAAGCCGAATGGAAGTGCAGAGGAAATAAATTGCTCTCTACTTCCCACCAACAAGTGATGCTCGACCACATCCTTGAAGCAGGGCCTCGACACATGTAATTGTTTTTTGGGAGGACAGACGTTTTCACAACAAGAGCCCACCCTCCCCTTTTCTTCCTTTTTCCATCTTTTATTGCTGAGTGTGATATCACATGGTATGGAATATCCCTTTGGTTGGTTTAGGTCAGCTGCCCTGGTGATGTTCCTTCCTCACCTCTTGCCCATCCCTAGCCTGCTGACTCTGGGGAGGTTAGAAGGAGTCGTGATGCTGTGCCAGTATTTCTCAGAAGTAGACACAACACTGGTGTGATACTAGTGCTGTTCTAGCTACAAGTGCAGAGCACAGCACTGGGAGCTGCTGCAGGGAAAGATAACTCCATCCCAACCAGACCCAGTACACACCAATATTTTAGTTGTTGCAGAGCAGCGCTTACAGTAAGTTATGGACTTCTCAGCTTCTCCTGTTGCCCTGCCAGAGAGGAGGATGGAGGTCCACAAGGAGCTGGGAGGGGACAGAACCAGGACAGCTTACCCAAACTGGCCAAAGGGATATGGGTATCCCATGCCATATGACATCATGCTCAACAATAAAAGCCTGGGGGAGTTGGCCACTCAGGTGGTGGTTGCTGCTTGGGATCTAGCGGGCAATCAAACTGGGGTGGTGAGCAATTGCACTGTGCATCACTTTCTTTGTATATTCTTTTATCATCATCATTATCATTATTATTTTGTCTTATTTTTCTGTCCAATTAAATTGACTATCTCAACCTGTGAGTTTTCAATTTTATTTAGTTTTTATTTTTTTATGATTCTCTCCCCCATCCCACTGTGCCATGTCAAATAACAAAAATCATCTGTTATATTTCAGAGGTAACAGAAGATATTCAGAATGTTTCACAAAGCAAGTCTCAGGAGAAAGTCATTCCACTGTATACAGGAGATCATTAAATTTATTCTAGACTTAGCTTCATATGTCCATAAATTTAAAAGACAGAAGTATTTATGATAATTTGTTCTGAAAATTGGAACCAGTTGGATTTTCTCCTGAAAACCTGGACAGTATTGCCTAGTAGTCAGAAGAAAAAGGAATTAATGAATCACCATTTGTAAAGGAGACTAAAGTTATCTAATCTGCGTTAGCCTTTAAGAAAAACTTTACAGGATTACGACAGTTAAAAATACATTGTTGACACTGGAGAATATTGCACTTCAACAACTTAAACAGAAATCTTTTACGTAGCCTGACTGAAATTTGACTCCTAGTTCCATGTGTATCTAAATATGTATCTGACACCAATGATTATTCTAGAAAGTGTTCATTTTGAAGCAAAGAGTAAGCACTGTTATGTAAAACAGATTTTTATTTTTTAATTTTAATTTTATTTTTTATTTTTTATATATTTGCATTTTAGAAATCATGAGTTCTAATGCTGTAAAAATCTACGCTCATTGTTAACTCCATTGATATGTATGTATCAACGTATCTTTGTGGCCAAAATGCCGACAGTATCTTGGGGTGCATTTGGAAGAGTGTTGCCCCCTGGTCAATGGAGGTGACTCTCCCCCTCTACTGAGCCCTGGTGAAGCCACACCTAGAGCATTGTGTCCAGTTCTGGACTCCATGGAAAAAGAGGGACACAGAACTACTGGAGTAAGTTCACAGGAGGGCTACAAAGATGATTGGAGAACAGGAGTACCTGTCGTACAAGGACAGGCTGAGAGATATGGGCCTGTTTAGCCTGGAAAAGAGAAGACTGAGGGGAGACCTCATCAATGTGTATGTATAAATATCTGAAGGGAGGGTGTCAAGAGGACGGAGTCGGTCTCTTTTCAGTTGTGCCCTGTGAGAAGATGAGAGGCAATGGGAACAAACTGAAGCACAGGAGATTCCGGCTGAATATGAGAGGGTGTTTCCTTACTGTGAGGGTAACAGAGCACTTGAGTAGGTTCCCCGGAGAGGTTGTGAATCTCCTTCTCTGGAGATATTTAAAACCCACCTGGATGCCATCCTGTACAATGTGCTCCAGGTGATCCTGCTCGCTAGGGTGTTGGAATAGATGATCTTCAGAGGTCCCTTCCAGCCTCAGCCTTTTGGTGAATCTGTGGTTCTGTATTCACTTTGTGCTTGGAAAGCCCAGGTATTGAAAGTCAGACATAAGAAAGGAGTGGATATAGGAAAAGGGCATTTCCTGGGTTAGAATACAGAGGTACCTGACCGTAGCAGCATTAAAGTGGGAGAGCGAAAATGGGAGACAAAAAAAAATGGAGAGGAACTTAGTGTGTTATCTACACACATATAGCTTTCGTTTTCCAAATCCAAGTCAGAATATCAAAGAGATATTTCATGAAAATGCAGGAATTAACTCCTTTTCAGGAATTCCCAATATGTTATTATTATATGTATAATTTATCACAGATTTATTTAAAATGTTATCAGTAACTGTATTCAGCATAGATGATACAATGGTGATACATTTAACTCATTTAGATAGGGTTCTCACAAAAATTGTTCCTATATTCAACAGCAGGGCGCTGCAGAAAACTGCATCAGTTTTCAAATCTCTGCTCTTCTTAAGGTTTTCATGATCATGTCTTACTATTCTGTCTAAAAATGATAGTAGATATGCTTTGCTTCCCAACTGCAGTATTTATTTGTTAAGGTAAAATCAAGGGATTGGATATGTATCAAGTTGAAGGATAATTTTATTTTTCAGATAGTTCACTGTGAAGTGAAAATGTCTACATCAGATGTGAAGATAGTTAAGGTAAAGTTTTCAGTTGAAACCTTTTGTTGCAAAAATCCCAATGGTTGGGAAATTATAGTATGAACCCCCAAAAGTTCTTCTGTTAAATATAGAATTAGTCAAGAGGTTTAAAAATAAATAGTAATAATAGTAGTTGTGTGTAAACCTCACAACAAATGTAATAGTCAATACCATTTTCCCGTTCCATCCTAGCCAGTTGTGAGATATAGGCTAAAATCCTGGCTCCACTGAAGTCAATGCCAAAGCTCCAACTGTTATTACTATGATATAAAGATTATAGAGATTATATGAAAAACAGCAATTTCAAGTGCCCAATATTATTTGCTTGTACTATTCTTATGAATTTGAAGATGTATGAAATAAGTTTTTGCCATTCTTTCAACTTTTCCAGCTTAAGGTGCGTTCTTTTCCTTTCAGGTGCCATATACTTGTTTTATTTTTTGTACCAAATTCTGAGAAGCAATATTTTAATCTGAGGTAGAGAGAATCAAGTAAAATCAACAGTAAAACAAAGATGCTGTGATTATTATTCTTGTTAGAAGTTGTCTTTTTAACTAAAATAAAGTGTTTTTATCAAGTTATTATTCTTGTGACATATGTTTTCACTTCCTCTTTGACTTTTAACTTCACACTTCTGAGCATGATGAATGATCACACTGAAAATACTGTCTGATTGTATGAAAAAATTGCCAAATGCAGATGGGAAGCAGACAGCAGTCTTTTAAGCTTTGAAATAAAAGATAGAATTCAAAAATTCTATGATTAAGCAGAACTATTTCAAGCTATTTATATTAAAATAAGAAAAGCTCTGGCACTGTTCAGTCTAAGTTGCTGAAGGGCATTTTCTGTGCCTTACATGACCTACTTTTAAAACCACAAGCTTTTAAAATTTCAGAATTAGTATATTTATCTTAGTTTTTGCTGTTGCTGTTTGTTTGTTTTGTGTATTTGTTTTACTATAGAGACAATGCAGAAGATTAAAACTTCCCCTGTTTGTACTTATTTATCTCATGAAGAAATAAACAGACTGGACAAATAAATGCAATAATATTATTTCTAAAAGCTGTTGTTTTTAAAACTATATATAAGATACTGTAAAAAGTCTGCAGTATAAGTTCTGTTTTCCAATGTCAAGACTGCTTTTGGACACCTGTTACAATATAAGAATCTAATCTTTAGGAAAGAACTTGAATTACAAATTATGGACTGGGCTCTACCCTTACTATGCACAGAGGCATCTCTTTTCAGAGTCAGTCTAAGTGAAGTTTAAACCTCTTGCATTGGAAGAAGTTAAAGTATGTCTTCAATTTTATGAATAGAGACTGTAAATAATACTGACTGCTGGCCTGTCCTAAAATGAATTATTTCCATATTTTCTATTAAAGAATAGGACCCTTAAGAAATATCTTTTTTTCCTGAGCCTTATATGTATTTTTCAAATGTTGCATATAATTAAAAATCCCTCTTAGTACAGGACTATGTTTGGAGAAACATTTGAAGAATGAAGGGCAGATACGTCTTTCCTGTCTGTTTTGTGAAGCTGGAACAACTGTCTTTCCCATGCTATTCACTTTTCATCAAAACCTAGTCACATGAAAGATAACTGCAGTCTTCCATAACTCTCAAGAAGTGAAGCCCCATGATTTTTCTACAGCTCTTGTCTGTAAGGTTTGCCAGAAATTGCCAGAAATTGACAGAAAATTGACAGAAATTGACAGAAAATATGAAAATGCATGATAAATAACTGAAATGTGACATATTTTAGGTGACAATGTTCCAAAGCTTTAGAACAATAAGAAGATATTTTAAGAGTATCTTCATGTTCTGTACCCCTGAGAAAGAAGCCTGAAGAAATGGGAACATCATAATGTACAAAGATAATACACTGAGTGTATCAACAATATTACCAGCAGCTTGGAACTCAATGCATTCGCTATCTCTGCACAAATTTTTATTGTTTGTGATGATGAAGATAAACAGCTTTTAGGAAGCGGCTGTTAGACAGGAAAGTCATGCATATAAATACTTCCAAATACCAGTAGCATCTTGAAAGATCAGACCATTTAATTATTTCCCAGACTATCATTTAGAAGTGTGTTCTTTTGTTAAGACATTTGCAGACAGGATGCCTACACAAGTTCAAGCATGTATTTCTATCTGAAAGGCAAGAGATGGCATTTAGGTTTGCAAGCTGTGAGCTATTGGTTCCCACCAGGATCCAGTCCTAGAATACCTCTGTGCAGAGCAAATTGCACAAGTGCTAGACGAGAGTGGGAAGGATGGTATCTGTGATCAGCCTCTTTAATTGCATAAGTGAGGAAAGTGAGAATGTGTTCAATATCGGTGTCTCCAACATTCTTGGTATTATTAATAAAAAAATAATAACGTATTAGTGCTTTCTTTGTTTTGTTTTGATTTGTTTTGTTTTTTCCTTCTGTTAAACTGTGATCTTGAGAAGATAGCCTTTTCAGCACATTCAGCTGGGAAGAGACATTTGTGCAAAACTGTACTGATTTGGTTTGGTTTGGTTTTTAAGAATAAGCTATGTTATTTGTGTTTACAAATGTAATTCCTTCAATCTTTTTTTTTTTTTTTTTTTTTTTTTTGAGTCAGAATCTATCTGTGAATGGTAATTAATCCTAGTGGATGTTCATATTGGTGCTTAAAAGCCTTGAAAAATCTGGTCTTAAAGACCCAAAGTGAAAAGTGAGAAGATTCATGAATGACATTTAAGAATCTGTGACACCTGTTTGAAATTAACAGCTCTTTCTCAAACTCTTGTTCAGTTACTCATTATTCTTTGTGTAAATGGTTCCCCAAAATAAAAACGAGAGGACAACAAAGAGGTATAGATGGTGGGTGAGTAAAACTGAGGCTGAAATGAATATTGTTTCTCAAAATTAAATCTATATGAAGTACAAACTATTGTATAATCCTGTGAATGAATTAGTCAGTTTAAATATAAAAGCAGAACATTGATTCCATAGAAATTATTTTTCTCTCTAAAATTGGCCTATACTTACATGTGCAATTACAGAAAATAATGACAATAACTATGTGCATTACAGGACTGTATATATTATTTTTCTAAGAATTCATGCAAATTAGTTCTGATATGAAAGAAAACTTTTATCTCAAAAAACAATTGTCCTCATCCAAAACCAGAATGTATTTAGGGGTATGAGCCAAGGTATAGAATAACAACCTAATGGCTTCAGATATCCAAAAGTTTTAAAGCAAGTAATATAGAGTTCAAAGAGTATGATAGACTGGGAGTCTACATAGTTGTCCTGTTGTGCAGGCATTTTTTTCCCCCTTTTCTTTTTGGATTTGATTATTCACAGGGGATCAGAAACTTCAGGATAAGTGAAGTTCTCTTTTTCTCTCTCTCTTCATCTGCCTCTGACAGGTCTAGAACTTTTTCCAAAGGTGTAACTATATGTCATGCCAGTGTTAGCTTTAACTGACTTTGCATTATACTTGAGGCATAATGACTATGATAGTACAAGCTTTAATTTTGATTGCATATATCCAAGTCGAGAAAGATATTCAGTGAATTTAAAGGAATAGCTGTTGTATCTATACAGTTGTACATGTTTGGGTCAGGGAGATCAGAGCTAGTTTAAACATGCCCATGGGAACTGCAATCATTTAACTGGATTGTAAATTAAATGCATCTCAAAATGTTATCTATTGATATTCCTCTTGAATATGTCTGATAGTTAATATAGGAGAAACACTATAGAGTCTCTAGCCCCTAATCTGTCTTTGTTACTATATACAGTGGCCTGATCAAATGAATGTGTAACTAGATTCATCAAAATAATTCCAGTTTCGGAAAGTTTACAGACATAGGAAATCTGAGGAAATCACAGCTGTTGGCTAGTACATATGCAGCAAAGCAAGGCTGATTGTAATTTTCCTACAAGTTTGAACTTATTTCACAGATGTGGGAAACAGTGGATGCAATGGTATGCAAGAAGATACAGCAAACTGGAACAAAAATAATAAAAACCAGAACATATAGATCTCATTCCTTGGGTTTAGCTGCTAAATAACAATTTTCTCTACCAAGCAACATAAGCTTTGAGATGGTGAATGCGTAATTTAATTATTTAGGAATTTATCTAGTCTTCTACCACAAGGGCCTACAATACCAATGATGATCTTCCCTGTGACATGTGACTCTGATGGCTGTTGATCTTCTGGTCTTAACTGTGTTATCTGATGTTGATAAGTAGAGAGGAGTAAGTAGTCTGGGCTAGACCATCTTTACAGGGTAGAATAAGGGTCTCTGGCCTATAATAACAGAATTCGTGAGTGGATATAAACCTTCCCAGGTTTATATTCAGGTGTAATGGTGAGCAAAAATACATATGAACAAGAGTAAAAAATGTCCCTCACTGAAAAAATACGGAATTCAGTTGCCAAGGTGACTGCAAAATAATAATTTTTAAAAAAGCAAGCAAACAAAAACAAATAAAATAAACAAACAAAAACACTCTTAATTAATGATATATATAAGCTTGGAGAGGAGAGGAGAGGAGAGGAGGGGAGAGGAGAGGAGAGGAGAGGAGAGGAGAGGAGAGGAGAGGAGAGGAGAGGAGAGGAGAGGAGAGGAGAGGAGAGGAATAAAAACAGCCATACCCTGGTTGTGCCAGGAAGTTTCATATCCTTCCTTTGAGAAAGAATCAGTAGTGCAAAACCTATTTTATATTTTGTCTGAAATATTCCTAATTTAAACTGAAAGAATGAAGGATTACTCTTTTTTCTACACCAGCAATTTGTTTTGTCTTTTTCCTACCAGCAGGTGAACCAGAGATCAACAATGCAGGTCAGCTTTTTATTACTATGTGTGGATAACAGAACTTGAAGCTAATCATTAGCTAAATTATAAACGCTATAAGCAAACTTCACCTGCCTCTCTTAACTTTGTTCTTCAATCTGTTCAATTCTAATTCCTGACACTGTCTGACAAACTAATAACAAGGAAACCTGTGGAGCATAAGGAAGCATCTCTTTAGCAGATCTGGGTAGTATACACTGATGGAGAACAAAGATTAAAAAAAAAAAAAAAAAAAAAGCAATGGCAGGAAGAACATTCTTTCCATGTTTGATCTTTTATTCATCCTCTCTCTCTATTCATGGCTAAACCAACCTTTCATTCTTCCAGAGTCAAAGTGATTTTTTATCCAATCCATTTCCAACATATTGCTACTGGATGACCCTTGAGCTCTTTCTCATTCTCCCTCTACTCCCATTCCTTGGCTTGGGAAGTGCTTTCTCAGTTGGTGTCACAAAACAGACAACAAAAAGACATCAAGACAACATTTTTGGAGGCTGGAGAGGAATAAGGCACAGACCACAATTTCCCACAACATGAGGGCACAAGGGATATGAAGGAAATGAAGCATGAAGGAAAATATAGGCAACAAAGTATATGAGATATTTGCAGCGAGGAGATGTCTTATCTCTAGCACCTTCTCCATGTTACCTTTAGCTTACTCCTGTATGCAGAATAAGCATTCAGGGAAGAATATAGACAAACGAGGGGTCATAACTTTTTAATACACTATTGCTCAAATATTTTCATACTTCATTGGTCTGCATAAATACATGAAGAATTCTTTTTATTTTTTTCTTTTTATTTTTTTAGTTTAATATTACCTGGATTGAAATGGAATGAAAGCATACTTTTATATATATATATATATATATATATATATTTTTTTTAATTAGATAATATCATCATAGTAAAATGGGCAAAATTGAATTAATTATTTTATTTTATTTTATTTTATTTTATTTTTTATTAGTGGAGAATTTACATGTTAAAAAAGCCATCAATTGTCATAGGAAACCCCTCTTCAGTTGTTGATAATAATACTGGAACAAAATGTTATTCACTTAGCATTTGCAACATGAAGTGTGAAAGAACACAGTCAAGGCTCAACACAAAAATATATCTCAAGGATTATTTTTAAAACAATGGAACAACAGTGCCTAGGAATTAAACCTCACAGACTTGTGGTTCTTCATTTTAAAGGTAAAACTGTTTTAGTGTTTATTGTTGTTTGTTGTTGCATGTTTTTTTGTGGGCTTTCTTTTTTAAGCTTTGGTAGTTGTTTTTGTTTGTTTGTTTGTTTGTTTGCTTTTAATATATATATTAATTGATTTTTTTTCCCACTGTTCTAAATTTAGGAAAAAAAAAGGCTCTGTTTTCTGTGGGAATGAAGAATATATCCTTCCAAAGTAAGAAAGGAAGAAAGTTTGAAGATTAAGAAGGGGACTAGTGAGGCCATTCTTTGTTAGCGTCTGCAAAGCCTTACTTTTTCCCTCAGCTCATATCCAAGCATCTTGAAAGTAAGTGCTGACTCACCACCCTAATATCTGTTAATCATATCAGACTGCACTTGTCAACAAACATAAGGTACCTTCTTCTATGCTAACATCCAGATGTTTTCTTTGTTAAGTTTGTTTTTTGAAACTTTGTATTTTATCTGGAAAAAAAATAATAATAATGAAGGGAATGCTAATATTTAACTCTGCAGACAAGTGAAATACATTGTTTTTAACAACAGATAAATGAATTCTAGGTATGTAAGGGAAAAATCCCTGACTGTCCAATTATTATATGCATCTATCTTAATTCATATGTGGAAAGGACTGAGGTGTTTACACAAGTCCTAGAAATTAATTCAAAATATCAATCTTTATTTAAAAAATAAAAATAAAAATAAAATTAGTTATTTATCCCATTATGTTTGAAGTTGAAAATGATTTATTATTTATTTATGAAAGTATTTCAGTTTAAATAATATTTAATATTTAAATAATATTTATTAATTTATTATATTTATATTATATATAATATATATTAGATTATATATAAATATAATATATATTATATTATATATAATATAATATATAATATATAATATGATATATTGTATAAATAAATATTATTTAATATTTAAATATTAAATATTATTTAAATATTAAATAATATCTAGTATTTATTTTATGAAAACGATTTATTATTTATTTATATTTTAGTTTTACATACCTGTATGATTTATAAGATATATGAAATAGAATACCATGTTCTATTTGGCTCTCATATATTAAAAAGATAGAAACTGAACAAGCAAACCATTTTTTTTTTTTTTTCCATTCTATTTCTTCTTTCCTTCCATAGACTATATTGTTCTTACACTCTTCGTTTGTTCTAGAAACAAAGGTGTCAGACATGGGATATGTCCGAAACTTTTAATATTGTATCAGATCGTTTTCTCTCCAGAACAGTTACTTTTTTTGGTGAACACCAAACTTGTGGAAGACCTGTTATGAGTTATATTACTGATTATGCAGAACAAAACAAGAAAGGCAGGTTTGTGACAAATATCTAGGTACATTTATTTATTTATTTATTTATTAGAATAGAGTATGTTTTATATTAGGAAAACTCAAAAAGCTGTATTTATTTATTTATTTATTTATTTTCCTGGATTGCTTTCAATAGGTAATGGGTGTGGTGCTCTCACTTGAAGTTTCCATTGACTGAATTCAGTACTCTCTGGGATCATAAACACGGGTTCAAACTGGATTTATTTATACTTAGGAATCTTAGTTTTGTATCTGTACCTGTTGAAAAGTTAGTTCAGCATGGTTTGGCCTCTGTTTTGTGTCTTTAATTTTTTCTTTGTTTTCCTGTTTCTATGAATGGTTTTGCTTTTTTTGAAAATCTCCTCTGAGGAGGCCAAACTAAATCAAAAACCATGTCCCTGAAAGAAAAGAAAAGAAAAGAAAAGAAAAGAAAAGAAAAGAAAAGAAAGAGCCTATATCCCAGAACTCTGTATTTCATTTATTAAAATCTATACTAAACAAAACAGAAAGATATAGTACAAATATGGGGAATATATATATATATATTAATTGTATTTTCTTAATATGCTTCTTAGGGCTGGCTCTAACCTTGCTCATTCTCACTTAGTGATCACAACAGATGCCAGTTGCATAGTTTATCATTTCAAAAAAAAAAAAAAATATATCCTTGTCCAGAAATCAAGTTACTGGTGACAAACAGGACTTCACTTCTCAACATATTCTGTTCTCTCTCTACAAAGGTCTAAAGTAAAATAGCCATGTCCATTATTACCAAGGGCAGGGAATGGCCTCAGGAACGTTATTCAGGAAACTCTCTCAGAGCACTAAAGTCTGTGCACCCCCCAAACTCCAAAGTAATGCCACCATGCATAACAGAATCTCCCCAGTTTGATTTATACCCTTTGCTTATTTTTCTCATGAGTTATTTCATGAATTTGACATATTTCACACCTCTGGTAAGAATACAGCTAAGGCAGTATGTTAATTTTAAATAGATCCATGTACGTTAGTACCCCTGGGCTTCATCCACAGGGGCATTACTAGCAGAGATAGAGATGCAATCATCCCACTCTGCTCAGTACTTGCCAGATCACATCTAGAGTGCTGGGCCCAGTTCTGGTCACCATAATTCAAAAAAAGATGAAGGCAGCCTGGAGAGGGTCCAAAGGAGTGCCATAGGGTTGCAGGAACTGCCCCATGAGGAAAGAGTGGAATTAGGTCTTTTCACCCTGGAGAAGAGAAGGCTTACAGGGGACTTCATCACAGCTTTCCAGAATTTAAAATGTGACTACGAAAAGGGTTAATGTTCTCTCTTTGCAAAAAGAAACATGGAGAGAACAGGGGACAATAGATAGAGTAAAAAATTGTTTTTCCACTGTGGGTATATCAGTTGATATATAACTAGCAAATGACACAGTAGATGACTCATCCTGCATGTTAGTAATTTCAAGCAATTAATTCTTCAATAAAGGTTTAAATTTTAAAAGAAGAATACTTTCTTCTTCTGTATTTTGGAAAGAGAGGGAATCACTCCCTAACTATATTCTCTAACAGCTCTCTGTTCTAGATTGAACTGGAGTTATTTTCTTCACTCAAAATCATTTACTTCACAGAGATGGCAGTTCCTTTGGCTACCTTCTTTTTTAAAGAGAAGCAACTATTACTGAGTTTTGCACTGAATCCTGTTGGTATAACATAGACTTATTAAGAATATCTGCAAGGCTGAAGCCTTTGGAAAAGAAACACTTGATCTCTGGAGCTTGTTCATGATCCATGCTCTGGGATGTACAGAAACAGCTTTGCAACAGAGATGCTGAAATATCATCAGGATCTTTCTGTGGCTAGAGGATTTTAAGGATGTCAGCTGAGGCACCTTGGGATTTCATTTCCTAAGTAAGGCAGTTAACAAGCTAATTCAACTTAAATCTAAAGTTAAATTCATGTCCCTTTCCAAGTGCCTAAAACACATTCCAGATCTAACTTCGTGGTCACTGACACTGTATTCCACAGAAACACCAGAGTTTACAATGCTCCTTTTCAAACTGGTGGAGAGTTTTGACTGTGGTTTCAGTAACACTTTCATTTCACTCTCTTTTTGTTTTTGTTTTTCTCAATAGATGGAATGAAGCTACATGAATTCATTCATGTAAGCAACATGAGTGGCCACAGGTGTCATCACATTAAAGTTCATGTGTAAAGATATTTTCAATAAGCTTTCTGCAGAACAACTAACGTTTTCATATTTTAAAAGAAAATATGCATAACATACTCTCTGTTTAATAATAAAGGAGATGTAAAAAGAAGTTTTAATAGTGATAATTAATATATATCCAAGTTTTCTATAAGATTACTAGTTCTTCATAAACTCCTGTACAAATAGACAAAGTAAAAAACTTACTTTTTTTTTTTGTTGTTTGTTTGTTTGTTTGTTTTTATCCTACAAGGGAAGAAAATACAGATTGGTGGTTTCCCTTCCTAATAATCAGTAGATGGAATTTTCTCAATTTCTTATTTTTGTTAAAAAAATGCTCTGTGAAGTATTGTGATGACCTATAGTTACAAGGGTAAACTCTGTTTGCATTCTTTGCATTTTTGAGGTGTGTAAAAGATGAATGAATAACAATTCACAAGTTTTCTTCCTGGTGTCTACAATGATTAGTAAGGAAAAAAATTAAAAAAAAAAAAAAAAAAAAAAAAGGAAAAAGAACAGTCCATGAGAAACTAGAACCGTGTTATGAGTTTAAAACACAATTAGTACTACAGTCTGCAAAAAACTGGAACAATACATCCACTGCTCAGATTGTCTACAGGTGTTCTACTGCATCTCTTTAAGTACTGAAAAAAAGCCCTGAACATTTTATGTTTTGTACAAAAGACAGCAATAAATCCAAGAATTTTAAGATCTGTTTGGGCTTTGGATCATGCAGAATTTTCGATATGAAACCAAGAGGTCTCCAGGGTAAAATTAGGAAAGTAACAAAATTCTCTCTATTATTTTAATTTACATACTAATTTATTAGAGACAGCATAGTACTATGTAATAACATTTCAGTTTATCATGAGCATAGTGTAGGGCACACAGAGAAGAGCTTGTGTGTAATTCTTTGTTCTTCACAGATATGCAAATGTGATTAAATAATACCTCTTAGAGGTATATTGTAGTCACGTGAACGTAGATAAGGCCACATAAGTATCTCACTTTTTTTTTTTTTTTTTTTTTTTTTTTTTAATAAATTACTGCTAATTGAGGCAAATTGGCTTGATGTTTTCAACCTTTGTCTTAGAAGTGCAATATTTTACATCTTTGTGGTGAGCTTTACAAATCGACCAAGCTACTTACAAGCCTAAAATTTGCGTTCATAAGTCACTCCATACTTTTGGAAATTCCAGCCAAAAGTTACAAACAGGGGATTACTGGTACTGCACGTAGTAGCTTTAGCAATAATAAAGTTCTGTTTCTCTTTGTAATGTGCCAGTGAATATTAAAATAAATTCTTCATTTAGTTTTTCACTTATATTGTCCACAGTATATTCATCTTGCCATAAAATATAAGTAAATAAATGCAGAGCAGTTGTTGTTGTTTGTTTGTTTTCCTCTAGCAAGATGGGTACATATTATGGAATGGCATGACAAGAGGGCTTTACCTTTAAAAACTGTAAGAGTAAAACTCTTTAAGAGCTTAGTGTTTAAGAAATATATGGGTTTATTAAATTAATTTAATGACTTGAAACACACAAAAATATCCTTCATAGAAATATTCATAGCTCTTTAATATTTAGCTTCCTTCTGTAGATAAGATTGGACAATAGCTAGAGCTTATGCTGAGAACTGAGTAAAACATCTACTTCTTAAATTAAGCTGTAAGTATTAAATCATATTTAGGAGGCATTTGTCCCTTACTTAAAAGAAACAAGCAGTTATTTACAAGAAAAAAAATAAACAAAACAATAACAACACAGCAAAAATTAGACATGTTGAGTGGAACTTCTAGAGGAAGAGGGACACACAAAAACTGTGGTAGGAAAAAAGCCTTCTATCTACTCAGTAAAAATATTCTGATTCATAGATCTGAGCAGCAGAGCTCCATTACCATCATCTGATTAGATCTCAGTGAATACATTATTGAGAAAGTAGAGTGAACTAACAGAGATTATCAGCCTCTTTCTTGACTTCAGTCAGCCTGAAAGCTTCAGACTGAGCAAATGGAGGTAAGGACCCATGATGGTTTTGAAAGAACTATAGTTTCCAACTTCCACTGAACTTGTAGCTGTAAACTTGCAGCATTATTATGTTTTATATAATAATGTAGAGAAAAATTATGAATGGAAAAGGAAAAAAAAAAATGGGAAAAATATGCTTAGTGGGCAGTAAACCTTCATTGCTTATTTTCCTATTATGCAGTCAATTCCATTCATCAGAATGGTAAAAATTTTGCAGTAAGTCAAGGCAAATGTCTATTTAATTTTAGATTATTACTGATTTTCAGCTTGGGCCATAGATAGAACACATTGAATTTTGAGAGAGTTTGGTCATATTTCAAGAAAACCTGGCCAATCTATTGTTTTAGGTGGCTATAACAGGAATACTTAATGGGCTTGATTTACAACTGCTTAAAATTTTGGCAGTCTTCATTATGCTTCACTGTGAGTCTTGGGTCTTATTCAACCAAGAATTCTCATTCAAACAAAGAGCTTACATTTTTTTATGAAAACAGAGAAAACTAGTGTTTCTAGAATGTGAGATAGCACATAAGAGATACCATGTCTCATTATTTGTTTCCCTTTGTCTCTTCACCATTCTATACTCAGTGCAAACACCCCATCAGACAGCTACAGTAAATGTTCTCAGGTTTTGTGTAAAGAAGATAATTAAGTCAAAATATTATGTTGTTTAAGCTACTCATATAGCTGATTAAAGCCAGAATATATTTTAAATTTATGTATTTTTAACCTCTACTAAAAAACAGCTACTACTTCTAGGTCTCACTTATTTCTCCTTTTCCATTTCTTTCTCCTTTTTTCCCATCTTTTCCCTGTTGTCACTATTAAATAAATAATGAAATGAAAAAGGAAAAGAAAAACACACACAGGCCATCAAACCTTGTAAATCTAGTAAAAGAAAATAAATAAATAAATAAATAAATAAATAAAAGTATTTCTTTGCAAAAGCTGCAGTGAACTTCAGGCTTTTGGGGAGTTAACTTGAACTTTCAAAATGTTTTCATTTGCCCCATAATTACAAAATCTTCTCTTCATGGGAACAGGACTTCAATGCTAAGGGAATTTTCAAATGAAAAATATAAGAAAGAGTTTGTAATTGACCTTGTAAGAGACACATACAGAAATCTGCTCAAAAAAAAGACAAAATATGTATATATATATATAGTAGTTTCCCAAAGCATAATAGAACTGTTCATTTATTTCACAAAATTTAAGGGTAGATAGTCTTAAAAAATAGACTAACTTGAACTACAGTAATTGAAAATATAAGGATTTTTCAGTGTTTGTTTTAGTTTTTGTTAGAAAAGCTGATAAAGGTAATGACAATGAACAGATTTATCTTCTCCACAACTTTATTTGGTTTCTTGGTGTTGAAATAAAGTGGCATGAGTATAAGATTAGGCTACTCACTGAACTTCTGGCAGATACCAAGAATGCAAGGTCACAGTACCATGTTTTTGCAGATTTTCCACCAACGATTTTTTCAGTCTCAACTTTTCTGAAGACGAATCTAGACAGACTGTGCTGTGGCACTGGTTCCTGGGTACCTCATTGCACCTCCCACTACATGATCCTGGTGCAGTGTGAAATAAAGTTTTAGGATAAGAGGCGAGCTTCCATGAGACCATGGCAGGCTCTGCTTGATATAAAATGATTCATCGTGGCTAATATAGCTCTGACACCACAGCCTAGGCCCAACCTGACAATCCCAGCTTTCCACTCGTTGCGGCTAAAATACTCATCTATAGAGCACACTTGGGCCTCACACTCTGAACTCTCTTTTCACAGCACATTACACACTGAGTTGAAGCAATCAGCATGTCTTTGTCCCATACAGCAGTGTCAATGTAAACACTAACATGCCTTTGATGAATAGTGAGGAAGCCTTCATGACTTTGCTCTGAAAAGAATCACAGAATCACAGAAAAGTCTAGGTTGGAAGAGACCTCCAAGATCACCGAGTCCAACCTCTGACCTAACGCTAACAAATCTTCCACAAAACCATAACCCTAAGCTCTACATCTAAACGTCTTTTAAAGAACTCCAGGGATGGTGACTCAACGACTTCCCTGGGCAGCCTATTCCAGTGACTAACAACCCGTTCAGTAAAGAAGTTATTATGAAGAGGGAGCACTCTGGTCAGTTTTATAGGTCTCCACTGGGAGTCCCTGCTAAATATCTGACTGCTAATTAACATCTGAACTTGGGGGGATTTCACACAATTCACTTTGCTGGTGTTCTACAAGCCTGAGATCATAATATGCAATAGTACAGAAATGAAGAGCTTAAGAATTTCAGGAATGAAATAACTTGTATATTTTGCAATGCGAAGCAGTAAAGAAAATTCTCAGCTCTCAGTGGTAAATGGCTTTTCAAACCTGTCAGTGGGTGCAGGAGATGCGTATCAAGCAAGAAATGGGGTGCTGTGCAAAGCTAGTTACTCTCTGAGAGTTATTCTTTGTCCACATATTGGTAAAACACCTTTATCTGCTGTTATGCATTATGTCTACAGATTTGTCTGTGTCCACAGAGAAGTAGCATAATTACTTTTTGTAATGAAAGTAACTGGTTGTACAAAGAAGGGGTGTTCTATTTGTTGATTAAATACTATAGACAGAGAAGGTGCAAATTTTTTATTTATTTATTTATTTATTTAAAAAAAAAGGTGTTGCAAGTTTCTGCTCCTTGATATTCTTGTTCTTTTGAAAAACACGATTGGTCCTTCTGCCAAGGGAAATCCTGGAACTGTTAAAACCCCAGGAGATAATCAGAATGCACCAACCTGACAATACTACAAACTTGATTGTTGAGTCTCAATTATACTGTTATTCAAAATATTGCAGGCTGAAAAACTACTAGATGATACACACAGGAAGGAGTGGCCAGAAACAAAATATATATATATTTTTTTTTCAGAAAAGCAGACTAAGAGCAAACAACTGCCAATCTGCTTTGGAGTATAACTTGGCATTTCTCATTGAGAAATAAAGGAGTAGAAAATGGCAAAAATGACTAAAAAAAATAATCCTCTCCAGAAAAATCAAAGATAAAATAGATAGTGAAATCTTTACAAGGCATATTAGTATAACTGTCTGAAATATTAGATAGGGTTAAATAAATTAATTTGTACAATGGTTTCTATCAGACAATGGTGCAATTGATTAAAGCTCTCCTGCCCAGGGAAAAGCTAACTGAGAAGAATATGTAAAGGTATTAGGAATCAAAGATGTTGAGAAGGTGGGTCGGGAACAAGCATTCACTATTGCTTATATCATAAAAACAAGTAATAGACTGAAGTATTAAAACAACCAAAAGAAATACATTTTTACGCAGCAAGTAATTAGTTTATGAACGTTGGGGATGCTTAAAGTAAAGAGTGAATCATAAAGAAAACATGCTACTTCGGGTCTCCTGTGAACAGAGATGCAGACTGTCAGAACAAGGGAGGTCTTACTCGGGTCACAATTTTACACAATTTTTCTGAGCACCTGTTCCCAGCTACTGTTGAAAAAGGCCCTGCTGAAAGAGACTCTCTGTTTAGAGCCAGCATGGGGGTTTATTAGCTCTGTACCTGCAGTTCCAGAGATAGATTGCTAAATTGTTCTGTAAAATGTTTCAGTTTTAATAAATGACCAGTAAAATGAGAGCACCCTTCAGTGACATTTGGCAGTCTCCTAGGAGTAAGTTCTGAGGTTAGACTCACCCAGCTGTGCAAAGACCTACACATAGTTCAGAAGCAAATATTATGTGCCTCACAGGCAAACTCAACGTAAGAAATCAGGCATGTTTTTACATTGTATTTCATGATCATTTATTTATACTAAAACTCAAAAGAGCTGGTGGTTTGACCTATTTTTCTTTTTCTTTTTCTTTCTTTCTTTCTTTCTTTCTTTCTTTCTTTGTCTTTCTTTCTCTTTCTTTCTTTCTTTCTTTCTTTCTTTCTTTCTTTCTTTCTTTCTTTCTTTCTTGTCCTTTTATCTTATGCTATTATAACATTTACTCAAGTCCTTCAAAATCATGAGATTGGCTAAAACATTCCCATGATATTTAAAACTTCTCCAGGTTTTGATTTTCTGATATCTAGGCCTTCTAGATGAACATATCCAGCTTTTCTCCAGATCTGTAGGATTTTGAAAGTATTTAAAAATACGAAGGGTTTAGTCCAGAACAAGGAATGTTATCCATTCACACACCAACCACCACCCAAAATAAATAAATAAATGTATGTGAGAACTGCTTTATACACAGGAGAATTATGAAAAGTAACAACAACTTTAAACTACAATGCATATAGTAGCTATCCAGGTCTCTGCAGAACAGTAGACTTGGCATAAAGATGTAGCTATGATCAGTTTATATCCTTTTCTTGAGTCATTTCCCTTCTAAGTAAGTTAGGCTGTTCCCTAGAAAGACAAATATGTTCTTGCTGAAAATTTGTATAATAATATGTCTTTGTACTTTGTATAGTTATTTTCTGTTGTAAACCATAGTGTAACAATCAGTGATAATGGCCTTAATCTTTCCTACTGTCTTTCTGTATCCCAGTTTTGGGTTCTGCTATTCCAATACAAATCATACATTTATTGGATATTTTCTGACAGCTGGTGGCTGGAAAAGATGTACTGTGTGACCTTCCAGATGGGTTGTATGGTTGGTAGTTATTCCTGGTGCTTGACTTGTTGCCAGTGATAATTTCTTCTGGTTCCTCATTTCTAAATCTTAGCTGAGTTGGGGCTTTTTAGCATAGGGATCAGTTGCATAGACTAGGGAAGCCCTGTAACTCATTCCAAGTTAATAAAGTTGTAAGTATGGGAGTTTGTATTTTACGGAAGATTAGACATTCGTTGACATGTGTGAAAGTGTACCGTATTGGGACATGTATTATATTACCTCATTAGTATGTTCTACAGGGGAATAGCTAACTCTCAAATAATTAATCACACAAGCAGTAAAATAACCTGCTGTAGTTAGTCTAAACTTAGAGGTTCAGGAAAATTCTATGCTGATAACATACTCACTTAGTGTTTCTTGTTAAACCTTCAAAGATATTCCCTGCTCTTGTTCTGTGTATGGAATAGAATATCCAATAAAAAGAACTTTAAAAATTGTGTACAGCATTCGTGACACTCATAGTTATTATTCCTGAGAAACTCCTGAGTAACTACCCAGTAGTTATCATAATAAAGAAATGGTTAAAAAAAAGAAAAAAAAAGAAAAAAGAAAAAAGAAAAAAGAAAAAAGAAAAGAAAAAAAGAAAAGAAAAAAAGAAAAAAGAAAAAAGAAAAAAGAAAAAAGAAAAAAGAAAAAAAAGAAAAAAAAAGGACAGTTTGTTCACAGTGAATGGGGCTAGCAGGATAGAAAGTTGCAACAGAAGAGTCTAATTTTGCTTAAATTAGTTATACAGTGGGTCCATCTAGATAATAAAAAAAATGTGGTTTTTGTTGTTGTTGTTGTTGTTGTTGTTTCTTGTTTTTAGTAATAATTCCCCTCTAATCACCCCCTATAATCCCTATAGTCAAACACCAGTGACTGAAAGAATGGTTCACACCAGACGTGGTTTATGGAGAGAAGTCTAGGCAGTGAATGAGAAGAAGGGAGAAAATAGCTGTTGCAGAGGTATGCCTTGCTGGCTAGGCATACATTATTTGCTGTAGAAAAGTGATATTTCTTCTCTCCAACATCTACATATAGCAAACTTCTAAAAATGCCCTTCAGTGAGAAAGTCCACTGGCTGGAATAACATGCTGAACTTTTTGATACAAATTTATATGTGGGAATTTTATATACATATATTTTAAAAGGATACAAACACTACATGTGTTTTAAATATGTGTGTGTGTGAGAGACAAGCAAGCACAAACAAGAAAATATATTATTGTTTTAATTATGTTTATGCAAAATATGACTACACTTTCATTTAACTGAAAAAAAATCTGATTTCTAAATGATGTTAGGAATCAACAGTGCAATAAACTTTGTTTCCATGAATGAACATACACAGTAATACAACACAGAAATATCAGATGAGATCAAGGATACCTAACTGTAATAAGCATTTTTCTGTCATTTGAATCTCTCAGATCACACCCAGTAGCAGTTGCTGTGGTGGTTTTACTCGGATGGGCAGCCGAGCTCCACCACAACCGCTTTCTCACTCCCCGCCTGCTCCAAGAGGAGGGGGAGAAAAGTCAACGCAAAGAGCTCGAGGCTTGAGATGAGAATGATTTAATTAAAGGGAAAGGGAATGGGGAGAGAAAGTAACAAAAGAAACAACAAGGCCGCGTGGAAGCACAGAGAGAAAGGAACAATTATTCTCTACTTCCCATCAACAAGCGATGTTCGGCCACGTCCTGGGAAGCAGGGCCTCAAAACGCATACCGGTTGTTCAGAAGAGAGCGAGAGAAGAACTCCCTCCCCCACAAGAGCCCCCTTTATTGCTGAGTGTGACATCAGGTGTTATGGAATATCCCTTTGGTCAGTCTAGGTCAGCTGCCCTGGTGATGTCCCCTCCCCATCAATTGACCACCCCCAGCCTGCTGGCTCCTAGGGCTTGGAGAGAGTCCTGATTCTGTGCCAGCACTATGCAGCAATAGACACAACACTGGAGTGCTGTTCCAGCTACGAGTGCAGCACTGTGTGGGCTGCAGCAGGGAAAAGTGACTCCATCCCAAACAGACCCAACACAGTTGCCTTTGGAACTTGTCGAACTACTCTATCGTGATGCTAGGAGTAGTGTGCACCATCCTTTTCTCACACCATTGATATTACACTGCTGGTTTCATGTCACCCTTCAACAGGCTGAAATGACTGTTCAGGAAATTGTGCAGCTAAAGGAGGTTTAAGCAGGTGCTGACACTTCTTATTTGACTGCACTCACTAATTAATTTTGAAACAAAAGTACACATCGCTGCAACAATCTGAGAGAAGACATGACATTAAGCACTCTGCCAATTCTAAATCAGAAGAAGGATAGACCAAAAGTTCTATGGGAGATCATAGATTTAAATCAAAAATTTTTAAGTGTACTAATGAACATACATTTTCATTAATGTTTATATATATATATATATAGTACCTGTAATAGGGAAGACCATTTATCCCTTTCCTCTATTTCTGTATTTCTGGAGTAAACAAGATCAGATGAAGAGATGAAGTCTGTGGTAGAGAAACTACTGGCTTGAAGCCAGTGTTTATTCATATCATGACAAGCCTTTTTTTTTTTTTTTTAATTTAATTTAATTTATTTTTTTTTCTGTGTTGCATTTCACTGCACAGCTGTCATTAATGATTGCAATTTTTAGCCATATGTGCCCATTCAGTCTTCCTACAAAACTGACGACAGGGAAGACCCTCTGTTCTGACATTATCCTTTTCTACAGGGGACAGAAATGGACAGAAATGGACAGAAATATCAGGGAGCCCAGTTGCTGACTGTCTGATGCAAAAGAATTAAGTTGTGTTGCCTGAGACCTGGGGCTCTGTATGGGTGGCTTGAGTCAATATTGTCTGCAGTCAACACAAGATTCCCACTGATTTTAATAGCACACTGGAACCATTCCTTGGCCCACAGCTTGGGCTTTGAAACAAATAAACGAAGTTGGAACACTAGATTTATTTTAAGCTGTAAAATTAATGTTAAATATATTTGAGGTTATCCATATGTTAATGACATTAAATGAAAGATTGAGTAAATCAAATAACTGTAAATGATAGTTCTTGGAAGTATTTAACCTCTCTGTAACCATGACAAGAAAGAAATTTCTCAAGACCACTTTTGGTTTCTGTATATAAATTAGTTGAGTTTAATTGAAATGCTTCAGAACTTTAACACAGTTCACTGCTTTTACATTCAGTTTATTAAATTTTTATGTCTTCCATATTCTATGCATTTAGTTTTCCAGTAAATTACCACAGTACAGTAGTTTCCCAGCAGTGATGTAATACTACAGAAATAGTCCAAGCTGAGTTCACTTCAAAGTGTTACATTTTTGCCTTTGTTTCTTGCCTTTCATTTATTTTTTCCTGCAGTAAAAGGTTCCGAACTGTTTAAAGTTTTTTATAATAGGAAACATATATAGAATACTGCTGATTATAAACTGATCCAGTGCCTTAGTCATTTTGTGTGAGAGTAGAAACTCCAGGATTCCTCCACATTTTTAAAACAATTAAGCTTTTTGACAGAGATTTTTTTCATTACTATTATTTTATTTTTGTCTGCAGGCCTAGATAAAAAATAATTGTTTGTAGCTCCTTGATAAGACAAAAGGCAATTCACTTATTTCTATCTCTACAAGAAATAAATACACTGAAGAAACTCAAGACTTTATGTCTGCTTGGAAATTGACAGAAAACATTTGTGGCATTATTTAGTGCATGGCTGTTTAATGGATAAATTAAGCTAGAGAAATAACGTGTCTTTATTTTGACAGAATTCAAGTTCACTGTTTTGTTTTGTCTTGGTGTCTGATTAGAGGACAAAAATTATCAACATTTTTATATCAGCACAACAGAACAATGTTAGTATTTTAAGCAGAAGTCACAATCACTGCTTCCTTTCACCCACAACCTGTCTTTTAAACCACCCCTCACACTGGCCTCGACAGTTCTATCAGACACTAACGTTTTATTTTCTTTTTACAAAGTATTGAGTAAATAGCTAATGCTTTTATTATATAAAATTATAAGTAAATGTTGAACTGAGCCCTGTTTATTGCAACACTTACTCTGGGATGGGCAGAAGCAGTCCTACCTGATGCCAAGAAAATGCCTGTTTTGGCTCAAGACTTTATTGTAAGCCATTCTCAAGCCAAGGACATTTTGAGGACTAGATCCAAGTCAGTATGGAGATGGCAGTGTATAATATTTTGTCAAAGATGGAAACTTAACAGTTGAATTCACTTCGTAATTATATTGCATACACCTTGTCAATGCATTAAGCTTCATTTTTAAAGCATCCGAGTGGAAGAAGAAAGAAAAAAAAGTCAGTAATATAATGACTGACCTTAACTGAAATTCTGGAAAAATATTTTTGATATCAGCTATTACTTTGTGCCATTTTAATCAAAATTCCAGTTTCCCCTGCCTAACTATCATTTTCCAATTTTATTTGTACCAAAAAAGCCAAATTTCACAAAAAAAAAATGTAAAATATCTCTTTGCTGAGTGTACCGACTACATACTGAACCCTACTTTCCTTTTCGCTGTATATGGTATCTCTTAGCTAGTTTCCAACCATCTCAACAACACATATATCACTTTTCTGAGGTATCTTAACATCTGTCCTAATGGCTGTTTTTTGCAATTAAATTCCTTATTGTGGAAAGGACTCAACAATGGCAGTGCGAAGAATAGCAAGTTATTGTCTTCCTGATGTACAGTTTTAATTCATTTCTTGAAGTCAAAGAAATGTCTTTTTTTGGTAGCTTTACACTGGAAACTGCTAGATTATTGTAGTATTCATGAAAATTTTAATTCGGATTTATGAGAATATTTTGTCTTGTCTTCCTTATATGTGACTTTCTACCTGCGTGAACAGCAGAAAGTTTTTATGTCCCTTTAAAAATATCTCTGGGAAGCCAAATATAGGTAGAAATGTATTATAAAATTCCACAAGCTTTATCCACTAAAATAAACTCCATGTTTTTTCATTGACTAATTGTACTTTATTTCAAGTTGTTGAATTATAGTTGATGAAGTTCTAGCATATGCTACCTGCAATTCAGCATGTAAGCACTGGCAACTGATTATAATCTTTTTAAATGCTTTTTCTTTTAAGTTACTTATGCTACCTTTAGGCTTTTTGAGAATCATGAGAATAGTCTGTTTTGCAGTACTGTTGTTATCCCTTTCTCATTTTTATCCAGAAATGAAAGAACAGAGCAACATGATACTTCATAAGGTATTTAGCTGACTTTAAAGTTTCTCATTAAGATTTTCTTAGACCTGGGGAAAATTTTTAACATTAGCATAATAAAATAAGTGCTTTTTTACATTATTAAAAATAAACAAAAAACAAAACACACACACACACAAAAGTAGTTTCTTTAGCAGAATCTCTCCTAACCATTGGTAAATAATTTAAAACCATGAAAATTTAACATTTATCTCAGTGCAGGATCGCATGAAACATCTTTCATTAGATTGGTAAATTGACCTTTGCTAGAAGTATGAGGAATATATTTGTGTTCTATTTGCCTTTCATATATGAAACTTCCATGACCAGTTCTTGGATATTGAACTGAGTATAAAATATAGATATCAGTTCTTCTATATAAATATATGTATAAAAACATTGATGTTCAGAAAGAGTTTTGTTCTTCAACTCAGTTGAGCTGGGCTGAAAAAATTGCCTTAAGCCAAGAAGTAATGACAACTGCCCTTGTTTTATGCAGAACACTGGTGTGAAGCCAATGTTAACAGAACAAGACATGTTTTTCATATTCTGCTAGCATTTCCTAGCTCTTCAGTTTCTGGACGGAAAGAAAGGTTATACAGTGAGTAATGCCCAGTTATTTCCCTTTTTAACCAATCAGGTTGAATACTACTCTTTTAATATCCAAATTAATATTTTCTAAAAATAACATGTTTGTTATTTGAATTTGCCTATTATGTATGTGGGACATATTGGGGACATCCCAACTGATGCATTTTTACCCTTCTAAGGGGAAAACAATTAATATAGGTATTCTAGGAAGACTTTCAGTCCAATTCCTTGAATTCATGTGCACAATTCTTCCATTTCAGTTGAAAGCAAAATCTGAATAAAAAAGTGAACTTTTGAAATCCAGGAACTGTAGCACATCACTGAAACATTTTTATTCCTACATTACATTCTTTCACTAAACTATAGTCAGTTTGTTAGATAGCTGAAGACTACTGGAATACTCACTCATTTACTTTGAAATATTTGCGAAATACCATAATGCAATGAGCTATCTACAAATTAATAAGAATAACATGGTGTGACAAACAAAAAAGGATGCATTCATGTCAGATGGTCTCATACTTTTATTAGTTATTTGATTCTTTCTCCAAAGAATGTATAAATGAGTTATTTGTAAATAAAAAGAGTATTTTTGTTCCTTTACATTTAGGTAGGACATCTAGAAGTCCATGCTAAACTTGATATTATTGGTACCTTACTATGGCTAGTAGAGCCTATGCTCTCAGAAATAGAAATTGAACTGTATCATTATGATTCAACAAACAGAAGTAGCATTATCCTTGGCTCCAAAAATTACCTCTGTGTGAACGGGAGGATTTCTTACTCAAAGGTCGGTGATGACCAGGAACCACAAAATGAAGAGCCAAATCTCCAGCAAATCCACAGGACACCATCTAATACAAACAGAAGTAACCACAATTAGAAGGGTAAATAACATACTAGAGGGCACACAGTAGCATGATTTCAACACACACCTTTATATTTTAAATCTTACTGTGACATATGTTCAAACTTTCATAAACAGCAGAAATATATTATAATAAAACATATAAAAAGACAAAGTTGGTTCTCAACTGAGATGTTGAAGGTAAATCACGTGGAAAAAAATCCTGGAGTGAACTCTTGGCCCTGGTCTCAGACAGTGGCAGGACTCCCATTGACGTCAGTAGAGAATGATTTTACCTCTGCTTTTTGGCCTGCCTGATGGGAGGAGCATCACAAGATGCAACTTTCTGTTGTAATATCAAATGGCACATAACATTTCTGTAACAAGTACTGTTTTCTGTTTGGCTTATTTCAAGCAAGATATCACGTGGAGCAC
The DNA here is from genome assembly GCA_011076525.1 of Nettapus auritus. Classification (NCBI taxonomy): domain Eukaryota; kingdom Metazoa; phylum Chordata; class Aves; order Anseriformes; family Anatidae; genus Nettapus; species Nettapus auritus. The sequence goes on along the minus strand of CM021765.1, from coordinate 107,542,148 downwards.
TCAGAGTTCTCTTGCTCGCTACAGACTTCCCTTTGGTGGGAGAGCTCTTTCTTGGGGAATACTGAAATATTTCATATTTGCTGGAAGAAATTCCTGCCTCCAAAATATTTCATTCACATTCCAGTCCTTTTGCCAAACTTATGATTTATTTGGGATTAGTACAAGCAGGAATTCAGAGGAACTTCAGAGCTGCTGCATCACAACCAAATCTCCCACTCACCTCACTGGACACAGGCAACCGTTGCCTCCAGCACACAATGCTTTATTTCTTCCAAGGTTCCTGGAAGGATAGAAATCCTGACAAAGCAGGTAGCTGCCAAACACAAAAACACTCTGACATCTTTGCATAAGAAAAGCAGGTTTTTTAAAGGAGACACCAAAACAGCTTATGTAAAGGATTCTGAGAACATCTTCTTCATACTCTTTTAAATACATTTGCTCCTCTTTCTAACTTTTTTAGTTTTGTGATTAACTGTTGTCAGACCGACGATAGTCATACTGAAAGCCCAGTAAAGCTTTAGTATTCAAATAAGGAAACTGACTGGAATAAGTCAGAAATAAAACATCTTTATTTTCTTTTGATGTTCAATTCCTTCAACCTGTCAACTTTCAGAAAAGGAATTTTATCTAAAATGTGGAAAGAATTCTTTTTATAGCTACAAGAGAAAAAAATGTAAATAAAATCCTTACATAATTAGGATATGCACATTGGGACAATATCTGATTTTAAGAAGGACTTCAAAAGTGAATGTGATTATTTTAAATTATGATTTATTCTTTGATGTCAAAATGAAAAACAAATACATTGTATTTTGCAAAAGCAAACTTTACAAATATTTATTTTTAGATACTATTTATGTCTGTGATAATGCTGTATGGGTTAACTGAACTGTTTTGGCATATGAAGGACTTACTCATGCTCTGAGTGGATCTGTTTTGTTCTCCTTAAGTTAATTTAATCATTAAGTGTTACAAGGTATTGTATCCCACTGTTCAGGTATCTCCCTTTTCAAAACCAGGAGAAGTCCTCACATACTTGTTTGGCTAGTATTTATTGGTTTCATTCATAAGGCTGTCCCTTAGAAAAAGAATAGCCTGAGAAAAATCTTGTGTAGATGTTCAGCTGGTTGAAAGATGGAGAAACTGTGTTTTTATTTAACTAGACTCTTGCTTCTGATGATGCCCCGCCTCATTCAAAATAAAGACATCTTTTACATGATATAAAGAAGACCCATAACAATTCTTTCTTATAGTTTCCTAAGCTCAGTTAGCTTGCTTCTCCTTGACTGTTTATCTTCAGTGGCTTTGAGGAAGATTTTGCAGATTTTTCAAATTGGCTTTTGCCATAAGGTGAAAAGCGGGGACCAATTTTGATAATTCATTGATAATTCATACAAATAAATGCATAGTCACATATTTTACTAGTAGCTTTGTGTTTTGTAGAAAAGAGTCTGTAAATATGATTACAGTAATTTGTATCCAGACTGCCTAAACTACATAAGTTGAAAACATAGTTATATTGGTTATAACTATATAGTTATATAGTTATATTAGTTATAACTATAACTATAGTTATATTATATAACTATAGTTATATTAGTTATAACTATATAGTTATAGTAATATATTAAATATAGTAATATATTAAAATATATTTTGCTTCTGCAGAAATGTAACATAAAAAGGACTTTATTTCACAAACACAAAAAAAAAAAAAAAAAAAAAAAAAAAAAAAAAGAAAGCAGAAAATTACAGGATGACATTTAAAGATTGTGTGAGCTCAGAAAAAACATAACAACACTGATTTTTACAAAACTGCCAAATTGTAGAAAAATAAGTAGTTATAGTAAAATACTATTCTATCAGCATTTCCACCACAAACTTTATCTTTCCAGTTTTTATAGGTTATATATAAAGAACAACATTAATAGTTTAATAATAAAATATACAATAATATCTATTATAAAGAATATATATAATATAATCAAATATAAAGTATTGACCTTGACAGTCTTGAGACGTGTACCTGTGCAAACTTCATGAAGTTCAATAAGGCCAAATGTAAGGTTCTGCACCTGGGCCAATGCAATTCCAAGCACAAATACAGGCTGGGCAGAGAATGTGTTGAGAGCAATCCAGATGAGAAGGAATTGGCGGTGTTGATGGATGAGAAGCTACACATAAGCCAGCAATGTGTCCTTGCAGCCCAGAAAGGCAACCATATCTTGGGCTTCATCAAATGAAGCATGGCCAGCAGGTTGAGGGAGGTGATTCTCCTCTTTTACTCCTGTGAGACCCGTTCCAACTCCCCCTCCCTTCCCCCCCCCCGGAGTTCTGCATTCAGTTCTGGATCCCCCAGCACAAGGACATGGACTCAGGAAGTTCCGCACCAACATGCGAAAGAACTTCTTCACAGTGAGGGTAACGGAGCACTGGAACAGGCTGCCTAGAGAGGTTGTGGAGTCTCCTTCTCTGGAGATATTCAAGGCCCATGTGGACGCCTACCTGGGCAGCCTGCTCTGAGGAAACTGCTTTGCAGAGGGGTTGGACCCAATGATCTTTCGAGGTCCCTTCCAACCCCTACAGTTCTGTGATTCTGTGATTCTGTGATTCTGTGACTCATTAGAATGAGTGTAGAGGAAAGCCACAAAGATGGTCAAAGAGATGGGGCATCTCTTCTATAAAGACAGGGTGAAGGAGTTGGGTTTATTCAGCCTGAAGAAGGCTCTGGGGAGACTGGGGAGACTTTCCAATACATAAAAGGGGACTACAGGAAAAGTGGGGAGGGACTCTTTGGCAGGGAGAGTAGGGGGAATGGTTTAAAACTAAAAAAGCATAGATTTAGAGTAGACATTATGAAGAAGTCCTGGAAAGGCACTGGAACAGGTTGACCAGAGAAGTCGTGGATGCTCCATCCCTGGTAGTGTTCAAGGCCAGGTTGGATGGGGCTTTGAGCAACCTGGTCAGTGGGGGGTCTCCCTGCCCATGCTGGGGGAGCTGGGGGCGCTGAGGGGGGGATGGAGGAGGGTGTATTAGATGGTCCTTAAGGTCCCATCCAACACAAACCATTCTGTCACTGACAGTGACACTGATTTTAGGCTTCTTATAACAGGATTGTAATTGAATTAAATTGTCTTTGGTTTTGACAGCTTTAAGGAGTCATAACCCAGATATGACTTCATATTTAAAAAGAATCCCAATGGAGATCTGTTCTGTGAACTTGCAAATCAAAAGTTTATTTATTTATTTATATTTAATAGGGGCTTCATCTCTGAAATCTTTTAGTCCAGACCTAAATGCATACAGGATTGCCCTCCTCAAAAGTGGAGCTGTATAATATGGATCAAGTTGTGGATCCTTTCTTTCCCCTGGAAGTTAGTTTATGAGGAAATTTTTTTAGTTATTATTATTTTTCTCCTTAATCATATTAAGAGCTAGTTGCTAGCAGTAAAGAGATTAACAGATATGGGACTTTACTTGCTGGAAATACTCTTTGGGAAATCTGACACACTGAAAAAAAAAAAAAAAAAAAAGAAAAAAAAAAAAGTATTCACTCTGTATTAGAACAAAAGGAGTAATTTTTCAAGCAGATAAATCCAGATGGAAATTAAAAAAAAAAAAAAAAAAAAAATTGAGAAAAAAATGAGAAAGAAATGTTTTGTTTAGTGTAAAACAAAGCTTGGTGGCTTCCAGCTTCATCAGTCTGTATGACAGAGAGAGAAGAACGTAGAAGCCCCAGAAGTCAAGCTGAGATAGGAGGTTTGGAGCCTCGGGATGGGAGCTTCAAGACTTAATAGTATTGGGAAGATAACACACTCTAATTAGCTCGATATTAAGGCTCCAGTGAAAAGTTTAAAAGCCCTGAGTTCATCAAAGCTCTTAATGAAATTCTGTCTTCTCTCTGGGTGGTTCAAATCCAAATTCTAGAGAAAGAGTGTTCTTTATCCTGCAAGTTTCCCAAGTGCTTTCCAAGATACATCCCATTTGTAAAAAATAAAAGGAAAGTTCCCTATGGCCCAATACTGCATAAGACTGCAAGAAACAATATTGAAGTTGATGGAAATACTCATGCTGGCAATATTCAGCATGGCTGAGTGGTGTTACTAGGATATTGCTAATATTTCATTTTTGGAAAAATATATTGTTTTTTAAAAGTACTTACATTAAACAGCTTTTCCACCTTCAGTTGGGTTTAAGTTTAATATTCCAAAATAATGAAACTTCATTTAAAATAATCTCTAAAGCAGATTGGCCACTTTTTAAATGAGTCACGCTATATAGCTCCATTGAAAACAATATAGCCACTTAAATTTTAAACTTGTATAAAATAAACTTAAATTTGGTGCTTTTTTTTTTTAATAAATATTGAGAAATGTATAATTCACAGAAAAACAAAAAAAAGAAAACAAAAGCACTACAATGAATGGGTATTTTTTCACTATAATTTTGTTATCTTATGGTAGGTGTAGGTAAAGTATACATCTTTTTTTCAAATTATTTTAGGTGTTACCTTTATCTATAATGCCTAAATTTTTGTGACTAGTAGTGCCCAAGTGTGAAATTACACTTTTTTTTTTTTTTTTTTTTTTTTTTTTTTGTCTCTCAAGAAGACAGAAAACGCAGAAGAAACCCACATTCTTAGAATCACCATTTTTGTCCCAAAGGCAGCAAATGCTTCTGACACCTCCTTCCACTTCTGTTGTAAGCTCGGCTCTGGAGAGCAAGCTGTGAGGATGAAATTGACAAAGCTCCAGCTATTTTATGCTGGAGCTTTGGTAGTTTGGTACTTTAAAACCTGAATTATGGACCACATTGCTTTCTCCTGGAAAATCTCTCAGGAAGGGAGAAGGTATTCCAGTGACAACATGAGTATGAATTTATGTGGACTATAAGAAGACCAGAAAATATTCATCTAGATTTTATTATCAGAACTGCAAGGAACTAACGGCTTCATTATTATGGCCCTGAATCTTGGCAATTTGAGCTCAAGTTTCATGCTTTGTCTTTTTCTGGACATCATGCTACTCACTTCGCTTTCTCTTTAATTCTCAGTTCAGGTTTAACTTCTCAGAAAGAGATCCAATGCTATTACTTAGTCAGAGTAGTACCTTATTCTATAGGTACCCTTCCACTAAAATCAATGTATTAGCAGTGGAGTAAAAAAATATGTAGAGAGATTAATGCCAGGCTTTTTTCAAGAAAATGTCAAAACCATAGAAAATGAATTAATGAAGCAGTATTTTTTGTTATTATTGTTGTCAATCTGCTGATTCCACTCACTACTCAGCATTTGGGTATCTTCCTAGACCTGATTTGCCTCAACAGCCTCTTTTAGACTACTAAATCAGTCATGGTGTCAAAGTTATTTTCTCATCTGCTCTTTTTTCAGAGGTTGGAGGACTTTGTATGCAAAGGACTTTATTCCTCTTCCAGAGCTGGAAGAAATGGATGCTTACGCAGATCTGAAATAAAGCTAAAGACAGAAGAAGACCATTCTCCACTTGCAGGGATAGATATAAGGGAGGAACTGAACAACTTGTTAAATAGTAATTTTCTAGTTTCAGAATCATCAAAGACTTCTGATTGTAGTGATGAGGAGAGCAACTAAGTACATCTGGCTTTCAGGATAGTGGAATGTCTACTTTAATGCCAAAGCTAGCCTATAAAAGGCTGGCTCTGATCCCAGCTTTGTTGGCCCAATATAAGCACTTTTATTTGACCTTTTTATTAATGTCAGTGTTGTTCCGAGCACACACATGCCTTAGATCCCCAAACAGAAAGAAAATTAAAAGAGATGGTTTTATAAAAATTGCATATACAGTAGGTAGCACTGTCCTGAAGTACTAACATGTCTGACAGTAGTGAGAGGGGAGATCAGTTTCTGTTAACTGTGGATCTTGTGACTTAGGTGTCTAACAGACAATGAATAAGGGCTGAAAAAAGTTTGTGGCCTCTTTAAAGCGATTACAAGAAATGACAGCATATGATATAAATATAAAATCTTACTTTGTGATTATTTGTGTCTGTATTATAGTTTTCTTAAACAGGAAGTTTTGTTGTTTCTGGTAGTACTATATCTGTCTTATGTCTCTCAGTTTGAAAAAAAAAAAAAGAAAGAAAAAAAAAGAAAAAAAAAGCCTAATGTGTTTCTTGGAAATTATTACACATAAGATTCAGTGGCCTGGTGAATAAATACAAATACAGTGACATTTAAAACTGAGGTGCATAATATGAAAATTAATGTCAAAAAGATGCTTAGCTCTTTTAAGAGGTTTCTTATGCGCATGAAGAGGAATTGAACTGTAAAGTTGAATGCTCAGATGTATGTCAGATGAGCAGAAATATTCAGTCTGGAATTCCTTGAAACCTGGGGAGGAGGCAACATGAAATGAATTATGTTGTGTGCATGGATGAAATTAATATTGTCACACATACAACATTCTATTTGTTTAATTTTTCATTCATAGGTCCAAGTCTTCAACAGATGGGCAAGCAAAAAGGATCTCCGTCTTGGATTTTTTTTTTTTTTTTTTTTTTTTTTTTTTTTACTGCAGAACAGGGTGACTCAGGGATTTGTAGTGGATAGAGTTCAAGCCATTTAATCAAATCTGGACCAAGCTGGTAGTGACTGCAAGTCAGTACTGCCTGTTACCTGCGTATCTGGGGGTCTGGTGGGCACACATATGTGATAGGACTTGGTGGTCAGATGCCAGCTGCTAGTGGATGCCAATACATATTATATAAAGTAACCTCACACAACCTGCTCCTTGGCAGTCTCAGCCAAAACACCAAACATAGAATGGGCATGGAGACAGAGCTAAACTTTCCACCCCATGTAGCAGTTGCTTAAAACACACAGGGCGGGTAGCGAGAACACCAATTACGTTCTGCTGTCCATGTTGTACTGAGCCTGTAGAAAAACTGAAGAATGGATCTTCCAGCAAGGCCAGCCTGGTACTTCTCATAAGCCTCTTTTATGTTTCACCATTTTATTTGTGTTTGGCTGGAAAACATTAATCGCCACTATCAGCTTGCACCTTCAACATGGCTGACAGGGATTTCTCATATGAATGCAGTTTTGCAATCTATTTTCCTTGGGTCCTGCCTGGTTAGAGATGGAGTTTAAGTGCTGCTTGGTAGGAGATGACACTTTTCAGGGAGGGATTAAATCATTACTGTTTTATTCAATGCCTTTTAATTTATCTGTTCAATGCTCAGTTAAATGAGCTTGTCAAAAACTAATGGCTGGAAAGGGGCCAGCAGACCTATGTCCTCCCTCCCTAAGCAGACTGATCCCTCAGCCCACAGCAAGGTGAAATGGGCTGGGGTGGGATAGGGATGATGACTATGGTCAGTTATCACAAGGCATTACTGCAGGCTCTGGGCCCAGCCAGGACCCATTCCTAATGGGCAAGGACAGGTCAATTCCAGAAGCCCTGTGTGAAGAAGGGGCAGCCCCATGCTTAAGCTGTTTCTGGCTCTCCATTTCAAGGCCCCAAGCTGTGTTGTCTCTAGGCTCAACCCTGAGCCCAGAAAGCCAAGTCCTGGGTATTTGGAGGTATTCAGGGTGCTGTCAGTGCTGTGGCATCTTAATGAAACAGACTTGGAGAGATGAATTAGATTTGCTTTTAGCTGTTTGTGCTCTGTGAATGTAAGAGTTACAAGCATTGAGGTCACGTTAAAAGGACTTTTTCAGTTGTTGTCAGGAGGAAATTCTACTCCACTAATAATGCTGTTATAAATGTGAATTGAGGATGCACAAAAGCATTTTGATTTCCTAAATATTTGGTATTAGTCAGCGTAACCCATGGCATTTCTTGGTAAACAGCAATCTGTGATTTACACCTTCAGTAATATAATCCATGGGACTCTTGCAATATGCGAACTCCCTTGGCTCAAAGATTCTGGGGTTTATAATGATCTATGCTCTGGTTAAAATCACGATCCAAATGGTAAAAGCTTTGCTATATATTTCAGAACTCAATAATCCAGATGGAGATAGTTAGGAAACAGTATTACTGAGACTTTGGTCTATATAATATATACAGATCAATGGCAACTTTTCTGGCAGACTGGCATACATTTTCTTTCTTTCTTTCTTTCTTTCTTTCTTTCTTTCTTTCTTTCTTTCTTTCTTTCTTTCTTTCTT
>CM021765.1:107495146-107533989 GCA_011076525.1 Nettapus auritus | reverse complement strand
CTTTCTTTCTTTCTTTCTTTCTTTCTTTCTTTCTTTCTTTCTTTCTTCCTTCCTTCCTTCCTCTCTCTCTTTCTCTCTCTCTCTCTCTTTCTTTCTCTTTCTTCTTCTTATTTTATTAAAGTGACTTTGTTCCAACATGCTGAACACAGAAAGGTCAATCATACCTTTAACAAAATTATTGTTTTCCTATTGACCGTAACTTCTAATTTCAAAATTGAATAGTGTATTTTTTAAAAATAAATAAATAAATAAATAAATGTCTCCAAAGTTACCAGAGGACACTGCAAATTTACCCTGCTAGTCAGTTGTCTTTATTCTTAGACATCAGCATTCTTCTTCTTTTTCAGTGGTCTACTGTTCCCCTTGAGTTCCCTACATGAGATTTTTTCTCCTTCCATAGATTTCAGGCAGAAGATTTTTATATATATATATATTTTTTTCTTTTGAAGTAATCTTATAACAATAATAAAAAGATAAATTTAAAATATTGAAGTGTAACTGATGCCTAATATTTATTTTATTTTATTTATTTATTTATTTTTAGCATTTGCATTGTTTTTCATCAAAAAGCAGCAAAGAAGAAATTACATGACAAACAGGAAGTAGTGAAAGAGTTACACAATATTGAAGAAGTACATAATATGGTAATGATAGTTAAGCCTCAAAGTATGCAAAGTTTAATTTGGCTTAGATTAGCACCCCAAAGTTCTGGTCCCTATTAAAAGCTGGAGATTTAGACAAGAAATTGGAACATGTATCTTTCAATAACAGACTGTCTGGTTAGAATTACAGCATGTCCTGGTTCTTGTCACATTGAAAATGTCACAGGATTATTTTTCTGCATGGATATTTTCTCCTTCCAGCTCCAGTGTGATCGTCTTAGGATAAAAGGATAATGACTAAGATTGCATGTCAGTGGATGTGTTATGTACAGGACAGGCAAGTGCACAGAACATGAATAAAAGGGGTTCATTACCAGTGGATGAACAACAGAAACATATAGCTAAATGCCATGAATTTATGTCATTGCATACCTTGAGAGTAGAGTTTGTCTCATCATTTCCTGGCAAGGATGATGGTCTAGGAGTAATAAAGCAATGATGTAAAGCCAAGCTTTATACTGTAACAATATTTGAAAGAATGTGAAAAATCTAACTTTCAGATGTCACTCAGACAATGTAACTGGAATAGCCTTTTGGAAAACCTACCTGAAAATAAATATCATAGATTCACAGTTACATAGAATAATTAAATTAAATTGAATTTTGATCTGTGATAAGTGAATTAAATAGTTTTTCTTAAATCTGTGAGTTAAGTAGTTTTCATAATTATTGACTAATTGACAAGCCACATACAGAGCCTTTCCACATCTCCCCTTCCCCCCAGTGTAGAGTAAATATTGGCCAAAAAGCTTCACAAGGACATCTGTGTCTTCTTCTCTTACTCATCGTATGTCAGGATATATGGAGAGCCTGTACTGCTCACAAGTGCAGACCTAAGGATATGTGACTTAGCCAAATACAAGTTTCTGCCCTGCCTGACAGGCACAGAATGTGCAGGGGGTTCCTTCCTCCTCCTGCATCTCTGCCCTGCCTATTGCCTCAGGGAGGAGTGCAAGAGGAAAAAAAAAAAAAAAAGCCAGGTGATTCCTGCCAAAAATCCCTAGGTCTCACCCATTGCTCTGGCCATTGTAGCAGGAAATGCCAAAATAATCTCCACTTCCACAGATAGAACAGAAGAAGTGTTTTTTATCTCTGTCCCAGGGCAGTAGGCCATGCCCTTCTACTGGAGCCATTCCCCAAAGTGTCCACAGCCAATGTCATCTTTACCATCAAGACAACCATTGAAAAGAAGTCCTCTGCACAGAAAGGAAGCTGCATAACCTATGAAATCCCAGGCATAAATCTTAACCCTGCTTCTAGTGGGACCAAGAAGCTGGAGTTTCATGCCTTTTTGGGAGACAGCCATCTTCTTCAGGAGCTGAAGCTGGAATTTCCCTGGCAGGACAAGCAGTCCCTCTGAGAAGACAAGCCAAGGCAAGTAGAAGCAAGGCTAAGCCATCTAAAAAGCTGGCATGAGTCTTTCCTAGTGCATGGAGGAACAGGGAGTGAGCCCTACTCCTGCCAAGGAAGAATCCTGGAGATATTCAGTGCCCCCCTTAGACTCTTAGACTCTTTCCCCAGTCAAAGGTTTACTTGATATGCAATGTATGGAGACTCAAACCATTTAGATTTTTAATACAGTAGCATTTATGCTGCAACAGACTTGAGTTGATCTTAGGCATGATCTCCTTTTACCATTAAAACCTTAAAATGAAGGTAAGGCTTCCAGAAGTTGGCATAAATTAACTTCTACTTTGAAAATCCTTTTTTTAAAATTATTTTCTTTTATTTTTTATTATTATTTTTAATTTTCTTTCCCACAAACAGTTTTGCTCTGGATCTCTGAAGTTCCTTTCTTATCTCAGGTATCACAGTGAAAGCTATAAAGATCTTTCCCACTTCTGCTTCAATAAATTAAAATTGAAAGATAAGCCTGCATCATTTTCTCTTGAATGTTTACCAATATGCAATCATGACTGAATTTGGGATCCCAAACTGCATGCGGTTCCTGTGAAGTTTCTTTTTTTTTTTTTTCTTTTTTTCTTTTTTTTTTTTTTAATAACTAAAACACTTTTAATTGTATAATGTTAATTACTTTTGCTGGGTGAATTCTTAAACCAAAGGGGAAATAGTACATTTTTATAGCCTGAGGTGATGGAAAGAGCAAGTGGACTCACCAAATTTGAGCAATTCTAGGCTGCAGTTTACATCACTTGTGTGTCAGTCTGGATACGGGCTAATTTAGTTCACAGAATCACAGAATAGTCTAGGTTGGAAGAGACCTCCAAGATCACCAAGTCCAACCTCTGACCTAATGCTAACAAGTCCTCCATTAAACCATATCCCTAAGCTCTATATCTAAATGACTTTTAAAGACCTCCAGGGATGGTGACTCAACCACTTCCCTGGGCAGCCTATGCCAGTGACTAACAACCCTTTCAGTAAATAAGTTCTTCCTAATATCCAACCTAAACCTCCTCGAGCACAACTTTAGCCCATTCTCCCTCGTCCTGTCACCAGGCACGTGGGAGAATAGACCAACCGCCACCTTGCTACAGCAAAGTTGCCTCATGATAGGCATTGCGTATCTTTTTGAAATACGGTACTGTATTCCTCTTGGCTTTCAAATGTTACTTCAGAAGGGCTGAAAAATCTGTTGTTTCTGTGTTTTATCTGCAGACTCTTGACTTATGCTAGAAATACAGGCTCCATGTCTATATGTCTACATGTATGCAACCAACTTAAGTTCCATATGACCACTGATTTTCAACCAGCAGATAACAAGATGTGCATCAACTATTAGGTACATGAAAAACTGAAATTTCCCTCAAAAAACATTGTTGTATTAAAAGACTGAGAAAAAAGATCAAACAATTTTTAATTCTTTACTAAACTCTGAGAAATTGAAGTTACTCATGTAACGAAGGAAAGAGAAACTAATACATACACATACAATTCAAGAAAAGAAAGGAGTAATCATCAACACTCAGCTAAATCTCTTTAAAACAAAAATCAAATGCATGTCATATTATCAAGGTTGTCTGTAAAAAATGAGTCATAAAAAAAAATGATCTGATTTGTCTTGGGAAGGTGGGGTCTTCCTGTTGGAACTGTGAACTTCCTGCTGGTCAAACAAAAGGGAGTGGAGTATCCTGAGCCAAAAAGCAGAACAGGAAGGGACTGCCTAGATAGGATGAAACCATAAATGGAAGATAACCTAGACACTGACAGAAGAGATATTATGATGTAGTCTTTTACAGAGAAATATAACAAGTTTGGAATATTTCATTAATCTTCAGATTTGCTCAACTTTATAATCTTTCATAATATATTCACTTTTTAAAATGTTTTAGTAAGTATATATCAGAAAGTCAGAAATCTTGAGTTTGCCTTTGTTTCAAGAGCTTTTCATACCTTGCTTTTCAAGTCTTTCTACTTTTTATTATAATGAGCATGCTTTTCTACACTCTTTTGTTGAGGAAGAAGATTTCACTGACGTAAAGCAAATAAAAAGCAACTCCAAACTGTGACATATTTTTGCTGTATCTAAGAGCCATCAGTAAATACTGTTCAGCCAATATTTGAAATAATGCAGTCTAGCTGTCCTGTAGTAAAAATTGTGAATTTCATAACACATAACACTGTTCATTTCCCACCTTATCTGTGGACACACATTTCAGTCCAAGAGTTTCTTTCTTGCCAGGTAAACTTCAAACATATCATTGCTTAGGGCCCTTTCCACTTGCAGAGGAATGTGGATTGGGAAACGTTGAGGGAAAAAGAGAGAGAGATTAAGCAAGCAGAAAGTTCTAGTTTGACTAAATGAGTCCTTGCTTCCAAAACAAATTAAAATTATGGAGTAGATAAGCTTACCCTTCCATATTATTTCAGTGATAAAACAGGTGTTCTTAAATCACATTGGAAACACATGTGCATGGTCTATGCCCTTACAGATTTATAGAGGGAACAATTTATAAAGGGATATCCTGAACTACAAAAACAGAAAATAAAATAAAATAAAAAAATCTTCAGACTGATTTTCTGTATCAGTCCTTTTCAGTAGGAAAATCCAGGGCTGTTGAACTTGTATCCCACAGGCAGAACCTATGAACTGACACTGAGCGAAACTTACAAACCCTTTTTGGTATCAGAGGAAGAGAAGGACTACACAAGGTGCAGGCCTGGAGCTGTGTATAGACTTGTACTGAGAGGTAAAATGGGCAGTGCATACATCTGGGAGATAAATGTGGCCTAATAGGATACAACTGTATGGTTTGAGTCACCTTCACAGCTGATCTGAGGCTGGGGAATTAATTGCCTACTAAGAGGGGCAGATAGGAAGCAGAGAATAATTCTTTGTAAATTCAATAGGAAGGATATAACTCTTTAGAAACTGTGTGGTAGAAAGAAGAGGGGTTGAGCAGAAATAAAAGTTTGTCTTATTTTGTTTTGCTTTCCCTTAGCTCCTTTTCTAATTGTTGCCACAGGATTTCCCTACTAATTTCCTTTTCCCTCATGTGTCAGTAGTGCAGCTCTGTCTGGTTATCATGCCTTTGTGAATGAATGAAGGGAGAATTGAGAACATTACTTATCTTTATGGGCTGCTTGGATCTGAAACCTCTGATCTTTCTGATCCCACTTCCTTTTTTATAATGGTCCTCTGAGAGGAGAAAGCAAGAGCTCTTGGTGGACCACACTCATCTCTGGGTTTCTCTCCATGACCTCTTCTGCAGTGACACCACAGCTCTTGCTCTGGGAAAAATGCTAGATGCAAATGTATGATCTTTCTCTGCTGCTTGTGCTCTGGGTGGTCTTTCTGCCTCCTTGGCAAAAACACTTTCTCTTCTTGGACTGGATAATTTAGGGAGGAAGACACAAGGACAGAAACTTTGGAAACTACTTGTGACGAAGGATAATGGTAGGCAGGGCTGCTTTTCTCTTGTCCAGTTCACAGGACGTTGTGGATGCATGGGTGAGCGGCAAGCCCAGCAGCCCCAGTCTCAGACACCAGGGCCAGGCCAGTGCCTGTGGCAGCCAGGGAAGGAATAGCTGTCTGCTGTTCTGCGAAGCCAAAAAAAAAGGTGCCCCAAGTCTTATTCCTGATCTACTCTGAAATATTTTACTGTTAAACTCCATGAGAACATACATAAAAGTGATATTACCTACTTATTTAATTGAAGTCAAAAATTTATTTTGTTGTATTTTGGAGAGGGAGGTGTATATATCACAGGTGTGATATCACAGGCTATATGAGAGCTGTTTATATCACAAATAGAAATCCAGCTCTCTCAAACTTGTAGGAGCTGAGTTTGCCTAAATGTGTTTTAGGCCACTGAAGGAATATCTATAAATGTTTGTGACTTACTCAATTATTCACGTCTTTGAGACAGTAGAATTAGGGATACGATACATGCACTCTTTGTAGCCTTAGAGAAATTTCTACTGTTTCTACAGCAGCTCCTTTAAAAATGATCTTACAGAAGGATGGAAACTTCTTTACTAAGGAGCTGTACAACTTATTCTGTATAAATTCTTCTTCTGAAGTGCTAAACATGCTCACATTGTAATAATATATATATATTTTTTTTTTCTGAGAAATATGGATCTTTCAGTTGAGGAAAATCTTTTATGAGATATGGATGGATGAACAATTTAACTTTTCCTCAATTGTTGCAATTCTCAGCTTGGCACTGAAACATATGGACAGTTGTATAGACAGTTGTAGATGTTAATTCTAATAGCCTGAGCAGTGAAGTGAGATGGCTGACGAGCAAGCACGTATCTCCCTTTGCTCCAGGATGACAGTGACCTCTGGCAGAAATGTGAGGTAGGTGCATTTAATCTCTTCATCAAGAAGTGCCAAAGTTCATCTGTTAGTGCCTGAAGGCCTGTATTCAGTTTAGGTATCATATGTCACATAATTTACAAACACACACACACACACAAAAGAAAACAAAACAAAACAAAAAAAAAACAGCCTCTGTCTTGAAGAGATTATGATTTTAAATAGATGGGACAGAAAGCAAAGAGAAGAAATATTACCTATGAGCACAATGATTGCAATTTCATTTTAGTGTTTTGCTGGGTATGGGGGAATGAAGAATTTGAGAGATGTGTAGGAGGGACTGGAGCAAGCAATCAACCAGCATGGGAGAGATAATATCTATCAAAACCTGTACTAAACACTGATGAAAACATTGTTATCCAAATGTCTGCTTTGGCTGCTCCAGTTTGAATCTCTGTCTGGTTTCACTGTAAGACTACTGAACATAATTCTTTGAAGAGTATGAA
Source organism: Nettapus auritus (assembly GCA_011076525.1). Classification (NCBI taxonomy): domain Eukaryota; kingdom Metazoa; phylum Chordata; class Aves; order Anseriformes; family Anatidae; genus Nettapus; species Nettapus auritus. The sequence goes on along the minus strand of CM021765.1, from coordinate 107,527,096 downwards.
GGAAAATCTGAATTTCAAAATATTTCCCAATAAGTCTTTTGCAAATTCCATTCAAACCCCCATTGCTTCCTTGGTGTATATTTTAAGCTGTGTCTGCAGAGGAAAGCCAGACCATGTGTTACTGAGCTGGTTAAATACAATAAGATTTTGTAATAGAAGTTAAAGCACTCATCATTTATTTGGGAGACTTAAAGCAGGTTCCTAGTTCTGCTATAAACCCTTTTTGTGAACTTTAAGAAAACACTTCCCATGAACTCATTATAGATAGGAATAGCGGCTTTTTGAAAGCACCTTGGAATATGAAAATTAAACTGCCAGAAAGGAGGTAAATGCTGTTAGTAATTTAAAACATGAATGATTGATGGAAAGGGTGGTTCATCAGCTGCTGAACTGTTGTGTGCATCCCCACTAAATGCTCCAGCTATAGCTATACTTCTGGCAGGAGAATTTTGTAACTCAAGTTACGTATGTCCCTGGGGACATGTGTAACTCAAGGTGATAAGCATTGTAATTTGAGGGCAGCCAGGGCCTAAGCTCCCAAAAGCTCTCATCAGTTCCTCATGTGATGGAAAAGGCCTATGGAGCTAACTACTCTGCCTGACATAATCTCTGTCACATCATGAGAAATCAAAACTCAGCATATTAAGGCAGACCTCAAGTCCAGATAGTCTAACTCACTTTGTGATCATTTGCCTTTTGGGATGTGAACGTTTACTGAGGTATAAATTTTCTTCTTCTTGAAGCTAATGGAGCTAAACATTTACTTCAAGCAGTGGTGTGTGCTTTTAGAGGCACAGATCTCAGTTTGAATGTTTAGAGCTGCTGAAGGCAGTATGTGAGCATGTAGAAAGATGTTCTAGATAGAAAGACTTTTTTTTTTTTTTTTTTTTTTTTAATCAGTTTACAACATTGCAGAATTTGCAACATTAAGGGGAGGCAGGAATCAATGGCAGATATTTAGTGCTCAAGTGGTTTGCTACTATGGTATCACTATTTCCAGCGGAAATATTGTTGAGGACCATAGTAACATTAAAACACTTTTGCTAGAATCAGATATGTTGTAGACAGAGAATTTTAGATTGTAAAGAGCAAATAATTTTGGAAATATATATATAAAAAAAAAATAAAAATAAAGGAAAAGGATTCCAGTTCTTTTGAATTATTCTGAAACATCTATCTGATGATAACCACAGATTCTGCGTCCTTTTTTTATCAGTTACAGTGGAAATATATATATATATAAGAGTAAACCGCTAGCTGTGTAAATATAGGTTGCAATTGCTGCATGATGGCAGTATATATTATAGGTCACTCTGTCTGGATATCTGAAAGTATCTTCATGTTTCAGTAAGGCCTCTTACAGCGAACATGTACCTGCCACAGTAAGAGGTGTAACACACTCCAAAATGAACCTTGAGAGATTGTTGTGTCCATCTCTATCTTTAGACTGACCAGCCCAGCTCTTCCTGACTCACTTTCCCTTTAGGTAAAATGGAGTTGATGCTTATCATTAGCAGCATGTTAATGAATGTGTTACAAAAAGCTGTGAGGCTTTGGTGAAGGCTGGGGGTACCCATGTGTCATGTGGTGGAGAAATAGACCATCCTTACTTGCAGTCTGCCTTTTCTGTATGAAATGCCTTGAGAATGAAATGCCTCTGGGGCTGGAAAATGTAGCGCTGTCATGCAGTAGAGTCCTTAAGTTAGTTTGGTGTCACAGCTGTGCAGAAAAAGCAGTGATGAAGAACTTAGAAAAGCAAGTACATAATACTAATACATCATGTCTGATGTGTTTGTTTTGTATTGTTTATATTGTCTGTATTTGTTTCCCTTACAAATAAGGAAGCTGTACACAAGCACAGAAAAAGAGCAGCTTCCCCCCCCCCCCCCGCCTTTCTGAGGTACAGTCTCAGGCTTTTTTCTCTCCACCAAAAGAACCATGTGGTAAAGTGCTTGCTTTAGAGACACTGGCCTTTTCTTCTTGTGGAAAAAAGGAGCTCCTGTTTTATGGTGGCCTGGAGGCTGAAGAGCCGCCTGCTGCCAGGGCTGCTGCTCTAATGGTTTCAGCAATCAGCCTGGCTCTGGCGGAGAGGCAGAGTGGTCAGCCCTCTGCTTACCCTCTGTTTACTCTGTAACCTGGAGCAGCTCCGCTCCCGCTCTCCCACCCACCCCTGGTTGCTGGCTGACGTGAATTACCCAGAGCACGGTATCAGCACAAAAAATCACTAGAAAGAACCGGTCATCGGCCTTCCTGAAGCGATGTGCTGAGTTTCTCTCTTGAAGAATGAGCCTGCACGCTGCTTTTGCTTCCAGCGGCTGGGGAAATGTCAAGGAACGATGAGTCACACTGCAGATCGGATCTGAGTGAGAGCTTTTTTCACTTGTTGTTCGAGGCTGTAGGAACAAGTTAGCGCTGACCCCAATACTTCATCAAACAGAGCTTTTAACATTTCAGCAGATTTTGAAGAATGAATTTCTGACATCTGGAATATCACAGAAACTGTTAATAAAACCGGGTTATTTGTTTTCTTAATACTCTATAGCAAAAACTTACAAACAAAATTCCCATGATTCAGACCAAGATTCCTGGCTACTTTGGGTAGTTACTTGTATTTTCTTAGCCTTCTTTTTTCATTAAAGCACATGAAAAGATATTTGACAAGGTGAGCCTTGGAGGCCATCTTAGAAAGCCAGTGCCCGGTAGATCTTAAGGAATTGCATATGAGTTGTCACCAGCGACTGCTGCTCTGCTACTGTGCCCATTAAGCTTATAGGAAAGAGCATTGTTGGCAGACTGTCATGTCTAGGCAGTAGAGCATTGAACTAAGCTGCCTCTAAATCTGTCATGATTGCTTTCATACCAGACCCTGCTGAAAGATAGTTTTGCATTAGGGCCGAATGAGTGAACAAACACTGATGGCCTAACTCTTGTTTACTCTTCAGTAACCAAGAATCTGATATTCACCATCTGATTTGTGTCAGGAGATTGCCCATGGTTTTATATAGGGGCATTTTACTTTTTGTCAGCTGGGTAAAACTGTGGAAAGCCATGGCTGTTTTGCTTACAGGTCCTAGTCCCCATGATCATACTAGTAAACCAACATTTAGGAATCATAAAGATAGGATTTGCAAAGAGATTTTAACACTTGCTTTCAATTTCTGTCCAGGTACTCTTGCTTAATATAGCATGAGCAGTTTTGGAAATCTCCTCACTGGCTGCCCAGAACTGAAATCTAACTTGGCAGCTGTTTCTGAAATGTATAGTGTGTTCTGTCCCTAGTCTTGACAATTTTCTTCTGTGAGTTGACTGAAAGTTATTCTATGTCTATCACTTCCTAAGCTGGGAAGTACCATGCTGGCAGACCTGAACTGCTCTACTGTGAGGAGTGGGAAATGTTTTTAAGGATCTGTATGTGTTATTTTTCAAATATACTGAAGAGCTTTTTATTTAGAAAATAAAATTTCATTCAACTCCCACTTCAAGCTCGGGTGTAGTACTTGAAGACTAATTATTGGTCATTTACACAGTATGGACAGGATCCATTTATTCAGGTTGGTTTTTTAGCTGTTTTCTATCTTCATAAGCATATGTATTGCCAGCTAGAAAATGGCCTGAGAATATAGCAGGCAGAAGTTAAACTCTAAAAGCAATGCCAATTATGGAAAATTATCAGCAGTGTAAAACCTTTTATTTCTGTCTGTAGCACTAAACTGAGGCCCAAAGAATCATACTGAAGAAAGGATCTTAACAAAATATTTTGGCTAGTTACAATAATAAGACTTTTTTGTTTGTTTGTTTTGTGTTGTAATGTTGAATGCCAGCACAGCCTAAATCACAAACGATGCAGGCACTTCTGCATGCTGCTACCTGACTGTTTTAGGATTGGTAAAATGGTTTAAAATTCTAGTAACCATATGATGATGCTCCAAGTTCACTGATAGCTCTGTGATGAACATTATCATTCACTTTTCCCGTCCAGTACAATATACCATTTATCTATCTTTCACTACCCTTTTCATTTCTTTTTCAACAAAATTATTCATAGTTTTGAAAAAAATAAATGTGTCATTTTTACTTGCTATATTTTCATTTTTATCCTTCTCTCTCCCTCTTCCCTCAATGTCAGTACGATAAAGATGGGACAAAAATCCAGACCTGAGAATGACTTCTCACACAAAGCAGGTGCACTTCTGAAACTTTAGATCCAGAAGTGTTTTTTCTTCTTTACACCATATATATATTTATATAAAGGGATTCATATTTTTAAATTAACTTTTTTCAAGATTTTTTTTTTTTTTTCCTGTGAGTTTCCCCTCCAATATAAGCTGGTTTTCAACTAGCTTGTCATATGTTTATGTTTTTTAGAATCAAGACAGTGAGCAGAAAACATTTTTTTATCCTCTCCTTGTCCTCACCCTCTAAAAGGCAGGTTTCTGTGCAAATGAAATGACTCTTTTCTGCAGTGTTTCTCATTTGGACACTTATTATTCAAGTATGATTGTATTTATTTCCCTGCTTTCTTGTATACCAGGTTCTGTTGTTGGCAACTGGTCTGAATTTCTATTCTGCTGCTTCTGTGCATTAATGCTTTTGCCTCTGTTATGCAATGGAAGTCTGGACATTGGTTGGTTTAATGCCCTGTAAACCTGAAGGAATAGACTGGAATTTGTTGCCTTAGGTTAATCTCTACTAGTTTTAACTTCTTTTTGGGGTAATATGCATTGCACTGTGTGAAATATATCTGATTCAGTAGTGGTTAAATTAGCAACAGTGGAATCCCACTGGGGGACAAGGCTAAGGAAGTAATGCCCTTGTAGTTCCAGATATTTTCTGTTGGTAATTTGTGCATATGCTTTCTGCCTGCTGTTTTGATCCTGCTGTTGCTATTGTTTGCTGGAGACTCATGCTGCTGTGTCCTGCCTCTGTGCCCAGCCTAAATTCCATTGTACCCACCCCACAGGCCTTTTGTGTAATGCCAAGCTAGCAAAAATCCTGGCATCTGAATCTTTTGTTGCCTGGGGGAGGTATGTGGGAAAGGCAGCTCACCACAATCACAACTGAGACTTGGCACACACAGCGCAACAGTTTCCACTAGAATTCTCTCAGGCTGAAAGATGATTTTGCTTCAGGTGCACACACATCCACTTTCTGTGTTTGCAATTGAGTTTTATTTACCAGAACAGCAAAGGAATGCAGCTGTTGGGATTTTATACTATGGTTTCACACTCCAAGTGGCATGTCACACTAATGTATTATTTGTATTACAGTAGTCCCTCAAGCCCTCCCCAACATCTGAATCCCATTGTTCTCACAGTATAAAAAGACATAGTCAGAAGCAGACCCCAGCACAGAGAAGCTTTCAGCAATTTACAGTGACTAAAGGAGGATTTAGGAGATTCTTAATGTCTAAGTCTCTGAGAATGACTGAGACCACCCCATTTTCAAGCACCACCCTACTCCTGAAAGGACACATACCAAACAGAAGTCTCAAAGAGACATCTAAAACAAACAGAAAACACCCCTTGACTAATCCAAGGCTTCTCCACAGGCTTAGAAGTTCCCTGAATAGAGAGACAGAAGAAACACCAAAAAAGCTTTTCATTTACTCAGAAGTAGGCACTTTAAGTAGTCCCCCATATTAATGACAGTTCAACCATAGCTTGCTGCAGCAGAAGGTGTGCAGGTTCAAATGGCACTCACCTCCTCACTCTGGAGGAGGGCTTTGAACCCACAGAATACATCTCCTGGGATAATCCACATCCCTTGGGGGGGGGGAGGAGGAGGGTTATAACTGGTACAACTCTCCAGGGACACAATTGTTGTGAGGACAGGTGCTCTAGAGCAGTTGCATGTGAGGAGAGGTAGGGTTTGCTTCCTATTCTGGTGTCTGTCATTACATTTGACATGAGGTAAACATTGAACAAAACCAAAAATAAGCTATAGAGAAAGTCTACACCTCTCTGAACTAAGAAAGGTGTCTGGCTGGGGATGGCAGAAAGCTGTAAATAGAACAGACTGATGAGAATTGGTGTATCTTGAGAGCTGCTTTCAGAGCAAAGCAAAACAGTTCTTCAGATCCCTACTCTATGTCTGAGATAGACAAGCACTCAGACTCTATACAGGTAGAAACAGAAATAAGAACAAAAGAGCTGTGAAGCTCTTTGAGTAGGGAACAGGAAAAGAAAAAAACATTGTTGGTTATGCTTGCAGTCACATATGCTATGAATCAGTATGCATCCTTGATGAAGAGGTTTCCTCAAGCTGCTTGCTATCACTTATCCTCCCCCCAAAAAAGTTGCAGTCCTTTCTGGGATGCTGGCATAGCTGTGAGTGCAATTGTGCCCAAAGCTGATTCAAAAGAAGGTGGGCTGGCAAAAAGCTTCTTCTCAAGCAACGCAGTTTACTTTTGCTGAAACAGGTTGGGGGATGCTGTCATGAGAAGCAGTGACAGCAGATCAAAAAGGGCGGTAGTTTCTGGCATACTCAATGACTGTAAATTTCAAATGTCTTCACTATGAATGTTTTGTGTTATTCTCCTCATAACTATTAATATCAATGACATTTTTCCGTGTGATAGTTTCTCTTCCTGACTTACACAAAAGAAACCAGGCCACACAGGACGACTTCAGTCTGAGATTTTGCTAGTCTGTAGTCTTCTTTGGCTTCCTTCTTTTTTTTTTTTTTTTTTTTTTTTTTTTTTTTTTTTTTTTTTTTTTTTTTTCCCTGAGTTGTAATTTTTCATTTTTAGAAGCCAGTTAAAGGCTGATCTCTCCTTTCAAGAGAACAGGTAGTAAATAAATAAGACTTCTCAGAAATATGGGCTGGGTCTTTCAGCTTCCAGATGTTGTGCTGACTCGGTTCCTGACTTTCTGACCCATACCTCTGTTAGCAAATCTTTGTGTGGCTCTGAGTCCTTGGCAGAGTTAGCAGGGATTGACTCTTCCATTTTTCACTTGGGGTATTGTCATGCTGTTGTCAAACAGAGAAATGGAGTCCTGTTTCCGTCTTTGATTTAGGGAGAGTAACAACACAGCCCTTTTCAGAGTGCATTTTCTTTCACATCCGTGGATTTTAAGAGCCTTGAAACAGCTGCCTGCTCTGGCCAATATGAAACCTAGGCTGTCACATTGCTGAAAGGCAAAAATGGGTTCCCTTGACTCTGGAATAGCAGTTCTGTTTTGTTTTGTTTTTATGTTATGCTACTTTTTGTATATGCTTCTCTAAAGTCAGTATTTACTGCTGAACTATTTTGTCCATTTAGTCTTGATAGGGGAAGGACTGTAACTTGGAGCCTGCTGACAAGATCTACAGCTCAGGAACATTCTGTTGGCATAAGTGATACTCAGATTTTGCCAAAATGAAATGCAAGAAGGAGACTCTATCTGAGATAGGTCACGCACTGTGTTTTGGATTTGATTCCCTCCATCTGTTTGCCATAACTATCCATTCTTGGTCCAGGAAAAAGCTTTTCTGGAGCATGTCATCTTTCTCTACTCTCCTAGTCAAATGCTTGGATTCATCCTGCAGTCTCTGCACTGTTCATCGGTCAGCTCAGCAGCAGTTGCTAAGGCTGGGTGATGAGGTCACTCAGCGGAAAGGATAGTAACATATTCCAAAACAATTCAAAGTGGTTAAGACGTATAAAATGTTCACATACAGCTGCCTATGTTGAGACTTGCGCATGTTGTGTTATGAGGTGTTGGTTTTTTGCCTAACTGAAAGATCTTAATTTTAGGGAAAGGAATATTGCATAACATCTTTAACCTTCAATGTCAATGGCCTATCTGGGCTCTAGCTGGGCCCCTCCTCCCCTCTCACCCTCTCACAGCTACATGTATTTATTCTTTTGGCCTTTCATGTGTAGTTACTGATATCATTGTTTTTTTACAGGTACCCTCTTGTGCTCTTCTTGAAAGATCAGTGAAAATATAAAAATACTGACTGTGCAGTGGTGAGATTACAGAACTCAATATGGATATGACATGACTGAAAACAAGGTTTGTATAAACAAAAGTAAAAAAAAATCATCCAAGTTATAAGAAAATAAGAGGAGTTTGAAGGAATAGTTTAGAGTCTTGTCTGCAAGAAAGCCCAGCTAGATAAAGGGCTTTTTTGTCTCTTTCATTGTGACTTAATTCAAATAGTTCGATAAAATTCAAATATTTCAATAGAGCCATACTCTTGATTTAAAAGCCTAGGAACAATATAGAAAATAAAAGTTTTTTCTTGATCTCGCTTGTTTAATTTTGTGTCAATTTCAGATGTGGGTCTTCTCCAGGAAGTGAAGGTCTACAAGTGCTCTAGGTTTTGTACCCTTCCGGAAGATGCAAAATACACTGAATAATAGATATTGCTCCTTAAACTCTAGGACAACCTGCTCCTTGGCAGAATCCAGAGGAAGAGAGTCATAGGGACTGTTTATTTTTGTTTTATTCTAAGACATAGTAATTACTTGGCTTCGTTTTATAAGACACCTGCATACATTGTGCTGCATTACTGATCCAAAACTTGGCTTTTTAATGTGGTTACTCTTGCCTGCTTTTATTTCCATTTCTCTGGGCATGCGTATACATTATTATGTACTTTTTTTCTGTATTGAATGTTTTTCCACTAGTTTCTCTGCTTTTACTTTAACAGAGTTGAATAACCAAAGTTTATATAGTCTAGAAGAACAGACTTCTAAGTTAGAGCTTACTTCATAATACTTTGCTGTCTTATGTTTCCTTTTTTTTTTATTATTATTTTTTTTTCTTTCTCCACATTTGGCAATACCTCAAAGTCCATGTGCCAAGCATTGTATAAATAGGAGTAGTCATGATGGTGCGCTAAGCAACTTACAGTTTAATTAAATGCAGGAAAACAAGAACTAATTGTAAAACAATAGGAAAGAGACTGAGGGCAATTGTAAAAATGTCTTGCATTTAAATAGGCTCAGTGTGCACAGTTTGTGCACAGCTCCAAATCAGAAGTCTAATGGCATTGACACATGCTTTCCATGAAATCATGTGGTACCCTAACATTTTCTCTCTTCTGTGCATCTCTTTGCCACTCATGGTGAAGCTGTTCATATGAACAATGCTCTGTCCCTCTTGTGTTATCCTACCACTCTGCTACCTGGAAGTGTTGGAATCCACATGGTACTACTATCTCGATAGTATGGTGGCATAGAGGAGCTGTACCATCTGCAGTCAGAAGAGAATCTCCTAAGGTGGTCACCCCTCCTCAGGTCTGTTCTTTGGAGCAAAAAAGTATTCTTAGCTTATATATTCTGAGCTGTTCCCATCCATGTTATCTCTTTTGTGTGTGTAGCCCTGTAACCTTTCATGTAAGGATTATACTTTGTGGGAGGTGACTGTTGTCATACATCCTTTGCAGATGAGTAGGCAGAAGTCCTCGTGCTGAAGATGACCTAGCATGTCATCCCTGGAGTGCATTCTACAGCACTGCAAAGGCATGGCAGTCTTCCAGCAAGTCAGCACTCCTCTTCACTCAGCTGCTGCCCTTGGAGGTGCTGCAGGGATCTCTGCTCTCATCTCCTTGGAAGATATCAAAACTTCCCAGGCTGAAGCATCTGCTGATACCCTACTATCAGTCTTAATCTGGCCAGATAGGGGTAAAAACAGAAGAGAGTAGCAGGGGAGAAGAAGGCAAAACAGAAGGAATACTGTTTAGAGGAGGAAATGAATTTGAAAGGATACATGAGGCAGTTTGTTGGTGGTGCCAATCCCTAAGGCAATGTTTGCCTCAGTGCTCACACTGCTCTTCACAAAGGTCTGTTTCACAACGGCCTTCCAGGTGAGGAACTCCCCTCCCATCCATAAAGGATGCTTCAGCCTAGGGACACCGGAGGGTGATGCCTGCTGTGTGCACTGCCTTCATTGGAATAAGCACCTTAGCCTGCCCCATGACAAGAACAATAGAGTCATCCAGGCTGGGATGGATGCCTGCAGGGTGGTGAGCAGGTTAATATGGAGCACTGGGCTGGGCTCTGCCTCTCCATTTTCTTTTGAAAGGATGCTCTACACTGAAGCTAGGGAAGGGAAAGAAAGATGGAAGCCTTGACAAATGATTTTTATTTTATTTTTTATTTTTTAATGTTCCCATTTAAAGACAGGCCTTTATATCTCAGCAGCAGTTTTTCTTCCAAGGAAATTTATATTTGATCGCTTCTCTGACCTCTTTGTTAATTAGTTTCAGATACTTATTGTGTCTTTAGTGGTTCTTTCCCTGAGGTGGTGATGGTATTTGTTTTTCTAAATTGCATTGAGACTGATTTCAAATGTGGCATATTTTCCATTGTCATGTGGCACTTTCCCTCTAAAGATCCATCCTTTCTTTCTCAACCAAAATAATTTTATGCATTTTGATATACAAACAATAGCTATATATATGACATATTATATGAAGAATATTTCTCCCCTGAGCAATTTATCAGATTGTAATAGAGAAAATAAAATGTTTAAAGAAAATAAATTAGTATTGTCCTTAGAAATGTGTTCTTCCTCACCATATTAAGAGTTGACTAAATTCTATAGGGTTTATTTAAATAATAACTGCAAGATATATACAGGCCATTGCATAAATCCTCTTGCTTTCATTTGTAATCAAAATGTTTTTATTTCTCTCATCTGCTTAATGAACATGTATGATTCTTCTAACATATTGTTCCATTGTTCCCCTTCCTCACATGCAAAGAGGATGTCCATAAATTAAGTCTTAGAGACAAACCTACTGAATTTAAAGGTTTCCCTAGTTCTTTGTGAAAACAAATTACCTAAAATTTCTAACTAAAATAGTTTTAAATGTCTTTTTAGGGTGTTCCATTTTAAAGTAAAAATTATTTAAGTTATTTATTTGCAGAAGTGGTGCTTATAACTAATACAAGGAATCAGAAAAAATAATTTTATTATCATAAAACAAGAGTTGTCTATACACACAGGTCATGACGTAAAATCACATGATTGCGCTGCAGCTGCTGGAATTCCATAATGAAGCAGGTCTTCAGTGAGTATTTCCCTGTCATTTTGATCAAAGGACCTAGTGACAAAGATTTTGTAGAGATTTCTCTCAGTATATCATGGCTGATTTTATTTTTTGTTTTGGCTAACAAACAAACAAACAAACAAACAAAATTGAGTGGCTGTGTTGTTTGATTGTTGTGTTTGTTAATTTTTGTTTTCCCCACACGGAGCATTAAATTATTTTTTCTGTTTTTTTTGAAAATTTGCACACTCAGCAGGTACAAAAGAAGAGTGTGTGGCTTTGTTGAATTCTACAGGGGACTCTGGCGAATGCCATGTCCTAGTTAACATTATATAGAAAAAGTCAGAGATGATGGGGCTAGATTTTGAAAAGTCCTGCATAAAGAAGAGATCTCAGAAAAGTAAATTTAAAGAACATTAATATCAAAAAAGTAATTCTGATTGCCATATTCTTTATCGGTCGTGACTAGACAGATGAAAATCTATGACAGCAATTTTGCCTTAAAGGTCATTTCATTTTTCTTTTATTTTTATTTTTTTCTTTTTATTTTGTATTTTTTTAACAGGCTCTGTACTAACTTTCCTCAGAGAATGACTAGCAGAAGTATGACCCTTATGCAGCATTTGTGGTTAATTCCTTAGGTCAACTCTAAGCACTAGGCCCCTTGTCAGGCTATTTCTATTACTGATAAGGAGCAATGGAGCTTAAAGCATTGAAGCCAGGTAGATGAACCTATTCCACAAGGCCTCTTGGCTTCCCCCTTGTTAAAGTGATATCTGCCAGGTGTGGATCATTTGAATTTTGGTATAAAACAGTAGGTCCCCATGTTTGGTCCCTTTCCCCCTTGGATCTGAACCGGAGGCGAAGGAACAGCTAGTGCAAGGGACACAAAATTCCGTTATGCCAGACTAATATGTGGTTGGCTCTGAGCTTGGAGACTGCAATCATCTTAAAACTTCCAGAGCTAGAGGAACATTTTGGCTGCAGCCAAAAAGCCATGTGTACATAAGCTCCCCCAAACCAGCCCATCTTCTTCCCATGACCTGCCAGAAAGCAGCTGTCCTGGTTTCAGCTGGGATAGAGTTAATTTTCCTCCTCGTAGCTGGTAGGGTGCTATGTTTTGGATTAGGATAAGAAGAGTGTTGATAATGCACTGATGTTTTAATTGTTGCAGAGTAGTGCTTACACTAAGCCAAGGACTTCTCAGCTCCTCGCTCTGTCCTGCCAGCGGGGAGGCTAAGGGTGCAGCAGGAGCTGGGAGGGGACAGACCCAGGGCAGCTGACCCAAACTGGCCAAAGGGCCATACCGTCTGGCGTCATGCTATAAAATAGATAGGGGTGGCTAGCTGGGATTTGGGGGGGATCTGCCTGGGGATAGGCTGGGCATTGCTCAGCGGGGGGTGAGCAATTGCATTGTGCATCACTTGTTTCATACACATGAGTAGTAGTAGTACTATTATCATCATTATTTTTCCTGTCTTAATAAACTGTGTCTGCCTCAACCCCCAGGCTTCGTTTTCCTATTTCTCTCCCCCGTGCCAGACAGGGAGGGGGAAGAGGGAGAGAATGGCTGTGTGGTGCCTAGCTGCCGGCTGGGTTAAACCACAACAGCAGCAATGTAGTCATGTAACCAAATTAAAGCCAAAACTTTCAGCCCAGTCCTTGAACTGAGTAGTGAGTGAGGATCCGGATCCTGGCATTTATACATGATAGTTTATATGCACACACAACTTTGGTTATCAGAGGAAACTTCACCTTGATTTAAAATAGACCCAGGCTAATGTGCCTGAGAGATAAATTGTAGCGTAGAAGCAATAAACACATGAAAATACTGTGAAATCAGAAATCCTTATTATAACTGAGTTAAATAAGTTTATTAATGGTAAAAGGTTTGAGAGATTAAAAGTTGACTGGGTTGTTCTGTGCAAGTGTCAGAGGTATCTATAGTGTCATTATAGTGTAAACTCTGTAACAAAATAAGGGAGATTTCTGACAGTGTTGGAGCAATGAAAGTGTCCAGCTTTTTGGTCTGGTCTTTCACAAACAGAAGCTGTCTTATGTTCAGTGGAAACTTTGTTCTTGCACTCTATAAGGTGCTTGTGCTTGTCAGGAACCATGTAAATATAATTCAAATTAAAGTAAAGCTTATGACAGCTGAAGTTGGCAATATGTTTCTTTGCATAAGTGAACCATCATGTCTTCTATGTCTTTCATACCCAGTGTAGGAAATGAGTCACAACACTCATATAACTTGAGGCAAAACCCTAAGGAAGGTGCTGGAAACAGTAAACATAAATGCACTTATTTTTTGACATTCATCCTTTTGAAACAGTACTTTCAGTCACGCTTTGTATCTTGTTGAATAACTTGAAAGTGCTTACTAATGGTTCTCATTAGTAATAACTTTTAAGTAGAAATGTTAGTAATATTTCTACTTAATATCTATCTCATTAGAAATAACTTTTAGTAAGAAATAACTTTTTCTAACCAGTGTGAGGATTGATCTATATGTATCTGAATTTAAATATCTTTGCAATATATTTGATATTCCAAAGAGAAGCAGAGAAGGAACTCTTGCACTTACAGGGGCAAACATGTAGTCTAGCAAGAGATGGAGCTCAAGATGTATGGAAGAATACTTCAGGAAAAATAAGCATATTTTCAACTGAATGTTTGTCAGTCTATACTTATGCAAATATTTTCTGTGCCTTTGATATTATTGGTAAAGTTGTTGAGGACTTTCAACCTAAACACTGTACATGTGCAGTGTGACTTTGCAGAATTTATTGCTGTGAGGAATGGAATAAGCTTTGCTTTCCATCAGATGGTGACAAATACATTTTCATAGGTTTAATATAAGTGCATAATTTCAGGTGAGACCAACGTAAGTAATATCAATGCATAATTTCTATGTGGTTCAGATATTGTAGTGTTAGTTCTTATAATTGTAGTTGTCATGAAGAATCGTAATGTTGGCATAGAGAAGACAACGGAGATGCAGGTTACCGTATGCGATGCAGCTCATTAAGTACATTTTGTCACAAGATTCACAGCATACTTCTGTGTGGGCATATGCTGACTGCAACCTTACTTTCTTCATAGAATCATAGAATGGCTTGGGTTGGAAGGGACCTTAAAGATCACCTAGTTCCAGCTCTCCTGCCATGGGACCCAACTCACATGCCACTCCCTAGATCAGGTGATGTCCCAGGAATGGGACATCCACAACTTCTCTGAGCAACCTGTTCCAGTGCCTCACCACCCCTGCAGTGACAAATTCCTTCTTAAAATCTAACCTGTCTCCTCTCTTTAAGTTTAAAATCATTCTCTCAGCTTATCATTATCTGCCCATGTAAAAAATTGTTCTCCATCTTTTTTGTAAGACCCTTTGAAGTATTGTAAGGCTGCAATGAGGTCTCCCTGGAAAACCTTAGATGTTTTCATTCTATTACAACTCAAAAAGGCTTATGAATTACCTTACTGTGCCACTACATTGATCCCTAGTTGCAACAGACTGCACTGAACTCATTTGTATATCCTTGAAGTGCTTACAGGGACATTCATGCTTTTTCACCCTGGCTTCCAGTTCACCATAGGGAAATTGCTTGCAGGTATGCCATGCAGTATAAAGAACTTCTAAAGTAGATTGTAAGATACTTTTAGTATCTTTAAGAAAGTGTAAAATCCAGACAGCGGGTAGTAGGAAAAGCCAGTATGATGACTATAAGGTGACTGTGTTAATATTTCTTGGTGTGCATTTTTTTTTTTTGGGGGGGGGGGGAGATATGCACTACTACTACTGCTCACTGTTTAGAAGCTTATTGTTTATGATGTTCACAGATCATTCACACACATGCAGCTGTAGTATGTGACCATACAAATATATCAAATATATATGCTGAACACCATCAAAGATAAACTACACATTCATATGACCATCTACAGTCCTTGCCCTTTTTAAAAAAAAAAAATAATCAGTTTTCCTAGGCATGGGAAAGGAACAATAACTTGTAGTTGGACAAGCAGTTAGAGGTTTCTTTACACTTGGTTAGGCTAGCTCTTTATACAGAACCATTTGTTCATGAAAGTGACCTAAGTAGCATGAAATAGCACCAACTTGGAACAGAGACAAGCTCTTTCAGACTGATAAGTAGAACAGTAAAAGATGTTCTGACTCCCAATATTCCTAAACACCATGCCAGTGTCCTTGATTAGTTCTTACACAGCTGAAACAATTTCAACCATCAACACACACACACACACACACACACACACACACAAACAAAACAAACAAACAAACAAAACACTTTATCATAATAAAATGAATACTTAATCATAATTTCTGATTTCTCTCTAGAGTGGTTATCTCATGTGCTATCTTACTTTATTTTGACACCAGACAGGTTTATTGCCTCAGTGTTAATATTCTGTTCAGTGTTAATATTCTGGAGAAAACAGTGAAGTGTAACAATCCCAGAATGAATTATCAAAGGTACAGAACATTGCATTAACCTTAAAGTATTTGCTGTATTCCTATTTGGCCTAAATAGAACACTGCACTGCATTGATGTCTTGAAAGCTTTCATGTTAAAAAGATGTCATGAATATTGTACTGGCTTCTTAAAGCTTGAAAGCCTTCCTGCAAGATATTTCACTGCCTGTGTAATTTCAGAGACAAGACTTGCCAAAACTGCAAAGGAGCATAGGCTGGCTTGTGGAGAGCAAAAATGATGTAATCCAAAATACATAAAAAGTACAGCTCTGCTGCAGAAAATTTACATTAAAATAAATCCAAAGACAGCCAAATTCTGTTCTCTGTAATGCTATTACTCAATTAAGGTCAATTGATTTCTAGCAATATACATTTGGAATAATTCTAATAGTTTTGCCACTAGAAGAAATTTTGGTTTTTATTGGATACTGTAGGTTTTGTTTGTTTATTTGTTTGTTTGAGCACTTTGACATTTTTATGGATCTCAATTGTTTTGTTCTTTATTACATTTTATAGCACTGTTTCATAGGAGTACATCATTAAATGTTCTGTTGAACACCTATACAAAAACCAAAAGGTGTCAAAAGTGACACCTGATGTGACATGCATGGGCTGAAACAATAGAAAGGATCTGCTTTAGGCCCAGTATACCTACAGTTTTTCAACTTTTAAAAAATACTTTGAGAAGTGTAAAATTGCCACTTTAGTCTCCATTTTAACAACGTAGCATGATGTTTCTAAATAATGTCTCATTTGGGTAATTAGGGTCGAAGTCAAGATAGACAATAGAGAAGGCTGGTGCAATAATTAGTCTCAATTGTTTCTGGTGATGAAAAGACAGATGATGAGAGAGTACAATCCAAGTGAGAATATTTGCTTAAAGCAGTCAAGAAGTCAAGCAATTACAAAGCGTTGTAAACAATTAAATTGAAATAAGCTCATGTTTTCTGACTGATGGGAATTCTTCTGTCTGTAGAGTGGAGAAAAAGTAACTCCCTGACATAGAACAGATAGTTTTCTTAAAATATTTTTGTCATGGCTTTTATATTTCAGAAAAATAAATAAAAATAAAATAAAAGCAAACTAAATACTTCATTTTTTTTTTGCAAGTCTGTCTTTTTTGTTTGTTTGTGTTTTTTGTTGTTGTTGTTGTTGTTTTTTTTTGGTTTTGTTTTTTAATACCAGCTAAATGGGAACCAGTTCACTTCATATTACACTTGTACAACTCATAGCTTGACACACCAAGTCAGACTTACTTATACAGACTTACGGAAACCAGGACTGCAACAATAACCTATTTTCCCAGGACTGCAACAATAACCTATTTTCTCTTTCAAGATAAAATTCAATTTATTTAACACCTTCAAAAGGTAGTTTGCCTTGCCCATTTTTAGAAGACAAACACATAATTTGATAGGATGGATTATTAGTCAATTCAAACCATAAATCCCATTTAACTCAAGGACAAACTTCAACAGAGACATCTCTAGGACTAAATACAAGCTTCCATTTTCCTCAAAGTAGTTGTTCAGTCATTTCACTTGAGCAAACCTGAGAACTATGGTTAAGAATTGCTCATCAATGTTCAGAAATAACTTAATCTTAAAATAAATATTTAAAATGAAAATTATGTATAATCTTATGTCTTTTCCAGAGCAGGGAATAATTAGGAACGCTATGACTGACTTTAAAAACATCTAATGTAGAAATGGTTTGCTCATTTCTCTTGGTTTTCTCTCTCTGGAAGTAACTAACTACCATCTGAACATTTTTTTTCTTTGTCTTTCACTATCTCTATTATAGAGATAAAGCAGAGGTCTAGACACCAAAAAATCTGATTTTTGTTCCCAGTTCAACCACAGACTTTTATTTGACCTTAGACAACTCATTTATCTCATCTTCAAAGGCACAAGGGAGGATAAAATTAATCACTGTGGTGCCCTTAGATGCTACAATCGAAAGGTCACTTTCTGCTCTTAACTACATTTAGGAGCATGCTAAGTATTTTGTTGTTTTGTTTTTTCAAAAACAAAACTTGTTTTTCTTACCTCTGCCATCCACATAACTGCTTCCAAAGCACAGCAGCTAAGTTGATTTATATAATGTCTTCATTTAAAGATGTTACTAGAAGTTTAGGAGAATGACTTGTTCCTGGAAATTCTGATTGCACTCTTAGATATCATAGAAAAATAGAAGATACATTTTTCAAAAAATGTTCCTCTGTGTCATTTTTTTTTTCTTTTTCTGTGTATGCTTTACATAGCTATGTCACTTTGCAAAATCCAGCTACTGCTCTTAGAATGAAATACTCTTCTCAGAATATCACCTCAATTTTTCATTGGCAACTTTCCTCAAACACATAGCAGGCAAAGTACACCTTTATCTAAACCATACTTGGATCTTATGAAAGCAATATGTTATTATGTAAGACAGCTCTCTCAGTAATACACCTTTCTAATGGAAAAATAAAACAAAAAGGTATTTTGAAAGTATCTTGAAGATAAATTTATATTAAACACAGATCTATTCTAACAAAGAGCAGATTATTGGATAATTTTTGGCTTCACTGGATAATGATGCTAGTAGGAAAGAAAAAAAAAAAGAATAAAAAGAAAGAAAGAAAGAAAGAAAAAAGAAAAAAGAATCACGATTCTAAAATCCACACTGGAGTCACTCTGTATCGTCTGATCTGTGATAAACAGGTGTTATCCCCTGGGATTCTGTCCTATGTATCCCATGCCAATGCTGAGTACTGTATTATGGATTGTAAGATTTTCCATGCCTACTTAAGCAAAACAGAGTTGTATCTGCTACTGATCAAAGGTATTCACACATTTGTTAAGGGCAAATATGATGTATAAAAACTTGCCCACAGATCCTTCTTAGATCCTATTCTCTTTCTGCTATTATAAATTTGGATTAATCCCTTGGTGGAATTTCATTTCAACTTGTGTAAGTTTTCAGTTCTTGTAGCTGAGAGGAATTTTTTTTCCCCTCTATTAAATACCAACTCTGTGTTACCTACATGAAATAACTTCCTAAAAGTGATATTTAGTTAAATGCTTGTCCTGCATTTTGTCAGTAGGGCTTGCTAAACCAAGGACCCCATAACATCAAAATCTCTAAAACTACATTGCGGACTCATGAAATCTGCAGCTTTTTATGATTTATTCTGAATAGAATGGGAGGCAAAAATGTGTTTTGTAGCATACCACAAAGTGAAGTGTCATGGAGGGAGAGCAGGAATTGAACATGGTATTACTGTTATCTGGAATTTCTTCTGAAATGCATCACAGTCTTTTGACTAAACTTACCTGACTTCAATGCATTGTTAAAAGCCTAGTGGTTCATTAGCATGGTTGTTCATGCATTGCCTTTGATTACTGAGATAGGCAGCCTTTTGAGTGCAAAGCCACCACCTATTTCTTTGCTATACCCAGATCTGAAACTGGACGTTAACAGAGGTCAGACACAGTTTTTGTTTTCTTTTCCAGAGCTCTGGAATGAAAGGAAGCACTAAGGAGGGAGCTGGTGTTTTGGAGATCCCTGATGGTCACACTTCGCTATGTGAACAAGTGAATACACTGCATACATTATAGTGCAATCACCATGAGAAAAAAAAAAAAAATAAATGCTTTCAGATAGAAAATGACACATATGCTCCTTTACTGACTAGCATGTGAGGAATTTCAGAGCTCATAGTGCTGAAGTCTATATGCCAGCTCTAAAACAGGTATTTTATGCTCCCCTGCCCCTCCCCTCAGATTTTGCTGACTCAGACAACCTCAGATTCTGTTGATCTTTTATATTGAAAAAGGGTGACTGATTTTTTAATACTCTGATTAAATTGTGTGAAGGGATACCCAAACTACTTGATTGGTTAGATGGCTTATTGTCTGAGGCTCTATACTTCAGCAAGGATCACAGAATCACAGAATCACAGAATCACAGAACTGAAGGGGTTGGAAGGGACCTCAAAAGATCATCGGGTCCAACCTTTCTGCCAAAGCAGGTTCCTTAGAGCAGGTTGCCAACGTAGGCGTCCAGACAGGCCTTGAATATCTCCAGAGAAAGAAGCTCCACAACCTCCCTGGGCAGCCTGTTCCAGTGCTCCGTCACCCTCACCGTGAAGAAGTTCCTTCGCATGTCGGTGCAGAACTTCCTGTGCTCTATCTTGCAGCCATTACCCCTTGTCCTGTCCCCAAAAACCACTGAAAAGAGTTTGGCCAAATCCCTCTGTCTCCCACACCTCAGGTATTTATACACATTGATGAGATCCCCTTTCAGTCTTCTCCAGGCTGAACAGACCCAGGTCTCTCAGCCTGTTTTCATAGGGAAGATGCTCCAGGCCCCATACGATCTTTATGGCACTCTGCTGCACTCTTTCCAGGAGATCTCTGTCTTTTTTTGTACCAGGGAGCCCAGAACTGGACACAGTACTCCAGGTGAGGCCTGACCAGGGCAGGGTAGAGGGGGAGGATCACCTCCCTTGACCTGCTGGCCACACTCCTTTTAATGAACGCCAGGATCCCATTGGCCCTCTTGGCCACCAGGACACACTGCTGGCTCATGGTCAACCTGTCATCCACCAGGACCCCCAGGGCCTTCTCCTCAGAGCTCTTCTCCAGCAGGTTGTCCCCCAGCCTGTACTGAAACTTCCAGTTGTTCCTTCCCAGGTGCAGGAATCTATACTTGCTCTTATTAAACCTCATTTGGTTTCTTCCTGCCCATCTCTCCAGCCGGTCCAGGACTCGCTGAATGGCAGCACAGCCTTCTGGCATGTCAGCCACTCCTCCCAGTTTTGTGTCATCTGTGAACTTGCTGAGGCAAGACATTATTCCCTCATCGAGGTTGTCGATGAAGATGTTGAACAAGACTGGACCCAGCACCGACCCCTGGGGAACACCACTAATCACAGGTGGACTCTGCTCCGCTGATCACCACCCTCTGAGCTCGGCCAGTCAGCCAGTTCTCAACCCACCTTACTGTCCACTCTTCTATCCCACACTTCCTCAGCTTTGCTAGCAGGATGTCATGGGAGACAGTATCGAAAGCCTTGCTAAAGTCAAGGTAGATGATATCCACTCCTCCCAACCCCCCATCTACCCTGCTGGTGATACCATCATAGAAGGCAACGAGGTTGGTCGAGCATGATTTCCCCTTGGTGAATCCATGCTGACTACTCCTCATAACATTCTTCTCTTCCAGTTGCTTGGAGTTGGCATCCAGAACAAACTGTTCCAACAACAAACTATTCCAACATGGAAGGATGTTGGCATCCAACAAGGATGCCTGTGTCATAGTCTCTGTCAAACAAGAAAGAACAGTTGCTTCTTGAGTCTTGCTGTTTGTCTCTTCCCTGTCAAATATGTTATTAGTACAATATTTTTTGACCTTACTTAATTGAAGCTTCTTCATTGTCAAATCTGATATTTCAAAGATTGTCTGTGAACATAATAACAAAGCTCTTTGGTGAATGCAGTGAGCACTAACAAGTTACAAACATTTACAAGCTAAGGCAAGATTTACTATGTCACTTCTCAACAGTAATGAAAATTTATGAAAAGACTTGACATGGAAAATTTGTCTTAGATTCATGGGTGTAAGTTGATTTTAATAAATAAAAAACAGAGTGGTATACACACAGATCAGATGTTTAAAATGCTATTTTAACTCTGTTGTTGGAGCTTTTGCACACTTAGTGTAATGGAGATCCAAGCTCTGAACCACTGTATTTAAATTTATGAGTTTACAAAACATATTCACCAAACTTCTGTGACAATGCCAATTCTTCAAAAATCTTTTACTGTTTCATAACTTCAAAAATTAGGTACAAAAGCACTAAGAATCTCACTCAAAGAAAGCATAACAAAAAGAAAACATTAATGAAAGTCCCATTAGAGAAGATCTAAGAAGGAATCCAATACAGTGCGTGGATATGTTTAGCTCTCACAAATCAAAATTGAAAGAAAGGTGTGAAAGATAATTATCTGATGAGATGTTATCATCAGACACCAGTACTATACAACCTTAAACTGCAGATACACTGTTCTTTGATTTAGTGTTTATACCTTTTTTTTTTTTTGTAATTGCTTGAAACTCTTGTCTCTGATACTCATCTAATCTTTCATGAATTAAGAGTTTGCAACACTTATTTTAATCTTTTATAGGACACAACATTTCTAAAAGTCTATTTACGTTGCTCTGTTTCGTTCCCTGGGGCCATTGCCCTGACTTTTCCAGCGATTAAACATGGTCAAGAAAGACTTAAAGAAATGTGGTTACCTTTTTAATAGTCTAGGAGGGAATTATTAACACCAGCATTTGACTCTGGAATGAACTTGGTAACCCCACAGTTTGCGTGTTTATAGGTATTAACTTTAATGGTCCATTATGACAAACGACAGATATTACAATCTTACTGTTAGTATTCACACCTGTCTGCAAAGTCATTTACAGTCAGCAGAGGGCTAAAAGTTAAAGGTTAGGCCTCAGAGAGTTAGAAAATGTACTGTTCCGCTTAGTAGAATCAGAACACAGGGAATGAGCTACTCCAGGTACCTGAGGCCATGGCTAATTTTCTTGTGTTGTTGTTCCTGGCCCGGGGTAAATTTATGCACAATCCAAAGCATTCAGAATGAAATATTCTCCTTTCTTTATGTCAAAATAAATGTGCACGTGATCCACTAGAGACTTTCTTAAGTTGCATATATTTCCTTTTGTTGTTTTACCTGGTATGTTTACTAGAGAACAAGACCCAATTTTGTTTGATCAGCCTTTTCCAGGCAGGCTGTTGAATGTAAGGGAAATATTTCCAGCCAATTGGTTTCTTACTGATGTGGTGATGCTCCTGTTACTGCAAAATACATTTTAACATTTGGGTACAGCTACTTCCAATCATGTGCTGCTGCTGTTGGAGATCAGCTCAGGTGTTGGTCTTAGTATTTGGAGCATATCAAAAGTAAAGACCAAACAAATAAATCACTGTCAGAAAGGACAGCTGCAGAATTCCTGATGAGCGAGTATTCACACTGCAAAGAAGACAAGTGTTTGTTAAATATAAAGTTTTTGGCTTTCTGATAAATCCAATCTGTTTATTTAATTAGTAGAAGTCCAGAAGTAGCAGAGATGATCTTCTTCATGTAAGCATGAAGAAGATCCCAGTTCTTCTATCCCAATACCCTGATGCAAAGATGAAGGTAGTAGAGGCACAATAAAGTTGTTTTAAGACACTTTGACATAATTTGTTGTATGGGAACAGGCACAGTCTTAACTATTTCCCATTTAAGTGTCACTGGACTGACTCCACTTGTGACATATCTAATGTATTCTGTATCTCTCTGCCCCTCTTTTTGGCCTTTAATAGCCAAAAATGAGGGAACAGTACAATTTTCTCTGGTCACACTTCTGATAATATACCCTTCCTGTGAGAGCTGGGGAAGACTGCTGAGACATCCTTTTTCATTAGTTATATCTCTTTCAGAGAGACCAGGGAGTTGATTATAGTCTTTTAAGGTCTCTTTAGTCTCGTGGGATAGTGTGTAGAAACCCTGTCATAACTGGGAATAGAGCCGAAGAGAAGAGAGCCACCAGAATAAGAACTGACGTCATTTTTGCTCATGCCTTCAAAGGTATCATCTCTGTTTCAGAAAATCCTTTGTGAATGAGGGACAGAAAAGGCTTGTTATATGCTCTTTAATCATATTAAACTGTTTAGATTACTACAAACACAAAATTGTAATGGTGATAAGGCATATTTGCTCTTCTGAGAGCAAAGTTGATTCCTGCTTTTGTGCTAAGCAGCTAAGGATTTATCTCACAAGACTTCTGCTGGTTGTGAAAAGAGTGAAGCAGGCCTGGTCACTGTCTTACATAAACTCTGAGCCTTGTACAATGGACTGCTGCCACTGCAGTGTTTGTAATAGCGAGATTTCCTTTCTGACCTACTTTTCTGTTGTATTCATTGGGACGAAGCCCTCTGGAGCATTAGATCATTTTATGTCATTCCTATGCCACAAAGCGCCCTGACACCATCTCAAACAGCCAAGGAAGGATCCCTTCAGCCTAGAGGGATCTACAAATGACTTACAACTACTGAACACCTCTGTTGTCTCTTTTATTTCTGCAGCCAGCACAGAGGATGTACTTTGTTTGCTCTCAGTTCCTACCAGCAGCTCCTTGAGTTTATATTTTTTAGGTTGCTTTACATGATGGAATAGTCTAGCACACCACATTAGGAACATTATAGAGTATGGTGCGCTTAGATGCTATGTTGAGTACATCTTGGCCATAACTGTCCTAGACAAATATAAATGAAGGAAGTAGTAATTGTGGACAGACAGCTTGGGCAAGTATTAAAGGAGTAACATAAGAGGCAATAAAATAAAGTGAAATTTCAAAAACTTTTGAATAAATATGTAATACAGGATGTGAAGTATTTGATTATACAAAGGTCTTTAACAGAGCTGGGTACAATGTTAGAAACAAACAACAACAAAAAAAAAAAAAGGAGAGAGAGACAGAGATGTGTTTGTAAAGATTTTATTAGAGGAAAGGAAGGGAAGGATGGTGTAGTGGGTTTACGTGGCAAGGTTTTGGTAGCAGGGGGGCCATAGGGGTGGCTTCTGTAAGAAGGATCTAGAAGCTGCCCCATGTTTGGTAAGGGCCCCACTGCTGACCAGAGCTGAGCCAATAAATGATTTTGTTTTGCGCCTCTGTGAGAGCATATTTAAGACAGGGAAAAAAATGCTGCGCCACTCAGCAGCTGGGAGGGTGAGAGGAGTGAGAACAGCCTTGCAGGCGCCAAGGTCAGTGAAGAAGGAGGGGGAGAGGTGCTCCAGGTGCCAGAGCAGAAGTCCCCTGCGGCCTGTGGTGAGGACCATGGTGAAGCAGGATGTCCCCCTGCAGTCCATGGAGTACCACGGTGGAGCAGGGTTCCACGCTGCAGCCCGTGGAGGAGACCACGGTGGAGCCTGTGCCCCGAAGAAGACTGTGGCCTGTGGAAGACCCCTGCCGGAGCAGATTCCGGGCCGGACCTGTAGGCTGTGGAGAGGAGACCACGCAGGAGCAGGTGACCCGGCAGGAGCTGCTGCCCGTGGGGGACCCAGGTTGGAGCAGTTTGCTCCTGAGGGATGGACCCCGTGGTACGGACCCATATCTGGAGCAGTTCTTGAAGAGCTGCTGCCTGTGGACAGCCCACGCTGGATCAGTTCGGCAAGGACTGCATCCCGTGGGTGGGACCCCACAGCACAGGGGATGAAAGTGACCGAGAAGGAGTGGCAGAGAAGAAGTGCTATAGACTGACCATAACCCCCATTCCCCCATTCCCCCATTCCCCTGTGCCGCTCGGGGGGAGGAGATGGAAGAGGGTGGATGAGGGGGAAGGTGCTTTTGATTTCTTTCCTTTGTTTCTCACTTCTCTAGCTTGTTAGTAATAAGCAATAAATCTTACTATCTCTCTATGCTGAGTCTGTTTTGCCTGTCACGATAATTATTGCACGATCTCCTTGTCCTTATCTCAACCCTTGAGCCCCTTTCATCGTATTTTCTCCTCGCTCCTCTTTGAGGAGGGGGAGTGAGAGAGCGGTTGTGGTGGAACTCGGCCGCCCACCCGAGTAAAACCATCACAGGTGGGGAAGACCTAGCTGTGTATTTGTTTCTGGTCTAGCAAAATATCTAGGACTGTAAAGGTCTGTGATCAGACCTTATTTTCCCCCTCTCAGAGCTGTGAATTCAGTGCCTCTTTCTGATTCCCTGTTAGTACTATTCCAGACAGCACCGATACCAATAGTTGAGTCTTAATGGTATTTTATAGAAAACAGCATTTATTTATCACAGAGACTGTAATTTCCTGCCTACAGAGCTTTTGCTCTGTAATCACTATTTGACAAGCATCATGTTAAATTATTTCATGCTCTCTAATGGTTAATTCTTTTTATGACGAACAAAGGAGCCTATTGAACATACATGCCACCATATTGTAACATATGATAAGTTGCAAGATATATTTAATTACTTCACAGGAGTGTCAGAATCTAATTGGCATGCTACAGGTAGTTTGCTGGAGTTGCTGGAGGTATTAGCTAGCAGCATGCACTGGCAGCTGACAGGGCAAACCATATTTTGGAGTGCATTAAACACAGTACAAACAACCTGTCAACAAAGAGATGATTTTCCCACTGTATTTAGCATTGGTGCAGCCTCACCTGGAACATTGTGTGCAGGTCTGGGCTCCAAAATGTTTGAATGCATCCAGAGGAAGGAACAAAACTGGTAAAAAGGGTAGAAGTTATGTCCAGCAGCTGAAGATACTGTGTTTGTTAAGCTTGAAGAAAAGAAGGTTGAGTAGTGACCTCATTGCTATCTACAACTTCCTGGGGCAGGGAAGTGGAAAGGGAGGTGCCCATCTTTTCTCCCTGCTATCTTGTGACAGGATGCATGGCAGAGGCTCAAAGCTGTATCAGGGGAGGTTCAGACTAGACTTTATGAAAAACTTCTCTACCAAGAAAGTGGTTGGACATTAGAGCAGGATTCTTAGAGAGGTGTTTGATGCCTGTCTGTGTTTAAGAGGCATTTGGATAATGCTTTTAATTAGAATAATATCCGTTTACCAAGTATTCGTCTTCCTTGCTCTCAAGTAATGAATATTTTACTGAACTATCTGACCCAATTCTGCAGACCCTTATCACAATATCCTCAGGCATGTGTGCACTCAGACTTGTGAGAGGACAGCACAACCTTTTTATAACTGAGAGTTCCAGTTATTGTAATTGTAATTTGCACTGCAGTTTTCACGTAGTGTGTCAGTCGTGTGTCGCCCACCCTGCCTGGGCCCAACACAAGCTTTCAGCTCTGGAGGACTGTGCTGCAGGTGATCAGAGCTGGATGCTGATGGGGGTGCCTAAATGGGAAAATTAATTTTGCCAGGCTCATACACATAAGAGAGAGAGAGCAGAGAATGGGAAATCTCCCAGCAGAGCAACAAGGTTTGCTTGCTGGGATATTGCTGTTTGACAGAGAGGAAGAAAACAGCAGTAGGGGAGAGGATCTCAGCCAAAGGTGGGCTGGAGGGCAGCTGATCTGAAGCACATCCTGCAATGATGAGACAAGGAAGTTAAGGAAAGTGTGCAGGTAATCGATCACATTTTGCCTAGATCTCCTCTGTGAGTGCTATTTAGCTTAAAGTGCCTGGGTTAAGAAAACGTCCCATAACGCTCACCATATGTGCTTATGTATGTTCTGAGCTGCTGACACGTGTCCAAAAATCTGGAACTTGGCAAAAAGAGGCAGTCTCTTCGGATGGTTGAGCAGGATTTTGTTGCCCAGAGTGATCTGTTATCCCTTATGTGAAAAATACCCTCAAGAGTCTGCCTTACAAATCAAAGAAAGAAATGGTTTTGCAGTGTACCCAGATGATGGAAGTTTAAAAGTGCACAGATCCAATGTGGTGTGACCTAAACATAAGGCCTCACAGCTAGATACTTACCAGGCTGTTATCTTGGCCATGGAAGAGCTATTTGGCTCTGCTATTTTTATCCTGGCACATCTACACAAACCTGGATCTGATTTAGACATTATGGTCAGAGAGATTTGAGACAGGAATAAAAGTTAAGAGTTAAAATCAGACCTGCAAGACACCCATGAAAAAAGTTATCAGGATGCTTCATAACTAAAAGTTTTTTTTTTTTTTTCTGACAAAATATTATTTTTATTTCTATGACTCTGTAGGGGATCAGCACCCATCCCCTCCACCTGCCACCCCTTTCCCTGGGTTGTTTTATTTTACCTATGTATTTTGTTTTCCCAAACATATACAAATGATCTGTAACTCAAAACATCAGTACAGGACTTCCTGCAGATTTTCGGGTCACAATTTCAGTATTTTTTATTTGGGAAGCCAGACATATTCTTCTGATGTTATCTTATGTGTCAAAACTGTTCCAGTAGCAGCTTCCTATGCCTACTTGGGAGTTCTGCTGAAATTAACCCTGAAGACCGCAAAATCACTGGGCCCACATGCAGGCATATGGTGTTCCCTGGGAGGTACCTATTATCTGTCATAAATGTAGGGTGTGATCATACAGAGCTTTTGCCAGATGCAAGGTTAAGTCTGACTGCTTGTGTCACACCCTGCTTACAACCCACTTATTTGCTTGTGGGGATGCACTGCAAACCAGTTCACTGAAATTACCAAAACTAGGGAAAGCAAACAAACAAACAAACAAACAACAATCTGCTCTGTCTCCTCATTTATTTATTTTTTCCCCCACATTTGGTATGTATGTATGTGTCTTTTTTGTCCCCTTCCTCACATTTGAATGATTTCAGCAATCTGGTTAATTAAACCTTGAATGTTAGGAGAGGCTGTTAAATTTCAGCAGGGCAGGCATGAGCAGATGTTGGATGAGAGGGGAAAGAAAACTTCATAAATTGCTTTTGTGAAGAGATTAATAGTTGTGTGACTGCCTTTCCCTGATTTCTGTGTAAGTAATTGGCTGCTAACAGAGGGTGCCTTGTTCAGCAAGGTCGAGGACATGATGGCAGATGACCAGGGCATTAAACATCTCTAAACCCTGTAGACTGGTTCCCCTCTGGCACCTGGTAGCACCAAACTTTCTGGTGCCAGAAGTGAAAATCACAGGCTTCTCTTCTGCTGTTTGTCAAGCCTTCTCCTTCCACTGTTCAAGCCAGCAAAGAGGAGCATTGTATCAGTGAGGACAAGCACATACCCCATGGCTAGGTGATGATCAGACTGGCTGTACAATTGCTGGTATGAAAAGTCCATGAGAACCTCTCAGGGGTACTTAGTGCTTTCCCTATTTCTTTCAAGTTTGCTTGTAAAGATGATATTGCCCTTCCACTTATAACCTGGATGCTTACTCAATTGGGGGATTACATTTGATAATATTCTTCCATAATCAATTGTGGTTTTGACAGCTGAATAAAGTTTACATCATTTGTTGGATTTGTCAAAGAATGTGTATGAACCTGAATCTTGGGTATTGAATGCCAACATGGTATGGCTGTGTTATATAAAAATAACTTATTGTTATGTATTTAGATATATGGTGCCAGTCATGTACCATGTATAGCAGAGACAATTTAAATGCAGTTCAGGACAAGCTTAGGTAACCCAAAGGAAGTTTCATAATCATGTGTTTCTTCCTTTCCCCTTTATCCTGGATTGAACCATACAATTTTCTCCTATTCAATTTCAATGATTTCTCAGTTTTTCTGACCATGAAACCTTCCTGCCTGGATTTTGTTACCTCAGGGAAGACTTTGGAGTGGTGAGAATCTCTCTGCAGGACTTGTTGAATATGTGTCTTTGTTGACAGGCTGTAAAGTGTTGCCACAGGGTGGATTAGGCCTCTGGCAAGAACCCCTATGATGGGAGAACTGGGGGAGCATGCAAGTGTTCCTGGGGAGCAGGTGCCCACAGGAAAGAAATACAAAGCATTTCCCTATGTTGCATGTTTCAACCTCCATTGTTATTTGGAATTTACTTATCAATTTGGCCTTTTAATCTATATCTGAGAAATGTGGCTTTGCAAAAAAAGTTGGTGGGTATTAAACAGTTCAGAAAGCAGTAGCATAGTAGCCCTCTTGGTAATACGCATATGAAGTTGTTATGAAAGTTGGAGCTTTGGGCTACCATATTCAAGAGTGTTGCATTGTTGACTGTGCAACTAACACTGTCTCACAGCCCATTTCATCTGCTGTTCATGTTTTATTTTTTTCTAGGTATTATTTGGACTGTAATAGCTTTAGAATTGATCTCTCCTTGTTCATACACTGCTCCTAATGTGTTGTCATTTGGAGCACTAAAGAAGAAATGTAAGTTCAAGTATAACAACTGTATCTGTATCAATAATGTTAAAGTTGCACATTGCTTGCTCACATCTGAGAATTACCAGGATAAATTTAAAGGTCCTTGGTGAAAACTGCATGTCTCCATCTATACATACTACTTTGAGCATGATATTTACCCTGAAAAGAAAATATTTATCTCTAAATGACTACCCTTTACTCACAGAGCTGAAAAGATAGAGAAAAAAATGATATAATTTTGTCTGAATATTCTTTATAAATGTGCAAATTAGCACTGTGCAGAGTGCTGTTTTTTTAAACTGAGAATGTCCATAATGAAAACCACTTACTCATGCCCTGGACTAAAGTGAAAAGTCTGTAGAGAATTCAGACCTTTTATATCTGAGTAAAAACTCCATAAAATTGGGTAAAAATGTAGCATGGTCTTATGAAAATAAACAAATAAGCAGATTTCTTTCTGCAGTGCTAAGAAATTGAAGGAGAAAACAGAAGGTAGGACTTTAGAGCAAAAGGAAAACTGCAGAGAGCTTCACCTTTGCTTCTTGAGTCCCTTTTGTGTGTGTGTGTGTGTGTGTGTTTTGTGGTGGTTTATGTGTACTTCACAAAGGAATCTGAGCTTTTGTGAAATAATTACAGTGAAGGTTCTGCTTTCTAATGTGCAGGACATAAATCTGCAAAATTTATTGGGCAAATTCTGCTGAGCCTTTCACCTCAGATCAACACCCTTCAGATCATTAATCATTCATTATAAGCTTTAATAGACTAAGCATTTTAAAGACTTTTGCTGAGTCTCAAACGACAGAGTGCAGACTTTGCACTTCAGAGATTTCTATATTAGAGTAGTAATAATGTTGGGAGAAAAAAGACCCAACATAAAAGCTTTGCATCTCCCTCTGGCTTGAGAGAGACCTGTCATATGACAAGAGAGGATGATCACACAAGTTACTTGTTACTGGAGAATGAGGAACTTAAGTACACCATTAGCTTTTTTTTTTTTTTTTTTTTTTTTTTTTTTTTTTTTTTTTTTTTTACCATCATTACTTGCTCATATAGTGAGCATAAAAGGAAAAGTTTGTTTTGCATGAACAGAATGAGTGAATAAAATACAGTTTAGTCCAGAACAATATGTTGCACATGCCTGGAAATCACTGTAGGTAGCTGACCTTTTGCTTCTTTAGTTTGTCTAATTCAGTCACTCAAATATGTAGTTTGGTGAAAGCTGTTGTTGCATGTGTAATACAAAAGAGAGAAACCTGTTTCTTGTATTACAGAAGAAAACACTTTCAGTATGGAAAGGGGGTGTGAGGGGGTTTGTTTGTTTGTTTGTGTGTGTGTGTGTGTGTGTGTGTGTTTGGTTTTTGTTTTCCTGTAGATGGCTTACTGTCCTGCTCTTGAAATCAGAGTTCTGACATCATGCAGAGTACCCTAGAAAAATACTCCTTTCAAATTATTTGCTAAATATTTAATAAACACGAAATGCATTTTTAATGGCCTTCAAGTGACAGCATCTTTTACAAGAGGAGCCCTGGGAAAGGTGTTAGAGGCCAGGCTGGATGATGGAAAGGTGATATGGATTGTGTTCTTAGAGAAATGATCAAAAGATCAAGATGGAGAGGACCACACTACCATTTTCTTTCTGAAACTAGTCTGTAGGTAGATGTGTTATAAACCATCAACAACCCCCTCCCCCCCCCCAAAAAAAAAAAAAAGGTTTCAGTGCAGGCAGCAAAATTGCTCCAGATGAAAAGTGACTTCTTCCATTTCTTCTGGGTTACTTCATCCATTTATGTTAATAATCTGAAGCCAATCAGAGACTGCTGTTAACAAAGTAATAGAAAATGGAAAATAGCACTGACCACTATGTTCATAGAAATCTGTCATTGAGATACCAGTTGACAGGTAAATCTCAAACCTCCTGTATTATGTTATTACCTATTTCTGTTCATTGAGCTATTTGGCTCTCAACACTGGTTTATTTTGCATTGTAGTAATATTGCTAAGGACAAATAACTTCTCTCCAAAGTTTGATGTATCTGAGATACCCGGGTTTGATTTGATCATCCCTAAATGCCATGATTTGGAGGAGGTTCTTGAAAAGAAGATAACATTACTTTTCTCTACAGTTTAGTAAAGGGGATTTGAGTCCTTATTCCCATCTGCTCTCTTTCTGGAAGTAGCTTCGGTATTGGCAATTTTTTACACTTTCCTATAGTCCTGCAGCCCCCATCTCTTACTGCCTCTCTCAACCTTGCTGTTGTTGGGCTCCCAGCTGGGTACCCTGCTCCCCCATGCACCGGAGCAGGATCATAAGCTGCTGTTGGCACCAGAGAAGATGCAGACAGAATGATGCACAGGGGAACAGCAGACAACAGATGGCCCTTAATTTCCTTGGTAAATCAGGCCTAGTGTCTCTGGCTGGGAACATCAGAAAGAGGAACAGTTAATGATAAACATCCTACTCTGTTGTCTGTCCACATACTGTGGTCCCCTGAGGGAAAGGTGCCTTCAGAGCCTGGGCAGAAGCACCACAATAGTGCCAGTAACCACAACTGCAAAACTATTAAATCCATCAGGTAACCTCTGATGGTAATCTATATTAAAAGAAAAGAAAAGAAAAGAAAAGAAAAGAAAAGAAAAGAAAAGAA
>CM021765.1:107470042-107495136 GCA_011076525.1 Nettapus auritus | reverse complement strand
AAGAAAAGAAAAGAAAAGAAAAGAAAAGAAAAGAAAAGAAAAGAAAAAAAAGAAAAGAAAAGAAAAGAGGATCACTAAGAGTAATAACAGAACTTCATCCACCTCTCAGAAATAAGACTGGCTTGTAGATGATAGAGATTTTTCCAAGTAATGTTGTAGAAAACAGAGTGTGGATGTCAGGAGTGAAGGAGTCTTTCAGACTCACATGAGGTTTTATTGTGCTAGAATGAAAGCACCTTCGTTGAGCTGGTCATTGCATGAACACTTGTCTTACTTCTGCTTTACAAAAACTGCCATTCAGTTTGCATTTCTATGACTGGAGGTATAGAGGTAAACTGTCCATATGGAGTATAATTTCCTTAAGTATCAAATATAGTATAATTTGTCTTATTAAAATACTTTGTCTGGCAATTCTATTATGTTTAACTCTGGAATAAATTTATTTCACTGGCATTGATTAACAGAGTAGTTTCCACTTAATATTACGTGTTGGTTAAATTTATTGAAATTCCAGTTCTGAAAAGTGTTCAAAGAGGGCGCTGGTATTATTTGAAACTTTGACACAGGCAGCAGAAAATGGTCACCAGGTGTCGCTGAGGGATCACACAAAACACTCCTGTCATTCCCTGATTTTGTGAAGGCTGATTTGTAGTTTAAAACCCAGTGTGATTTGGTTTAACCACTGAAGCACAATTACCTTTCCTGTGCAGCACGTGTAGTGTCTGGAATAAAACAAAGAGTATTTATTCCAGCTATCGGCATTTGCACCATGAAATCTCACAATGAGCGTGCAGTACTCTTTTAACAGCTATCTTAAACACTTTGTCTTTCTATATGGTACAAACAAGTTAAAGCTATGCCTGTTATTATTATTATTGTTATTATTATTATTATTTGTTTCTGTTTTTGTTTTCTTTTTGTTTCTGCTAGGAAACAATTGAGTGGAAAAACAGTTATAGTGGAATTGTGTTTAAGAGGCATTCAGCGTGCCCAAGTACCTTCCCCCTATCTGTGAAAAAATAAAACTAAAAAACTAAAAAACTTTCCCAAAGTGTGAAGGAATGCTACACCTCTCACTTGTTTTGAGAAATATGTTCTGGAAATAAAAATCTAAGGAAGCCAGCTTGCCACAGTTGCCACACAATCTTTCATCATTTGCAGTCTTTCTTAATCCAACCACATCACCTTCTCATCCCTTTTTTTTTTTTTTTTTTTTTTTTTTTTTTTCTGTCCTGCCATGGACTTTATACAGTGTTTTGCTAATGCTAGTAAAGATTTTAAAAGATATACAGTCCCAAGGTATGTTATGTCAGAGTTTTCTAAGATTTCCCACAGTGTGTTGGTGGCCTAAAGAATAGCTTTATGAAAATAATATACTTTGACTGGTGGAATAAAACATGTACTAAGGTTTTAAATATGTTCTAAAGTTTTTCATCAACACTGTACAAAGACACTGGACTCACCCCAGTGACTCTGTAGCAGTTAATATTTTGGCATTATTTCACTGCTGGGTTTTGGGAGATTTTGCTATTCGGTGAAAATATTATAATCTGTTTATTCCAGAGTCTCAGACATGAATTTTGAACCTATAGGACTAGAGAGTGGTTGGGACTATCACCAGTCCTTCTGCTTCTCCACCCTTGGGTTCCTGCCATGACAGGACAGTGGGTCTGAAGGCAGCATGCTTGGTCCTGCCTGTCTGTCATTGGCTTGTGGCAGCAGCTCCATGCAGTGTTTGACACACACATAACTATGTCCCACCGGTCAGTCTCTGGCACTGAGGATGTTTCCAGCAAGAAGCTGCCAGTGATTACCAATCTCATCTGGCCATGATGGTACCGTGGTACATTTGTCCATCAATTTTGGCTACTGTTGTCTCGTCCACTGTTGATGCATGACATGGGGCATCACACCCCATTCTTGTCTGCACTGTCCAGTTTTCTGTGTCTCACCATGGTCACTGCCATTGCCATAGTGCTCTGCAAGAACAAGGCAAGGTCATAATGCTTCCATGTCACAAAACCAATGAAGCAGAGAAGATTTAGAAGCAATAAGTCATATCAATTCTGAGGTTAAAAAAAATGTAACATTGAAGTACTTCAGCTGCATCAATAGTATTTCTTTTCTTGGAGGTATTGCAACATTTTTTTAAAGTGCTTTTTCTGTGCTGATGTGTGGAGTGTGACTTTTGATGTATACGGAAAAGAGAGTAAGATCCGTTTCTTTAGAGGGCTGTTTGTATAAATGCACAGGAATGGAAAAGGTCTTTATTGCACGAGAGAAAGGGTGGAGGTTAGCTTACTCATTCATATTAGGATGTCATCTGGCCTGCAGGGGAGGAGTAAGTAACAGGGCAGAACTGAAAAAAGACAACAACAACAAAAATACCTTTTAATATGAATGCAAAACTTAAATCAATGCTAATATTACTCCTTCTCCTTTTTCTTTCTTTCTTCACATTTTTGAGAAGGCAATATATCAGTCTTTTTGCTGAACAGTCTCTTGACTCTTCAGCTGTACTCCTAAATTCTTTCATACAGCATACTTGCATTCTTCGCCCATGCTCATGATATTAATCGTCAACAGTAATAAAGATATCATTCAACAGGTATGGTATGAACTTGGGGCTTTATTTACTAATTTGTTAATTTTGATACATGGAAAAAATTACATGTTAAGATTTCCTGATACTGTTTTGATAGACATGAGACTGAGGAGGTTATACTCCTGGCTGTTTCTTAACTTACTTCAGACAGGATATGACATTTTTTCATCATTGCCATATACAGATAGTAGTAACGAATACTCAGACTTCTAACTTAAATTTGAAAGTTTTTGGAATTAATGTAGTAGCTATTTGTTTATATTCTTCAAGATCAGATTATCTATCAGGTCTTCCACTTTCAAATTTTCAGTGTGCTCTATTTTGTTAATATAAAGAAAGGGTAATCACATATTTGCATGTCTAGTAAAACTATTTGATGGATTCTGGGAATTTACTGACAGACAGATGAGGCATTTGATTAGGCTTAATGCATGCTTGGATTCATTGCCATAATCTCTGCATGTATTTGAGGCAGACAACCAGTTTAAATTTGGATCAGGGATTGCAACACCCTATGCAGGTATACCCTGTCACACTCGGAAGATAGCAGCATGTCTTGCGACATTATGTCCTCACGTACTCCTGAAAGGATGTGGCTAGTTCTGAGTAATTTGAGAGAGAACAGAATTTCATTTTCAAGAAAATTGGGAAGAAGTGTTACTCATTCAGAGCAGGGAAAATTACTTATTTTCTATCTTTTTTTTTTTTTTTTTTTTTTTTTTTTTTTTTTTTTTTCTCCTAGTGGAATGTCTCCCAGTCTACTGTATCTAAACATGATTTATGAAAGAAACAAACACCATGAATGGAGTAGCATAAAAGCTGAAGTTAACTACATTTTTGCTTCAAAAGCAGTTCAAACTAGAAGAGCAAAAAAGGTCAACATATAGAACTGGGAGATTTACCTAGTCTTGTAGAAGCACTTTATAAGAGTAGAAAGCTCACTCTGCATCCTCCCTAGTGCGCGCTTATATATCACTAGCAGGAAACAAATGGTAACACCTTCATATCTTCTTCCTTTGTGTGCACTGGGGATGCCTTTGGTGGTGCAGACTTCCTTGGGTTATATCTGACCCCAGAAGCAGATCAGAGGGCAGACAGATGTCATGTCATCCAATAACAGACATTTTGAACAACTGATTTCCTACTGCATGTTAGAAATTTTGAAAATTAGATGAAAATAAATAAATAATAATTAAAAAAACCAGACCTATTCAATCAAAAATCCTTAGCGGTAAGTATTTGCTTTCAGAAGGTCATTGTTTACTTTGTTTACTTGTGAACTCCTCTCAGTGTATAAAAGTAATCTGTACTCCATTTTCTTGTGCCTTTTTTCTCTCCCTGGATCCCTCACCAATTTCATTAATCATTACTCCAACCAACTCCTTTTCACCCTAATTGAACCACCATAATTCTGATATTTATGATTCTTCCTCTGACTCAAGGCTCTAGTGCTTCTTATTCCTTCAGATAAAGCCCTTTCAGGTACTTTGACACTGCCTTGGTCCTGAGAGATGAAGAGCATGCTTGACAATGATGACATACTGAGAGAAGGAAAGAATGTGACATAGACATAAGTAATTTCACAGTAAGATATGAGTTGACATTATTTGGCCAGATAACTTGTCCTTAGAAGTGACTTTCTGAATTGGGTATTTCTAAATGCAATCATCTTCCATAGTACATCTAGGTCATTATGTAATGCTAGTGGACGGGTTAGGAGTCTTGGACAGGAACTCTGATTGAACCAATGCATACCAAGGGCATGCTCATTTCTGCTGCCCACCAGGTGAATATAATTCTTCCAACAGGCATGTGGGAGGCATGTGGACATACGTATGCCACACCAATGTTGACCCATTTGATTTATGCAGAGGAACTTTTGCATCCTTATCAAGTTTCCTTTTCATGGTATGCCTTATGCCATTGAAATATCTTTAGGAAATGGAAGTAAAACATGACTGTGATTTATGGGGTGACAACCAAGTTTGCAGAATAGGTGGAAGAGGGGGAAGGTTCTGTATCTCTTATGTACTTTGGGATGAGTGCTCAGGAGAGCTGTGGTTCTGACTATTAACCTGCTCTCTTGATGTCTCTGAGAAATAGCCATGGACAAGTTAAGAGCTTATGGGTAAAAATTAAGGTCCAGACCAATAAAGGACAACTTGTGGTTGGGGTCTACTAAAGGCCACCTGATCAAGGAGAGCCTATTGATGAGGCCTTCTTGATTCAACTACAAGAAGCATCACGCTTGCATGCTCTCCTCCTGATGGGGGATTTCAACCACCCAGGTATCTGCTGGAAAATCTACACAGCAGGCTGTAAGCAATCCAGGAGATTCCTAGGGTGCACTGAGGATTAATTCCAGAGAGAAGGAAAAAAAAAAAAAAAAAAAAAAAAAGAGAAACCAAACAGAGGAGAAACATTACTGGAATTGGTACTTGCCAATGCAGAAAAACTAAAAACTCATTAAAGAGTTTAAGACTGGAGACAGTCTGGGCTGCAGTGACCATGCCCTGACTGAGTTTGTGATCTCAAGGAATATTGGTCTGGCAATGAGTAAAGTCGGGACCCTGAACTTCCAAAGAGCAAAATTCCAGGTATATAAACACATAGTGAATGAGATCCCTAGAACACTGTCCTTAGGGAGCAAAGTCCTCTCACTGTAAACAGGTTTGAGACCACCAGATGAAACTGAACAAGTACAAGTCTATGGGGCCCAATTACATGCATCCCAGGGTCCTGAGGAAACTGGCTACCAAGCCACTCTCCATCATATCTGAAGGGTCATGACAGTCAGGTGAACTCCCTGGTGACTGGACAAAGTGAAAAATGACTCCCGTTTTAAAAAAGGATAGAAAAGAAGAGCGAGGGAACTACAGACCAGTGAGCCTCTTCTCTGTGCCTGGAAAGATAATGGAACAGATCCTCCTGAAAACAATGTCAAGGCACATGTAAGACAAAGAGGTGATCCAAAACAGCCAGCATGGTTTCACCAAGGCAAAATTGTGCCTGATCAATCTGGTGGCCTTCTGTGATGGAGTGACTGCATCACAGAAGTTGACAAAGGAAGACCAACTGATGTCATCTACTGGGACTTCTGCAAGGCCTTTGACACGGTCCCACATGATATCCTGGTCCCCATATTGGAGAGATGTGGATTTGAATGGTGGACCATTCAGCAGATAAGGCTTGAAGGCTGCACCCAGAGGATGATGGTCAATGGCTCTATGTCCAGGTGGAAGCCGGTGATGAGTGGTGTCCCTCAGGGGTCTGTCTTGGAACTGTTTAGTATCTTTATCAATGACAGAGACAATCGGATCGAGTGCACCCTTAATATATTTGCAAATGACACCACAATGATTGGTGCAGTCAACACAACAGGAGGAAGGGATGCCATACAAAGCATGGACAAGCTTGAGAATTGGGCCCATGTGATCCTAATGAGTTCAACAAGTTCAAGTGCAAGGTTCTGCACCTAGGTTGGGGCAATCCTAGACATGAGTACAGACTGGGTGAAGAACTCATTGAAAGCAGCCCTAAAGAGAAGGACTTGGGAGTTCTAGTGGTTTAAAAACTTGACATGGGCAAGCAATATGCGCTTGCAGTCCAGAAAGCCAACTGCATCCTGGGCTGTGTCAAGAGAGGAGTGGCCAGCAGGTGTCCCCCCCACCCCATCATCATTTTGAGGCCTCACTCACTTGGAGTCCTGCATCCAGGCATCCAGGTCTGGGTCCTCCAGCATAAGAAGGATGTGGGCCTGTTAGAATATGTCCAGAGGAGGGCCATGAAGATTATCAGAGTGATGGAACTAAATTCCATGCATCACCTTCAAGTTCAGAAGATATGCATTAGTGGAGTAATGAATAAAATTTGTCATCCTTAACTATGTTATTCAGCTTCAAGTGTTAAATCAAAATCTTAGTGGAATCATTGAATGGGAACAGATTTAAAGTTCGTTTAAGCTTGGGAAGTCTATACTTCACAAACATTGCTTTAATGTAATTTTCCATGGTAGCATAAGGGACAGAAGATTGAATAAAAATGCCAAGTAGTTAATTTTAATTTAAATAAGCTTATAAAAGAAGGGGGGACTATATGGCTGACAAGATGTAAAAGGTCCAAGAATTAGAAGATATCCCTTTGCACATTTTTGAGGTGGCAGGGAAAGAAATTTGCTTTCTTTTTCCTTAAAGTGAGATATAACTCTATGGAGGTGAGTAATTTAAAAAATAAGGATTTACCATATGAACCTTTAATTTTCAAGGGACTTCAGGGAAACTAAGTAGTTTAAGTTTTTCTGCAAGTAATAAAATAAAATGGGAGGGAACATAGTTTGACTGTAAATTAGCTCTAGAAGCTTTTCTTCTATAGAAATGACAAATAAACCTATTGTTTGTGGAAATAAACAAAAGTTTCCAGGATACCAATGAGGAGAAACAGAAAAGGGCTTACTAAAAAATCTTGGATATATGCACTGAGCCTTATTTAAGCAAATTCTGGTTAGTTAATCATGCCTTAACTGAATGAGGTATGAACAATGGTGTGTGTGTCTTACTTTATATAAGAAAAAAAGCTTGTATACCAGACAAAATCTATGTAAGGTTTATTCAGTTCTGACTTCCACCTTTAATTAGCCCATAACTTTTTTTTTCCATAGTAGGGTGTACATATTTTTTCATGAGTCATTGGAGGACTCACCTTTTTGAAGACACTGTACCTGTACCAAAGCTTAAAACCATTATAAAGGTTTCAAGAGACTGAATTTGGAAAATGGTAATATGGATGCATAATAAAGATGCTGTGGCTTTAGTCAAAGGTTCACACCCTTTTTAGAGTATTATCATCAGCAAACTTTACTATCTACTTGGAATTCATTCTGCCTGGTTTGTTTGGAAGAAAGAGTTTTCTACAGAATACAACTGAGCAATCTAATTGTGAGATTATTATTTTTTTATTATTATTATTATTTTTAATTTTAAAGAGTTGATTCATGAAGTCAGTAAAAATTGCAATTTTGGTGGAGCAAAAGAAGTACAGATATGTGTAACTGGAAGTATAATAAAAATAGGGATTAAAAAATAAATAAACCTCTTTTCTGAAATAGCCCTTACCAGAGATGCATGCTACAAAAGTGGATAAAATGCTTACATAGAACCTAAAACATTTGGTTTTGAGGGACCCAGAATCATCATTTCCACACTGCAAAGTGTTTGTCTTCATTCCCAGGTTTTTCAACATATGTTCAGGCAACAGATCCCAGAGGCTGAAATAATTGGCATAAGAAGGCAGGCCTAACTTGCATTGTCAATTCTTTCAGCTTTTTTTCTAGCTCCTGGTGATTTAAGCTGAGTTGTTTTCAGGTTTAGAGAGGCATTTCATAGAGCCAAAGCAACAACTAGGACTGACATTCATATGGCCAGATGGTGCATGCTGTAGTGTGGGTAAAAATTGTTGCTGTCATAGTGTTATGTCTCTTATGGCAGCTCTGTTTTTAGCAGCTCCAAATTTGTACAAACCCTTCATCACACAGGCTGCTGGCAGCAATGTGGAAAAGAAAAAATCTTTACCTCTTTTGAAGCTTTCTTGAAAATTTTTAAAAATCAGGTATTTTACCCAACCCAAAATGACATACTAACATTTTCAAAGACATTGTATTTAAACCTAAGATATATGGATGTTTTAAAATTAATAACTAATTTAAATATTATCAGATTATCTTAACTTGAAGATTTGATGGATGCAAGGTGTTAAAAAAAAAAAAAAAAAAAAAAAGTCAGTTAAAATCTTTGTTCAATTTCATGTTATCTATTTATTAATGTCTGGAATAGATTTAACAAAAAGTTCCAGCCAGTTTCATATATCATTATGTAATTTTGACCACAGGACTTTACTGTTCAGGTTCTTGATGGAGGTGAAATCACTGAAAAGAAGTGATTTTATATCTGTCTCAGTTGTAACTTCTCTTATTTACCTGGATATAACTTTTCTGGCAAAGGACAATCAGACAGCTTTTAGAGCATTCCCAGTAGCCCAAACATTCAGAAATCTCAAACAGACATTAATGTCTCTTGATTCTGAGTGAAGTTAAGAGCAATTTTTTTTTATTTTTTTATTTTTT
This sequence comes from Nettapus auritus, assembly GCA_011076525.1. Taxonomy (NCBI): domain Eukaryota; kingdom Metazoa; phylum Chordata; class Aves; order Anseriformes; family Anatidae; genus Nettapus; species Nettapus auritus. The sequence goes on along the minus strand of CM021765.1, from coordinate 107,486,413 downwards.
TATTTTTTTAATGTATTGCTATGCTAGACCACACCAAGAAAAGCTCTGATAAAGGACTGTCTTTGCTATAATGAATACTTGCAAACTAAAGAAAACATTTTTTCATCTGTCTTACAGTTATTATTTGTTGTTGTTGTTGTTGTTTTTGCTTTTCTTTTGTGTTGTTTGTTTTTCCTAGCTGCATAAATTTAACAGTGGAAGAGCATATCTTCCTCCTGAGATGCAGGAATTTTCTTACAATGTAACAGGCATGGATTGAGGTCTGAAAACTTGTGAAAGAAAGTATGTTGTGTTTAAGGCCAAAATGCTTTTTCATACTGAAATATCTGCAGATAAACCTAGATACAAATTGTATGTAAACACACGCACACACACACACCTACAAATTAGATCCACTAACTTATGCCATGGCAAAGTATCAGGAAATTAATGGACTCTGGAAGGTTTTCCCTTTTTCTGTTCAACCAACCAACAAACCAGCCACCACCACTACCAGACCATTAATCACCACAGTCCTCAAATACAAATTATTCATTCCCATTTATAGGAAACTACATACTAGAGCTACTGAAAAAAAAAAAACAACAACAAAAAAAAACAATGTTCATTTACATTCTCCATGAGAAGTCAGAGGGAATTCCCCACTTGTTCCTTAAAAAAAGGCCAATTACTTTTTAAATGGGATCACAATAAAAGTTCTTAAGACGTTTGTTTTCAGATGTGCTCTTTCCCAGGGAATTATATGGGTTTAAATACAGGAAAGATTCCTTGGAAGTTTCCAAGTCTTTGCTGGTACTGTGAGTCAGATGTCTGCAGGTTGTGCTGTGCCAGATTTGACGTTAAACTGTAATCCAATGGGGTTTTCCATTAGCCTTCATAATGGAGATTCAATGGGATCTTACTGTGTAAAATAACCAGATTTTGTCTGGATCACCAAGATTAACATTAAAAATCTCATTTGTTAACTACTTAGATAAAGCACATTCTAAAAGCTTCAAAATGATACAAAAAGGCTGATATTAAGCCTGAGTATAAAACAATGTTAATTATGCAATGTTTCACAACTTAATTAAGTGTTAATGCAGCACAAAGTCACTGCTGCAGTTAGTCTGGACTAGTGTTTGTGGCAATAATAAGCACTGATTTCTCCTTAAGATCGAGTATGTCTGCTCTCCAAGATTGAGCTGTGCTGTTGCAATTACTGTTGTTTTTGCTGGTTGGAAATTTACTGAGGAAGCAAGGAAATGTTACCTCACTGTGGGGTTTGGCAGGTCCTCCCTGCAGCTGGGGGCATGGGGAGATCTGTGACCCTTGCCATGGGTGGGCTGTTAACAAGTCTGCCCTGGGACCAGCAACCTGGTGTGACGCTTGTAGCTATTATATGAACCTTATATTTTTTGTCAGTTTTACTGAGTTGCTAAAAGATCCAGAGAGCTTCTAACTCTTGGGGATTTCTGGGTTTGTTGTATTTATTTATTTTTATTTATTTATTTATTTTTATTTTTTTTTCCTTTGGATTTTTGTCCCCTTGGGCTGAAACCAATTTCAAGGACTCTCATTTCCCCACAAACTGGGAATCCAGCTTCTTTGGCTAACCACAGTTGTTCTCTAACCTGTATCCCACACTACTGTACATTCTTGAGCACAGCTGCTGTTTTCAGCTGAAAGTGAAGAAATGATAGGTGTAGAAGGAGGAGTTTGGCTTTGGCATTTTTCCCTATTTGCCCATTCTTCAGTAAAGAGACATTTCAAATAGACAGAATTATGCTCTTGCTTGCAAGGTTATTTAGAGCCATCCCAGAATTCTGTGACAGCTTGCCCCAAACCCTTCTTCTCTGTGTCCTGTGAAGACCTAGATTTCCAGGTTTCTTGTTAATAAGTTGTGCAAGCAGTAGGCTTCTTGGGAAAAGTGGAAAGCACACAACTTCTGGGCCTAACACCTTCCCAGAAAGGCTTGCTTTAGTATATCTATCTACAAAGATAGATTTTTTGCCTATATTCAAGGGAGAAACAACCTTTATCTGGGAAATGGCCACAGAAAGTCCAACAGATCTTCATCTGTCTGTCCATGCTAGGCTAAAATTTTCAAGTGAAAATTTGAAAATTTTCAGGGAATTTTCAGGGAAAGAAAGCACTGTGAGGAGCTGAAAAATAATGGTAGAGGAGCAGCTTAAGAAGAGTCAAGAATCCTGGAAGTCCCTAGACACAGGTGAAACAGTGGAAGCTGCAAGTCAATTTTTCAAAGATCTTCTTAGGGTGGGCTTAGAAATCTGTCCAAAAAGTAATGAATGCAGGAGCAGAGATCAAAATTGAACCTGAATAATCGACAACTGCTATGTTTAGTCCAGCCCTGTACTGGGGGAACTGTAGAATAATGGGAGCAAGTTTTTTAAGTCATTGTTAATGTAATGTTACCCGCATTATGTGAAGCTTTATTCTACATGAGAGGAATTGATTTATTCTCAGCTGGGAGGCAGGAAAAAGCCTAGTTGCTAGATTTGTCACAGTGTTCTGAAAACTATCACCTCAGACAGCTTCTGTTAAATGCTGCTGTCTGTTTTACAGAGACAAGCCCCTCAGATCACAGTGACTGGCCTCTTAGTTCTGCTCAACTGCTCATGGCACCATGCCCTGCTGAGATGTAGAAAGGTATATCATATATATTTCTAACCTTTTTTTTTTTTTTTTTTTTTTTTTTTTTCATAAAAAGAAACTGAAAATGGTCTTCAGGATTACTGGGTGGGGAAATTTCTGATGTCTGCCTTAGCAACTCACTGATTCCCTGCTTTTCTTGATAAGTCTCCTAGTTATAAACAATATAAATGTATCCTTAGTCTCATAGCACCCACAGTTGAAAGAACACAGAGAAACACAAAAGTGAGGTGAAGTCAGTGAGATTCTTCATGGCATAAATCATGTTGAATTTGGCTTGCTCCCAAATGCACATGTTAACGGGGAAGTCTGTCATCTGAATGAGGTTAAATCATGCTAGAATATGCACTAGCAAATGAAGCAGTATTTAAGCAGCACATTTTACATTGTGTGTTTGCATGTGGTTATGGTTTTTTTTAGTGTGAGTCAAGTTGTCCAAGGTCTTATTAGGATATCTGCTGGGACATGGTGATATTTGGAACTGCTCTCTCCTGCCATAATCCCACTTGAGCAATCGCTGATTGAAAGATGGGCAAGGTGCAAACTGATGGGGCTGCTTACACAGTTATGTTCCTAGAAAGGAATCATGTGAGCAGCATTAGATACAGACATTAATAGCATCTAGATTTAGGAAAGTGAGGTCAGTTACATTAATTCAGGAATATTCTGGTAAAAGCTTTGGTGTTCACTCCACTCTTAGTCCTGCATGTTCACTGCACTCTTAGTCCACTCTTAGTCTCTGCATGTACCTGTGCATCTACCTCTCCCATTGCTCTGTTGTTGGAGTGTGTGAATGCTTTTAGTCATCATTTGCATGGCTTGGGGACCAAAACACTGGAGTAGTTGATAGTACATCCCAGCACATAAATAATCTTTGACACAGGCTTCCTAGGCTCACTGGGTTGCCTGACTCCCATTTCTTCTCAGTCAGGAGACAGGGAGAAGTCTAGTAACAGCTTTGTAATGGTGTTCAGAAAAATCTTCTCAGTCAGTTTCTAGATGTTGACAGGACAACTTCAAATGGTTACATGAGAACAAATATTTTGAAGGTTTATGAACCACACAGATGACATGATGTTGAAAGCTATGCACTTGACCTAGTTAAACTTGAAGCAAAGCTTCTTAAAGAAAATGGAATATACACACACAAACATGCACACACGTGTACTTTTACACACATACATACATACATATATATACATGTGTACATATATATTTAACGTAAGGAAGACCAAAGAAAAGTAGTCACTTAGTACTTTGTAACTAATAGGCATGATAGTAAATAGACATCAAAATCCCATAGTTTTTTGGTGGCTTTATAATAGGAATTTCAGAATATGATCCTAAACATAAGAAAATCTATGTCAGAAAGCACTAAACAAAATGTCATGGGATCCTAAATGCCTCAGAAAACTGCTTGCAGACATATGTCCTATTTCAGTTTAATCGCAAATGGTAATATCTAAGTAGAAAGATAGTATCTGTAGAAACATCCATATTTACTACCACTTTTGTCATACTTTGGATCCATGTTTAATTATGTACTGGTAGTCTTCTCCAGTTGGTACAATAAAAGTTTCAGAAAATAAAACTGCTACACATTGTAGATCAACTGTAGATCAATTATAGATCAACTGTTTTATTTCCATATCTTAAGTGGTATTTTTAAAGAAAATGAAAGAAAATTGATGTTCTACTATATTCAGAGTATAAAGTATGTATATAAAGTATATATACGTTATATTATATTACATATATAAATAAAGTATTTTCATGTACTTAGTCTTGTCTTGTTTATATGGAGAGAGGAAACGGGCACACAACATGACTCCATGAATTTTGCACTTCACAGGTTGTTTAGGGGTGGCAGATTTCCTTCATTTTTGCTGCATTCTAAAGTGTTTATCTTTCAGACACAAAATTCAGAATATGATCTTAATTTTGCCTTACTAATATAATAGAAGTCTGCCTCTTGCTTGTAGCAAATGCAGTCTTAAAGAATCTAAAGGACAGTCCTAAAGTATGACAGAAATAGAAGTAAGGGATAAAAGATCTATGTTTAGATGAACACTTCTTTTCACAAGGCTAAGTCAAAATTTTTTAAAAATTTGCAGTCCTTCCCTACTTGGATGACTGAAAATTGGTAGCAGAAGACTTTAATTCTTTGAAGTTCTGAGTAACAGAACTTTTCAAGAAATAACTGTGCTTGGTTGAAACACAAAGACTGTTTCTGATGTGCCAGATTGCAAGTGTGAGACCTGAGGAGGGTCATGACGGCCCTGTTGAGTCCTGTGCAGCCATCAGTGTAAAATGAACAGGGATTCTTTTCTCTCTTGTCAGAAATCAGGTTAGGTAAAAAGAATTTTTTGGTCCTTCTAAATCATATCCATCACATAGAAGGCACGGTTCAATTTACTGCTGAAAGCCTCTCCAGTGTTTTATTTCCTGAGCTTGCCTTATTTTACTCCCTGGGCTCTGTGGCCAGCAGACATTGTTAGCTAACAAAATGTCACTATCTGTGTGTGAATACTTTTTCCCAGACAGAAACCTCTATTTATCTATAGATCAACATTTATTCTTTTATATTTCTCTGCAATGTGAAGGTAAAAGTAAAACAGAGTCCAGAAGCTGGTCTTTTTGTTAGATGGAGAGGTATTGTATATTCCTTGCTTCATAGAGTGAGCTCCAGGGAGAGGGCACAGCAGGAATATGAAAAGCAGTTCCTACACACTTTTTTTTTTTTTTTTTTTTTTTTTTTTTTTTTTTTTCAAAAGAGTATGTGCCCCTGAAGAGGCAACAAGTTTTCTGTGGCTTCTTGTTGAATAATGACTTCTCTAAATTAAATTTGAAAATGTTTCTTATCTCACAGTCCACAGCTGGGAACATGTGAATTGTTTTCCCTGTACAAAGATCAAAACAAAACCAAAAGTAACCAATCAAACACACACACACACACGCAAAAGAGAAACACAAACAAGCAAACAAAAAAACACACTTGCTGCCTATCCACAAATCTAGGCGTTTTGAATTTCTAGATCAATAATACATATTAAAAGGCACAGAACTCGTTTTAAAGGCTGTTTCCAGAATGGGTAACTTAATACCACAAAATATCCTGTACTGTCCTTTACTTGGAAGTAGGACAGTTAAAATGCTAAGGCAAGTTTATGTGCACAGAGAAACCTTTTAATAACTGTCACCATTAGTCACTTGATGTAGATGCAGATGATGTGGGAGGAGAAAGAAAATATAATGGAGAATGAGGTGTTTCCAGCCATTTACACAGGTGGCCATTTACAGTCTTCAGTACTTGTAAATGTGTCATTGCACTCTGCTTGTACTTTATTTCAAATTTCACTTTTTGCTTCACATACATTGGCACAACATGGAAAGGAAGCATTTGTTAGTCCACCTCTTTTTCTGTTATTCTAGATCCTTACTAGCAAAAATCGGGTAACTGTGTTTTCTGCTGAGCTATAGTGATTGGTTCCATACACAGCCTTATCTATCTGTTTTGTCCTCAGTTTAGTTTTGCGAAAACTCTCCTGTTGAGTTTTTCAGTATTTTCGTTAAATCATAATCACAAGCTAGGGGGTGAAAGCTACAGGATAGGAGGTGAAAGGAAGACACTAGAAACATCTCTGTGATGTGGATGACTTTGTGATCAAGACTGTGTAGAACCCCAGAAAGCAGGGCCAGAACACCAGTTGAAGCTTATATGGTAAAATAACAAGAGGAACCCCAGTGCTGACCTGCTGTACCTCAAGAGGTTTCTGTTCTGCAAAAATGCACATATGTATATGCACCCCCCCCATACCTGCAGATAAACATAAAATCAGAGCAGCAATTATTTCCAGTTACATTCTCAGGTATAATTGAAACTAATTTTGTTAATGGGCCTCTTAAAAATTGTTTGGGAAGCATTTAGAAATATCACATTCCTCTCCAAAGTGTAAACTGCTTTTTTTTTTTTTTTTTTTTTTCAGCAGTGTTTTATCAATTACCTGCCAAAGGCCTAATCCATCAAGTCTACAGAGTAACTATTTGTAAAACTATATTGAAAAATGAACATTTTGACTCTTAAGTAGGAGTGAAGTTTTGGTCATTGATCCAAGGGTGCGATTAGGGTTGGGACCAAGTAGTGAAATAAGCATGTGATCCCAGCAAGACAGTACAATTTCAAAGAACACAGACTGGTGACTGTATGACTCAAATAACATATGAGGCTCTAATTTTTCCACCCATCAAAACTAGAAATTAAGGATTTTTGCTGTAGATTTGTTTGATCCAAACCATCAACTGGAATTTCATTGGGCTCTAAAATAGACATAATTGGAACCTAAAGTAGACATCCAACCTCTTGCCAATGATGATGTCCAAAGAAGGTATTGTGCCAAAGTATCTCTATAAATCAGCCTATAAAGGATATTTTTTTCTCTCCCCATTATGAAAATGTTAGTGTTTCTTTAAATATTTTCCCTTTATTTCAACTTCTTATGCTTTTTTTGATTTATTACAAAATTTAGCAAAGCATACTTTGTAAGCAACTTAATTGTGACAAGTGGAAAAGCAATCTGGTGAAATGAATGAAAAGCAAAATGACATTTTTCAAATTATTAATATTTAAAGAACTATAAGCCCAAAGATAGACAGCTGTGTCAAAACTATTTCTTAATTGGTCTACTTCTACTAAAGATTTTATTTTTTAACAGTGGGAAATGTCTTTGTGTCCTCCTTTTTTTCCCCCAAAATCTGGATTTGGAAATCTCGTACCACGTGAAAGTACTATCTTCACTGGATGCACATTGTGTTAAAAATAGTACTTTGATATTTAGAGGTACAGAGTTTGCTGAAAAATCTTTTTGGCTCTATGTGGATAGGCAGGACCTCAGATCTCACTAGCCCCTTCAGAAAATGTTGAAGGTCAGCAATTACCTAAAATACAAAAAATTCAAAGCCTTTCAGTCTGAAACTGACTCATTCCAATTTTTAGCTTTGTCACATTAAATGAACACTTAGACTGACAGCTCTGCTGGCTGGACAAGTCTCCCAGTATCTTTGGCAGACCCTGGACTTTGCTTTCTCTGTGGAATGCCTTGTTTCTCTCTCTGCTGCCAGGACACACACACGCACTCACACATTCTCTGCCTGCCTGCTGCTCACTAGCCCTCAATGCTGTGTTTCCTTTTCTCCCAAACAACCCATCTTACGCATTCCTACATTAAACTTGTTTTTCCCCTGTCTCTGCCAGCAAAACATATGATTGACAGACAGGTGCCCAACCTGTCTTCTGCAAATAAAGACACTCATGCTGTTTTGGCGCCTTAAAGGCCACAGCTGAGAGATGTAGGCAGCTGCAGATCCCCTTCCTTATCTCTGCTTGGCTGAACTGAGTGTCCTTACATCTAGAGGTATTTTAAATACACAGCCCATGACAGATATATACATACATATATATATATATATATATATATATGGCACCTCTGAAAGGCCTGACCCTAGCTAATATTTTCATTTAGGGTATGTTTATTATTAGACCAATATCAATTAACTGTACAGATAGAAACTTACTAAAAATTCTTGTAGGCAATAGAAACAACTCCATAGAGGTTGATTTTGAGTCTAAAGGATGAATGAAAGCCAATTTATTCTCACTGTTTGCATATACCCTTTGCCCAGCCTGTGCATGTCCTGAGAGCCCTCTGCTATTCTTTCCCTCAAATTATCCCACAGTACTCTCCTGGGGAAGCTGGAGACCCATGGTTTGGACAGGTACACTCTTTTCTGGGTTTAAAACTGGCTGGATAGCCAGGTCCAGACAGTGGTAGTGAATGGAGTTAAATCCATCTGGTGACCAGTCACCAGTGGTTTTCCCCAGAGATTGATGTTGGAGCCCATCTTCTTTAATATCTTTATTGGTGATTGGCATGAGGGAATTGAGTGCATCCTTAGTAAATTTGCAGTTGACAACAAGCTGGGGGGAAGTGTCAATCTGCTGGAGGGTAGGAAGGCTCTGCAGAGGGACCTGGACAGATTGGATCAATCTGCAGAGGCCAATGGGATGAGGTTCAACAAGGCTAAGTGCCGGGTCCTGCACGTTGGACAAAACAAAACCGTGCAACTCTACAGGCTTGGGGCAGAGTGACTGGAAAGCTGTGCAGAGGAAAAGGATCTGGGGGTGTTGATCAACCCTTGCCTGAACATGAGGCAACAGTGTGCCCAGGTGGCCAAGAAGGCCAATGGTATCCTGGCTTGTATCAGTAATAGTGTAGACAGCAATACCATGGAGGTGAGCATCCCCTGAACTCAGCTCTGGTGAGGCCACACCTAGAGTACTGTATTCACTTTTGGGTCCCTTGTTAAAAGAAAGACATTGAGGCCCTAGAGTGTGTCCAGGGAAGGACCGTGATGCTGGTGAAATGTCTGGAAAACAAGTCCTATAAAGAGTGGCTGACAGAACTGAAGTTGTTTAGTCTGGAGAAGAGGAGGCTCAGGGCAGACCTTATTGCTCTCTACAGCTATCTGAAAGGAAGTTGTGGTGGGGAGCTGGGGGTCAGCCTCTTCTTGCAGGTAACTAGTGACAGGGCTAGAGATAATGGCCTCAAGTTGTACCAGGGGAGGTTTAGGTTGGTAATTAGGAGACATTTATTTCCAGAAAGAGTTATGAACATAAATTATAATATTCTAATGAAAAATACACAATTTTCCAAGGTATTAGAAGAAAGAAGGTGGTTTATTAAATGTCTTACAGGAAAAACTGGCATATCCACCAGACTGAATACATCCTAGGTACAAGGTTTCCTCTGGACTGGTTAGAAAAGTGAGTGGTTAAAATAAATAGGACAGTGTAAAAGGAATCTAGTTTTTCCTTTCTCTGGCCAATATTCTTAAAGCAGTTTCCATTTCAGAGATGTAATCTCACATGTAAAACTCTCACTTTAGAGGTAAATTACTTGATAGTCTAGACAGACTATATCCTCTGTCTGTAACTAGAATCAAAGACACATTTTTTGCTATTGTATAGCACACCACAGACATATAAGTTAATTACACTGAGCACATCATTTATTTTAAAAATTAGTTTTTTTTGTTTGTTTGTTTGTTTTTTATGTGAATGCAGTGGCTAATCTATGAGTATGAAAATGAAAGGAAAAAAGAAAAAAAATATATATTTATGAACTTTACCTTTTGCCTGTTGGTAACACAAAACATAACTATCATCTGGTGAACTTTTATGTTATTACTAGCATTTCAAGTCCTCTTGGGTGGAAATACTACCTCTAACATTAGCTTATATTATACCTTCATATTCATCATTCCTATCTTCTCTCTGTGTCCAGGCAAGCTTGGACATCTTGCTTTGAGGTGCAATGCAGGAATCTCTCTTTCTCCAAAACCAAATATATATGGCAGTACTCAACAAAATATCCTCAAGTCCATTAGCTCATGTGCAGTACTCATGAGTACCAACTGACATCTAATGTTCGGGCTTTTAAAAGAATCTTCCTGATACAAAAAATCATAGAATCATAGAATCATAGAATATCCTGAGTTGGAAGGGACCCATAAGGATCATCAAGTCCAACTCCCGCTCCACACAGGTCTAACCAAAAGTTTAGATGATGTGACTAAGTGCACAGTCCAATATCTTCTTAAATTCAGACAGGAATGCTCAATCTGCTGTAGTGTTTTTTGTTTGTTTGTTTGTTTGTTTTTAGGCAAAGAAATAAAATAAGTAAAATTCTGGAAGTGGATGGAAATTTCATTATTTTTATTTATTTATTTATTTTAATTAACAAAGTGCATCTCTAAAACGTATCCTTGACTGCAATGCAACTTGCAGTGCATAATGTCATTCTGATTATATTGGCATCAATGAAAACATTATTATTCCTCTGTTGCTTTTTGGCTTTCCTTGTCAGTTTTCATTAAAAAAAAAAAAAAAAGAAAAAAAAAAAGAAAAAAGAAGAAAGAAATGTGTGTTTTGTGCTTTGCTCATTCTTAACCCATATGCCAGTTCCAAACACCCCTCCTGCTGAGAAATGAAATTAAATATTGTGCTCCCTGGCTTCAAATATCTTCTTCTTCGTTATCTATTTGGGGATACACTTTTGTTACGTGCAGGTAGCAATACAAGAATCAGAACACTTCGGAATGTTAAATGTGGGTTGTAGTTATCTTATTAAAGGCTATGCCTGAGTCTTCTGGCTTCTGTCCTTGTAGAAACCTTGGCCCTCCTCCAGAGACCATTCTTGCTCGAGAAACTGGAAAGAGACTCATAAAAAAAAATTGTTCTCAGTTTGGAAAGTGAGCAGAAAAAGAGTGCTCATTAATTTCAGTTGCCTGCATTGTGAAGCTAAGTGTATGACTTCAAAAGGACAACAAATAATGGGAAATAGGGATTAAGAAAATGTAAGCTAAAAATATTTATTTTTGATGTCTAAAAAAGGTAATAGAGAACAATAATAATCTTATAAATGCTACTAAATGGTAAGGACAAGTCCTAGTGCACACATAACTCACTGGGAGGTTAGCAATTTATCCAGGCTGAAGAGAGCTATCAGAGGAAGATTTTTTTATACAGGAGAAATGTCATAGTTGCCTAACAGAAAGTAACTAACATAATCATAGAATCACAGAATGGCTTGGGCTGGAAGGGACCTTAAAAACATCTAACTCCAACCCCCCTGCCTTAGGCAGGGATGCCACCAAGGATCAGGTTGGCCAAGACCTGTTGTGTTAAGGGGTGTAGCCAATTAGCTAAGTCCAGTTGCATTCAGGGTACTGAACTATCATGATTATGGATTCACAAATAGCGTAGTACACTCTCATGTTCCATGATCTGCCATGGCCACTTAAAGAGTCTGATCACTTTCAATGAGACCTATCAAGTCTGGGTTCAATGCAATCTAGTGCAATTTATTAAAGCAACAAGTACACAGGTTCTTTGGATTGCCGGCGATAAATTCACTGTCTGCAAAGCACACTCAAATGCCAACAGTATGAGGAACACAGGCTGGCTACTGATGCATTAAAAGGAACAAAGACTCTATAGAGATTTCTAAGTTTCCGTGGAGACACCTGGTATAACCAAACAAGGGGGGGAGTAAGAGAGGCTCAGCCCATCAGCTGATCCCAGAAGTCACAATGGTACTTTCCCTAACATCCCCTCTCTCTCTTAAGCCAATTTATATTTTCTATCTTTTAGGTGGAGCTTGAATGATTGACTAGTCATGCATATCTTGGTTAAGATTGGTGCAAAGTTTTCTCACTTTCATTTAAAGGTATAGGTTCTGAGCAATTTAGAGAGCATGCTCAGTGAGGGGTGGTTGCACCTCTGAGGCAGGTAGCTTTTGGTATGGAGGTGTGTTTTGATATTATAATGATATTATAAATGAGCAAAGTTCACTAGAGTACAGCATTTTGTCAAAAACATGACAGGTCTTTGGCTCAAGGTAGAAAATGTGCAGCTTATCAGTCTTGATGTGCACAAGAACAGTCTTGCCACAGAGCCTAGCCACAGTGTCTACACTCCGCTCTACACTCCATACTGTTCCTTAGAGTCAGCATACCAAGTTCCCCCAGTGTGCTAACAAATAAGATTGGAGGCCTATGGAATGCTTAGGTAATGCAACTACACTCCACCTTAGAAGCTTCTTCAGTGCCATACCCTTTCTTTAAAATACGAATATCAGTTTAATTTTCAAGTCACTTTAGGCAATTATATCACAAAGCCCGATTCAGCCTATCCTTGAACACCTCCAGGGATGGGGCACCTACAAATTCTCTGGGCAACCTGTGCCAGTGACTCACTACACTTACAGTGAAGAATTTCCTCCTAATGTCTCATCTAAATTTATCCTCTTTTAGTTTAAGAACATTCCCTCTTGTCCTATCATTATCTACCAGAGTAAAGAGTCCTTCTCCATCCTTTTTATAAGACCCCTTTAAGCCTTTAAGTATTAAAATACCACAAAGAGGTCTCCCTGGAGCCTTCTCTTCTCCAGGCTGAAAATGCATAGCTCTCTCAGTGTTTCTTCATAAGAGAATGCAGGGAATTAAGAGCAAATGAACTATCACATATGGTGATATAAGACACTATTTAAATAAATTCATCTAGTGGATTTACTGAAGCCTGCTAAAATGAATGTATTGATTTGATATTATTTTCAATATCATTAAAAGAATAAATATAAATCAATGGTTCAGTTTGTAAATGTCACTGTAGTGCAACAGTGCAACTACAACAAAGCATTAACCTGGATGAGCAGCGGAGAATAACCATGGTATGTTTGAATTGAAATATTTCAGTTTGAAACAGAACTATGGAATTTTTGATTGAATTTATTGGGCTCAGAGTTTTGAATGGTATATAACCAATTATTCTTCAGAAAATTATTTCCCAGTTAATAAATACTGATATTTTCAGAAATGGGTAACATAACTGATTCATCTGGGGCTCTCTGCAGAGGCAGCCAAAGTGCTACTGGAAACCATTATCCACATCCGTAACTGTGGCTTAAAAATTTCCAAGTCTCCAGATGTGCTAGAAGTCCTTCTCACCATGTTATGGATAAAACTACTGTACGCTTCTTAGTAGAAATAGTAGTAACTTACAAAATAATGGCATCTGTTTTAATGAAACAATGAACAATGTTAATTATCAAAGAGCCAGGCTTTTGACATTTTGCCTTTTTGAATTATTAAGCAAGCTGTTTTGGAGACTTAAGTTACATGGAACTAACTTTTTGAAAAGCTGTTTTTGCTTCCTCACAATATGTATTTGCAGTAACTAATTTCTGTTCTCCTTCTTATTTATTTATTTGTGTGTGTGTATGTGACTTTTCCCTGACTGTAACCAAAAGTTACTAATTTAATAAAATAAAATTGCATGACTCTCATTCAGCCTGGAATTTCAGGAAACACACATTAAAATGCCTGATAGCTGTAAGAAGGCAATTTTGTATTAATAAATACTGTGACACATAGTTTCTCTATTGTATTTCCCATCAGAAAGGGACTGTGTACAATTTTGATATAATTCCTGGAAGAAACACTGCAAATTTCATTACTGAACTAAAGAGAACAGCTCAGTCTAATCCACTTCTGTTCGCAGCAAAAAACAGCATCCCCCAGTGAGAGGGACAAGACAAAATTTTAATGGTCTGTTTTCCCTCTGCTTGTATCTTTCTGGGGATGTGACGGATAAATGGGGTGTAAGTATAAATCAGTTCTGCTTTGAGACTACTTGAGTTTACACTTGATGTCAGGGTGGCTTCTGGCTCAGTTAAAAAACAAACAATAATAATAATAATAATAATAATAATAATAATAATAATAAAATAAAAACAGAACTGAGAAATCAGTCCCCTCCTTCTGTTAGGATTTCACAACAGCAACACAAGCTGAGCATTTCCTTTGAAAGGGATCAGTCCAAACCCGCAGACTAAGAACTGGGAGGAGACCTCATTCGTTCTGGAAGGAAAAAAGCAGTTGACAAGAAAACATAGGCCAATGTAGACTATAATGGTTCCAGTTAGTCTTAACTTTATGATGCCTTGACCACTTTCACATTTTTACTTTTCTCCATGATAACAGACTGATAGAATTCCCAGTTCTTTTTTTCTTTTTTTTTTTTTTCTTTTTTTTTCTTCTGATGTGCATGTTCATTACCATTTCCCAGAAAATCAGTTGTTGATTTCTTTCACCAATGTATTTTCAATTATCTTTTAATTCAGTCCAATAGTGACTATTGGCAATGTGACTAATCTTTCTGCTGTTCCAGAAATCATAAACTCTACAGAAATACAGCCTTAGACGGTTCAGAAAAATAAGATCCAATCCTCAAATACAGAATTTGGCATGTATCATGAGTCTGGATGCTGGGTATGCTACTGGAGACTAGGGGCAGAAGCCATCTCTCAGTGATCCCCAAACAGCCATGAAGCTAATGGCTAAAGAGGTTGTATCATGTTTTTTCCAGTTACTTCATAAAATTGTGGTATGGAAGCAGAGGAATAGGAGAGCAGAGGGAGCAGATCCATCTCACTCATTGCGTATTGTCAAGTACTCTGTACCTTGCTTGTCAAACACATGTAAATAATAAAAAACATCTTCAGCATGAATGATCATCTTTTTTAGTAGTCATTTCTTCCACCTCATTCCTTTTCCCTAACCTCTCCCCACACAACACATAAGGGAGCTTAATGTTCAGATCTGGGGCGTGTATGTTTATCTTCTTAAAGAGCAGGAGTGCATTTCCATAAAAATCATCAAGATCAGATTAATCAAAAAAAAAATCATCACAAATATGTATATATAAAATAATTTCATTTGATTATATATATTTTTCTATTTAGTTTATTTTGTTGTAACTTCATTAAAAACACTGGCTTTAATAGTGCTAGTTATTTTTCTGGATCAATATGAAAAATTGGGAGGTTAAGAAGGACTTTCGTTCAAAGAGGCAACTATGCCAGGGTTTGAAGGTCAGATCAATGGTCATATTTTCTCAGAACTTGCTACCCTTTTCTCTCAGGTTTTGTTGGCCTCCTCTGGGATAGGAGTCCAAGAAAAACACCAACAATTCTGCTTCTTGGCCCCTACCCAAGCCCTAAAGTGGAATAAACTTGAATCGGCAGTGCTGGTGCTCCTTTTCTCTTTGCAATTTTTGAAATTTTGTGTAGTTTGCAACCAAGTGTAGACTACTAAATCCCTTTCTGAAGTAGAATTACCATTTCCCTCCAGGTCCTATAAATAATTTATATCAATGCTTTTTCATGTCTGTTCACTGGCCAATCTTTCATCAGAGGTTAAGTTGTTTAATAAAGGAAATAACTGTCTCCATCTTCCTTGTCTGCAATTAACCATGTTTCTGTAGCCGGTATTTATTTTTATAACCATAGTGATATAAAGTATTTAATGGCTGCAGTCATAATAATTTTAAACATGTATTTATGTTTATTTGATATCCACAAACCTGAACACTATATGAAAACTAATATAATACAATTTTGAGGAATATATATTTGAAATATGCTTATATCCATTTCCTTAGAATACATCAAATATTTTTAAGTTTGTTAGACTTCAAAAAGTTATGGTATACTCTCTAGCATTTCTGGAGTAAATTTTGGGCAATACTGAAATGCATTCCAAGATCTCCCTGATTCTTTTCAATATCTAGCTTCAGATTGCTTATAGAGACCAGCACAGTCCCTGCTAGATGTGGTTGGTAATGCGTAGTTGCTAAGATCCCTAAAGACCAATCCAGAGCTTGTCTTGGCTTCCTGCTTTTGCTTCCTTCTTCATGGCAGCCAAAAAGCAGCAGTCAAGCCCATTCCCGCTCAGACATGGAAGTCCACTAAGGCAAAGAGCACAGCACCTGACAGCTCTTTACCCTTGCCATGACCCAAAATTCAGTTGATATTCAAACAACTGTAGGTAACTGCTTGAAACTTAACACAGTTAAAAGCACTTACATTAAAGACCTGCCAGTAGCTGTCAAATGATGTTAATACTGATATTTTCTAATCTTTAATCAGATTTTAAACAAAGTAAAGCAGAAGTAGTTATTATTGTGTAATGACCTAGAAAGCCTAATCTCTAAGTATTAATTTCTGCAAGTTTTGTGCAAATAAAGGAAAAAAGGAAGGAAAGGAAGAGAAGGGAGGGGAAGGGAAGGGAAGGGAAGGGAAGGGAAGGGAAGGGAAGGGAAGG
>CM021765.1:107456005-107466697 GCA_011076525.1 Nettapus auritus | reverse complement strand
TCTTTCTCTTTCTTTCTTTCTTTCTTTCTTTCTTTCTTTCTTTCTTTTTTTTTTCTTTTTTTTTTTGTTTGTTTTTTTGTTTGTTTAGAACTTCAATATCTAAAGTGGGTACTTGGACTTCTCAGTGTTAGAATAAGGCAAAATTTGAAATTTTTAACCCTGCTCAGAGGACAATATATCTTTGCATATCCATACAAAAATGTGTATGTTTCTTATATACAATTTTCCCACATAATTTTCTAAAACAAGATATAGGTGAGACGTGGGAATCTAAATGAAGACGTACTTTCCATGTACATATTTTGTGTGTAGAACTGCAATAGATTTTTATTGAAGCAGCACGGAATTTGTAGTATTTATTAAATGTAATTTAAAAGGTCTTATGAGAGAATTTATGTATATATCATGAATCATGCAGTTCGCTTCTCTTTATTACCCTGTCCAATAAATAATACTATTTGGATAGTCTTTTCCTGTCTTGAAGTCAAATAAGTGTTCTTTGCAGGAGCCTATGCATATAAAACTCACAGCAAGAATGTGACTTAGCTCAGTAAAAGGTGGCTGAGAAAGAAGACAGAAATCAAGCAAAATCTCTCTCTCTTTTTTTTTTTTTTTTTTTTTTTAGTGTGTGTGTGTGTGAGAGAGATGTTGAAATTGCTCTCTGATAAATACTCCAAAAGACAGTATCACAAATAAATTTTAATTTTTGCTAAGCATTTTCTTAATGATGACAGTTATGTCAAACTATGGACTAAGTCTTTCTACAGTAGAAAGATTTGCAAATTAATGAAATTCTTGAAAAAATAAATGAATTACAACACATTTAAGATGTTCTGAAGAGAAATAATGTAATTAATATTAAGGAATTATGGCTTTATTTCATTGGTATGATTTTTCTGTATTTTGATTTTGCAAGAGATTGTCATCAGAAGTGTTTTTTTTGTTTGTTTGTTTGTTTGTTTTCTGATTTATTTTTACATCCTATTTTCATTTTTTTTTTTCCTAAAGATGATTTATCTGTATGGTTATTAAAAGATATTCATCATATCTAGTTAAGGGGATAAAAATTGGAGTGGAAAATCCTAACAGGTTATTAAACTTCTTAATCTTTGCATACTTGGAACACTTGGAGATTGATATATGCTGTTGTTTGGAAATATAAAATTATAGTCATTCTGATTAGATGATTACTGGAGTCTAGCATACTACTTCTGTAGATGAACACTTGATGAGCAGTATTGGTTCTTGGGCTAGGCTACCTTTAATCAAAAAAGTGGTAAAAGCCAATTTTATTTTTAAAGGTACAATGGGAGATCATTTTAATTTTTATTTCATTCACTCAACGGAACAAGTATTTTCTAGTCATGGCCATTGAGGTTAATAGAACAGTATTCTCTCTCTAACTTTGATGGGAATTAGACATCAATCTTAACTGATTGAATCAGTTAAGTGATTGAATCACTGACTGGTATTTCAGGAAGCATGTAGATTTCTTTCATATGTAGGCTGCAACAAGTCAAGAATAGGCCAGATTTGAAAGCATTTTACCCAGCCAATCTACAGTTTAAAGAAAGATAACAAATGAAATATAGCCTTCATAGCAGTTTCTAGAAACAAAATGTCCATGACTGCAAAGAAAGAGGTAAAATATATATGGTGATAGAATTCCTCAAACTGTTCTATTCCTATTCTGACATCATTAAAGAGCTTTAAATATTAAGAGGTCTAGCTAGCAAAGAACTGTAGAGATATGCAGTGTCAGCCTAATAGGATCTGATCAGCCCTGGCAGGCACTCAGTTCTCCCTGCTGGAACCTGGAAAAACTAGTCAGTGAAGACTGGGAATAACAATCATCATTTCTCTTTATCAGAATCTAGCTCTTTCATCATCCTCTCCTCACTTCATACTTGCACCTTCAGATATGCAGCTATAAACCACACCTAACATGGCTTTCGATTCACAGTGATATGAGAGAATGCACATCAGGAAACAAGTCAATCACTCTGTAGGAAGTTTTGACTGTAGTTATGTTGGGAAATGTAGGAGATGAGGAATGGCCAGAAAAAAATCTCTTGGGAAAAGTGTCTGATGGAAAAAACAAAGAAGCTCTGTCTTCAGGTGCTTAGCTGTGGAACTTGAGGTGGTCTTTGCATGCCAAAAAAAGTAAAATGTTCTATTCATTCTATGCACTCCACTGAAAAGTTAAACCAAATATATTATTCTAGTTTACAAATGGCTGACTTTATTTTGGCATAAGTTTAATCATTCAATAAAGCATCCTATCTGAGAAAGACTGAAAGTACCTACTTAAAACAAAGTAGATTTTTAAGGACTTATTTGAATAAGGGCCAGAGTGCTTAAAATTAGGAGATGCACGTCTTTTTTAGCAGAAAAAAATGAAAGAAAGAAAGAAAGAAAGAAAGAAAGAAAGAAAGAAAGAAAGAAAGAAAGAAAGAAAGAAAGAAAGAAAGAAAGAAAAAGAAAGCGCAATCACGTTTTCAATGAATGTAGTGCATACAAGGCCTTACTCCATGCTAGTGTTCTACCTGGTTTTCTTTCACCTTTTCAAAAGATGATAACTCTTAAAGAGACTGAAGTACAGAAACACATCCCTAAATGTCCTTTATTTGCCAGTAGTTTAAAAGGATAAATTTTTGAAAGTGTCTGATGGCCAGAAATCTTGTTTTGCTTCTGGAATGAGGTTTTCTCTTCTGAATTTATTAACTAGAGAGAAAAGAAATTGAAATACCTGGTTAACTAGGAAACTGGAGGTTTAGTTCTGAATTTAGAATACAGATTTTTTGAGGGAACTATACATAGGTGAGGATTTTAATATGGCATAGCAGAGACATGCACTGCAAGAAGCAGTCCAAACATTCTGCAAAATTTAAAGTTGAGGTCCTTGACAGTAAATTATCTAGCCTTGATGGCAATATAGAAATTTTTCTGCTCTGCAGAAAATACACTCTTAATATATGTGTATATATATTGAGAAGTAAAAATACCTAAGTGCAAGAATGAATTTTGGAAAAGTATGGTATAAACTTCAGCATATATATAATTAAAATGCTTCCTTTATTGACTGGTGATACATAAACTGTACAAAACAATGAGAAGAACTCTGATTCACCGTTATTTATCTTAGTCATGTGAAAACTCCTGCAGAGAAAAGGGGAATTTTGTTGGAGGTGTATGAACAGAATGCCTACAATATCAGAACAGAATAAAACTCCACAAAGCAATAGAAAAATATTTGAAAACAATCATTGTCCATCCTTAACAAGAGAAGTGAAAACAGCTGAGTTCTTTTTAGATATAAATCATCAAAAGCAAGAAGAAGATTCTTTAAACAGTTATTACAGGAAAATGATAAATATTCATCACTGTAGCCAAGACTGATCATCAGTTATTCAACTTCTCCAGACTACACCCTGTTATTCTGTAGGTAAAAGCATATTTTGCCTACACTTGCAAGTTGAGAATTGAACTTGAGGATCCTGATGAAGAAAGGAATAAGAATGTATATGTACTAAATTAATAATATTTGTGTAATTCTCCCTTTGAGTATCAGTTTTCCAGTCAAGACCATTATACATAAATATGCAAAGAAAAGCAACAACCTTATCAGAATCAGAAACTGCTGTCAACTGAATTTCTTTTATGATGGAAGGAATTATGCTGCTCCCAGTGCATCTAGGTCAAGATTTTTATTAGCATGTTCCTGAGTGTCTTGATGTTTTAGAATATCTGTGTCATTTAGACTTCAACGACAGTTGCTATGCATCCAAGGACACGTAATATGAATATGTACGAATATTAATGCAAAGCTATGAGTAAAACCACGATTTGTGTAATGTACATTTAAAAACATTTCAATATTCAAATGTCCAAACAATTTACTATGTAATCTTCAAATTTAGTCACTTGTTTTTATGGTTAAATTGATTAGTTTATTGAGGGCGGCCATGGAGTAGATCAGTTTAGCCTTAAAACAACAGATGTGAAATAAGAAATATCTTTAGCCAAAAGTTGGATTCTGAATGGAAGATTGAAAGAGAATGGAATAAAGTAGAGTTAGTGTTTTGTTGGAATTAATGTACACTAAAAGCAACAAACTGATAAATGTATTATATCCATAACTTTATATATACAAAGGACACTCTGTATGAATGACAATAGGGAAAATCTTTAAGTCAGCAATATTAAAACAGCATTGTCCTTAAAAAAACAATTGCTGCTATCAGCTCCCAAGTCTGTGTCTGGCCCACAGCAAGTCTATAAAACAATACAAGTAACATCAAAAGGTGCCACCTCTGCATTTTCCATGACTTCATGGCTTGCAGCCAGGACTAATAAGTCACAGCTACAGTAGAAACCAAAATAAAATTCCAAATAGTTGGATATAATAGCAGAGATGGAACCATAAGAGCATCTAAAATCAAACATAAGGAAGATGGGAACAAAATAGAGCATTTTATTTTTTTATCTCAGCAAACTTTTACCTGTAAACTGGGGAGAAACTACTCTTAAATATGACAATAAAGAGGTTATTGGGTTATGAATGTGGTTCCTGCATCCATCTGGTTTGGGATATACTTTTTGGCTGTAAGAGGTGTATTGTACTTTCCAGTTTTTACCTTATAAATCTGTTTGTCCATAGAGTGCTTGGAAGGGGTTCTTGAATTCATTTAGCATTATATGTGGCCATTTTATGTAAACCCTTAATTTTAAATTCAAGTGAGTTGGATAACAAATGTTCTGTACATGTTTACAAGCTATCTAACAGCAAGGTAGTTTAAGAATATATTGCTGAGCATAAATTAATATCATTCTAGGAAGAAAACAGGAATAATGAAGAATGCAATTAAGAAAAATATATTAAAATTTACTAGTTAAACAATTCCATATTGGTTAAAGAATCATAAAAATAGCCAATGCTATTTAAAATATTAATTTAGAAGAGGTTTGCAATCCAGCAAAAACATCTCCAGAAATAAAAGAATCAATAATCCACCAGAAGACTTGCAGGCTGTAACAACTATGAAACAAGAAGCACCAGAAATATTTGGGGGACTGAACTTTGAATGATATGAAGAAAAGTTTTGCAACTGATTTGTATTGATATGACTAAATTTTGAACACTATAGAAACTGAAATAGTAAACATCCTCCCTTCAGTAGCCTACTTCTCTTTAGAAATCCCTTTGTCTCATTCATAAAACTATACATTGTGCTACATGTTTGGACAGTAGTTTTCTTTTTGCGTAGTTTTAGGTAACAAATGACTTGTGTTTTTAAGCTTATGCATACCATGACCTTGTGGCTGATGTCAGTCTTGTCACAAAGGGAATGATTTGCATGCATATTTGTATCTGTTGAAATGTCCGGTACCAATTCCTTTCGATCGAAGTGTCAGGTGGTCACATTGGTCCTTCACTTTGAATATGCGTTTTTCAGTTTTTTGGAAAGGCTTAGAATTCCTTTAACTTTTCTTTGCTGTTCAGAATTAAACACAACATGCCTGTTAAATTAGTCAGATTTGTCTATCAGTTAATTAAAACTCAATATGCCTACTAAATATTTATTGTTATATAAAATTGTCAGCAAGTGTACTTTTATAACCTCTGCTGAGATACTGAATTTTAATCTGAAATTACTATGATTCAGAACTAAAATTCAGGAAAAATAGATGGCCATGAAATTAAAGGATTTCATTAAGATGTAGCAATTTTAATGGCTGTGTAAGGTCTTAGTATGGCTCCTCTGCTGTTCCTCCTATCAATTTGACATAAAATTATAGAACATGTTGGGAATTTCTTAGGTATTTTCCTTGAAATACTGAGTCGGGAGACTGTAAGCACTGAATCCTGAGATGTACTGACTACATACATTCTTGTACAAAGGATAATTTTCCTAACGTTTCTAACTAACTAAAGAAGCAATCAAACTTACAATACAGTATCTTATTTGATCCCAAAGCTGAGTGAAGCTCAGCTTGCTGTCCACTGCCAGGAGTATGTATTGCAAAAAGATATTGCTTTTGCACAACTCCCTATATAAATACAGTTGATAGAAAATTTATATTACCCCATTAATTCTTTCTCCTGATGTCAATACTCATTTACTCAGAAAGAGAGAGATCCTGATCTCCAAAGCCAGCAGATCAGTGTTCAGTTAAGGAAAATCCTCTCATGTTCTATGCGTTCTCTCTTATGTACTATAAACTGTCATTATCTGAAAGTTTGGGAATGCTGAATAGTTTGTTGCATGATTTTGTAGGCATCTGTTATTAACCTTTGTCTTTGGTAGAGCTGAGATAATCTGAGAGATATTATACCTCGCTAAAATTATATATTTTTTTTTCCCTTATGTGAAAGTAAAACCTCTGCTATGTGCTGAAACAATATCAGACATCATCTCCTGCTGAGCTGTACATTGTAATTAATTATATGTGAAAAGTTTAATAAAGTATTTCTTCAATTACTATTGTTATTTGCCTTAACTGTACTGAAACACGTATCTTTACTGCCACCGCAAGAGTGGTCTAAATATCCTGAGTTCCAATTCTGATGAATTACATTAGTATATTCAAACAGAAAAAAAAAAAAAAATTACAAAATTTACAAAATTAATAATTTACAAAAAAACATTTCTCAATATTTTGACAAGAATGTTCTCACTTCATTTGTTTATAGTGACTGAGAGTCCATGCATTTTATTAACATCTACAAAACATGCATGTTGTTCCACTAAAGGGAAGGAAGGATGGCCTGTTGATAGTGACAGTAAAAGACTCAAGAGATCTGTGCTCAATAACCTTCTCCATCAGTTTCCTTCCTGTACAGTATTGGCAGGGCTGTTGCAATGCTGAAATGCTTTTTGATATCCTGGCTTTTAGACTATCAATTTTCCATCTGTTATATGAAGATAATAATACAGCTGTGTAGATATTTGACCTAACTATGTAATTACAGAAGAAAATAAACAAAATCTTATGTACTACTTACACCTCAGCCTCATATATGTATTCCACTCTGTATTTTTGGAAAGAGAAAAAGAAAAGATAATATCTTTGAGCCTTAAAAACAGAGTGGCTTGATATAACCTGGGTGAGCAATGTCCAAGAATCCTTTGGGAGACTAACATTTGCCATAGGCCAAAAGTGAGGGTCTGCCCTTGTAGTTTAAGCACACAATAGCAAAACAGTGTCTGGGAATATACCCTGGCTTGGTTTAACTTCCTAGTATAGGTGCAGCCTTTTCCCATTCTGTGATTTTGTATGAATAGGGGGAAATAAGATGTAGATACAATGAAATCAGGACTGTCATAGTTGAAAGTATTTTTTTTTTTTTTTTTTTTTTTTTTTTTTTTTTTTCCTGAGATAGAACAGAAGTTCCTTGGTAAAGTCTGCATGACCTTCACCAGCTTTTAGAAGCTCATCTTCTATTAGGAGGTGTTTTCAATTCCAGCATGCCCCAATGAGCAATATCATTCCACATTTCAGATACATGCCAGCAGTCAAGGGCTACTCAACCATTTTCATAGAAGCTGATCAAAAACCTTTAGGGTTTTCACTGACTTCCCCTTTTTTGGAACCACAGCCTTCCTGTTCTCTTCAAGGAGCATGCATAAAGGACATCATGGTAATGCTCATGACTAGGTGACTCTTCACATAGAGGTCACTGTTTACTCAATTTTGCCTTGAAATGTGTGAATGAAGCTCATAAACAAGAAAGTCAGCAGGTTTCTGTGTGAACCGGATTCAGACAGACTTGCACAGCTGTAACCACTACTGTGGGTATTTCCATACTTAGCTCCACAGTGTAAGTGCCTACAAAGCCTTTTAGGAAAGAGATGCTCAGCCAAAAGCTTTTAACAAGTGCCAGTTCTATTTTTAAAATTTGTGTCAAGATCCTGTGTTTGAAAACCACATTTTTGTTTTATGTGACTTAACAACCTGAGGTTGACTGCAGTTAAGTGCCATGGTTCAACTAGGAGTACAAACACAAACTGGACAGGCAGAGAGGGAAGGTAGAGTATATTCTTCCTAGTACCACGTGTCTGTGAGTCTACCCTCTATGAAACCAGTACTATGCCAGAACATGGGGTAATATGCCTCCTTTTCTTGGATGACATTGCTATTTCTTGTAGAGATGTCCGGCTGGGGTCCTAAATTACTGTGTAAGCCATTCAGGAATGGACTGTCTTATTTCCCCAGCTGATGTACTGATTCTTTTATAATTCACCCACAGACCCAACACAGTTTTTTCCTCCTCTCTCACAGGTACAGGAATCGCTGGAGGCATAAAGGTAAAAGAATCACAAAGCTGGCAACAATTTAGAAATGTTTTAATAAGGGAATTATTCATCAGCACAATGATTCATGCTCACCAGTTTTCCAGAGGAGATGGTCACAGCACTTTTTTCCACTGGGAGGAGGGAGACAAGAGGCAAACAGGCAAAGTCAGTTCCCAAGGTTTGGCTCCATATTCAGGAGAAATGGATGTGAATTTTCTCATCTTTCCTTCAATATTTTCTCAGCTCCTGGATGTGTGGGAGGAAAAGGAAGTTATTCAGAATCAATTATGACTTTCCACTACGTTACTGCATTTTGGACTAGTGTAAGTCTTATGTCTACAGCCCATTGTCTCTTGTATGAACTGATTCCTTCCTACCTCCCTATTGTTATCTCTCAATCACTCCTATGTGAAAGCAGTTTCAACGCAACCGAAATATAAATACCTATACAAAGACTACTAAGGTATTCTTTCAGGCCTGATTAAAATCCCTTTAAATGTGTAGAAAGACTTCCAAACATTAAATTTGGTTTTGGTTTGTGTCTATGGTATCAAAACCATATTTGGGAGATCTCTGATATTAGGCAGTGTTATCCACTCAGGAGCTGTAATATATGAGTAATATAAGCCAGCCTTACTCAGAAAATGGAGGAAAGAACAAATCAAAGCTGTGACCCCTCCAGCAAAGAGGAAAAATAACATAATTTTTAAAATATCTGTTTGAATTCAATGTGGTTTCTTGGAGATCATCCAGAAATGATGTGCTGATGGTTCCTTATATTTTTAAAGCTTTCAGTCTTCTCACATTATTGATACAGAATTTTGCCCCACCTACAAATTTAGTACATAACAAGAAAGATGTGTTCTATTAACAACGTTAGATTTTTAAATGTATTCCCTCTTCTATAACTAGTTGCAAGCTCTTTACTTAAAGAAATAAGATATTTTTAGAGGATGGAAAACTAAATGTTTTTTAATTGTTTCCAGGTGTTTAAGAACAAATAAAAAGGTCACATGTTAACCTATGTTTTATGTGTAAAAAGGAATCTACTGCAGATAAATATATGTGCTGATGTTGACCATTAAATAATCCATTTTCAAGGTGTGTGGTCTTATTAAGTTTGGAAATTCACATACAACTCACACTTACGTACCTCTGTTTCTAGTAGCAAAGGTATTTTGTTA
Organism: Nettapus auritus; assembly: GCA_011076525.1. Lineage (NCBI taxonomy): Eukaryota > Metazoa > Chordata > Aves > Anseriformes > Anatidae > Nettapus > Nettapus auritus. Next base: position 107,457,216 of record CM021765.1, on the reverse strand, counting down.
TACCAAACACCACAGCCTGAAACTGACATCATTCTTTGGCAGACGTGAATATTTTGTATTGTAATTGTTGGCTTGCATGTCAGAACACTCCCGCTGTCTATTAAACAAAACGATAAACTCGTGCTTTGGGTGTTTTGCCAAACCTTTCTATTGGCTAAGCAAATAAAGGTTTCATCAACAGCTAAAGGACTTAGTTTATGTGTACCATTTGCATATGTGCAAGACAGAGGTGCCTTGGTACACGAACAGTCACTTGAACATTATATTTTTACTTCCTCATTTAAATGCTTTCAGCAAACATTCCTAGGAAACTAGGGTCTACCGGGGGTCATAAACAGGGTCTAAAATGCCCTCTACATCTATAACTCTTCCTCTATAGCTAGATTTGAGTGGGAGTTCCCAGATGCGTTCTGTTGTAAAATAAGACATTTTGAGCATTATGGAAAAAATGTTGACAATCATTGTTGCAGTGAGCAACATTTCTGGCAGTGACATTAGAAATATTTTAGTTTCAGTATTTAGAAAATATTCAGATAAAGTGAATTTTTATTCCTACAAATTAACATAAATCTCAGCCTTAATCTCATGTTAACTTTTTTAACCAGAAAAGCTGCAAAAATTTCAGAAAATGAGGAAGAAATCTATAAAGAGGATGAACGCTATTTAAATTTTGTGCTATGAGTATAACATGTTATTGAGCTAGATTAGTAGATACATGGCTCATAAGCAGCTTAACTGAAAAAAAAGCTGAGTCTCTTCAGTGGTCAGAAAGAAACTTTTTTTTCTTCCTTTTTTTTTTTTTTCCCCCTTTTTTTTTTTTTTTTTTTTTTTTTTTTCCCCTGGAGAAACCTTACCTTTGCTCAGATTCAGTCAGTATTTATGGACACATGTAAATCACTATTTGAGAATATTGTTGATGGGTGCTTTAATTCTTGTTTGTCTAGAATTCCCCAAAACAAATTGCAATTTGATATTAATATTTCTTTTCAATCATATTGGTTTCTGGAAACTGCTGCTTACTGGTAAAATAAGTCAGCACTTAAGTGTTCTCTGGAATTTTTCCAGTTAGGTAAACTGAAATGCAACTAGTAACCAATATCACATGTAAAAAAAAAAAAAAAGAAAAAGGAAAGGAAAGGAAAGGAAAGGAAAGGAAAGGAAAGGAAAGAAAAGAAAAGAAAAGAAAAGAAAAGAAAAGAAAAGAAAAGAAA
>CM021765.1:107396546-107449041 GCA_011076525.1 Nettapus auritus | reverse complement strand
TTATTTTATTTTATTTTATTTTATTTTATTTTATTTTATTTTATTTTCTGTCTATGAACATTTCCTTAGAAATGCAGAATTCTGCTGTATAACTGTGGAGATGCAGGGATCATGTTTTTTTTTTTTTTTTTTTTCCAATTCCTATTTCTGATATTAAGTAGGAAGTAGATTCCAGATGCTGGACTTATTCCTGTTTCTAATTGCCTGGTTTGAGGGGAAATAATTGTGGTCAAAACACCAGTCAACAAAATTACTGTTTAGTGTATGTGGTGATCTGCCAACTTGCAGAGAATGCAAGTTCTGTGTGGTAGAGACAAAGAACAGCCTAAGCCAAGTTTACTTAGCTGTTCAAAATGGTAGTTGTGCATGAACTTCAGGGTAGTGGAAAGCTTGACTGGTCCTCTGCAAAATATTGAGAGTCACTCAGAAAACTCTGAAGATCTAGGGATTGAGTTTCAGAAGGTCCTGATGTACTTCATTTTTAACTTCAGTCTATCTCAGTTGACGAGTTGCATCATCTTAACACCTGTTAAGAAAGGCATTTCATAGATTTTAAAATGGGACATGCTAAAAAAAAAAAAAAAAATGTTTTTAATAGCAGGTTACTGCTTCTCTGTACTCTATCAAATATGTGGATCAAATTTTGACATGTTCCTTATAAATGAAATATATATTTAAAGTATGCATGGTTATGGAAAAGAAATATGATTGTGTGACACTGTTAAGCCTAACAAGTGAGACGTGAAACATATTCTGATCCCAGGTTTCAGAAATCAGTTCCATAGTCATCTACTATGAAAAATCAATCTGTGATGTCTCTTTTCTCCTTCTAGGAAAATGGTAGCTTGATAAAGGTTGCCACTCAACAGTTTTGGATAATGCATTTATCCCCTCAATACTGAGGGTAGATAATTTAATTATTTATTTAGATTCATAGAATCATAGAAGCATCTAGATTGGAAACGACCTTCAAAATCATCAAGTCCAACCATCAGCCTGACTTACCACATCTTATCATTAAACCATATCCCTTAGTGTCATATCCATACGTCTGTTAAATACCTCCAAAGACAGAGACTCCACCACTTCCTTGGGCAGCATGTTCCAATGGCTTTTCATCCTCTCTGTGAAGAAATTCTTCATAATTTCCAATCAAAACCCCCTTTGGCACAACTTGAGACTGTTTATTTGCATCCTATCACTTTCACCTGAGAAAAGATATTAACACCCACCTCGCTGCAACCTCCTTTCAGGTAGTTGTAGAGGTCTCCCCTCAGCCTTCTCTTCTCCAGACTAAACAACCCCAATTCCTTCAGACACTCATAAAAGTCAGGTTTTCTAGTTTGTTCACCACCTTCATTACTTTTCTCTGCATATGCTCAGGCAACTCAAAATCCTTCTTGCAGTGAGATGCCCAAAACTGAACACAATAGTTAAGGTGCAGTCTCACCAGTGCCACGTACAAGGGGACAATCACTTCCCTAATCCTGCTGGCTACACAACTTCCGATACAGGCGAGAATACCATTGACGTTCTTGGCCACCTGGCTACTGGCTCATGTTCACCTGCCTGTCAAACAGCATTCTCAGACCTTTACTCCTGGGCAAGTTCCCAGACACTCTTTTCCAAACCTATACTCCCCCATTCAGTCATTATGACCCAGGTACAGGACCAGGCAGTTACCCTTGTTGAATATTCTCTAATTGGACTCATCACACCAATCTAGCCTACCCAGATACCTCTACAAAGTCTTCCTCACCTCAAGGACATCAACAGTTCTGCCTATCTTGGTATTGTCTACAAACTTACGGAGTGTGCACTTGAACCCCTCATCCAGATCAGTGAAAAAGTATTAAACAAAACTGGCCCCAATACTGAGATCTGGGAAACACCACTGGTGATTGGCCACCAACTGTACCGAACTCCATTCACCGGGACTCTTTGAGCCAGGCCATCCAGACAGTTCTTCACCCAAAAAAGTGTACACGTTTCCAAACCACGAACAAACAAAGAGCAGAAAAGTTCAGAATACTGCCTATTGCTTTATATAACTGAATATTTGTTTTAGTCTTCCACAGCATTATGGCATTTTTGTGCCTTCCAGAAGTGCATTATGTAGTGTAAATAAACAGTTCTTTTTTTTTTTTTTTTTTTTTTTTTTTTTTTTTTTTTTTTTTTTTTTTCTGCTCCGGGGAAAGAATTGCACGCACAAGCACAGGTGTTTTCTTGGATATTGCAGTCCTCCTGAACAAAATATTATGTTAGTCTGCAGTGAATGCTGGTAGTCCTTTCACTGCAAAGGACAGTGTGGTTTTTAGAGAAATCTGAATTTTCCTTCTGCAATTTCAGATCAGTTATTGAGAAAGCTCTGTCTCCTGCAAAGATCTGCTACATTTTGTCATTGTTCCTAGGAAACCTGGCTTTGGATAAACATCAAACTGTTGGGAAAAAGATTAACCTTTAAAGAATAAAGTACTGCTGTGCCTGGGGATTATTATTAGCTGTGCCTGTAACTAAGTCCTAGTCATTTTTTTAATGTGCAGCAGAGCATGTTCTTCTATTGGAAAGGGTCAAAAGTGCTATATGTGACAGTAAGAGCTTAGTATTTAGAAGACAGCCAAAGCTATGGCTTTTATTTTACCAAATTTGGGTATGTGTCTTCAATTAGTCTCTACCATTACTGTAAGCTTTCCAAAGCTGCTTTCCCTTGCCCACCAGCTACCTTCCTCAGATTCAGCTTTGTCTGGTCTCCCAGTTCTTCATATGGACTGTTCCAGGCATGGAACAATTCTGGAGCCCAGATCATGAACAATTTAATCTGCGTGTTTTTTTCTAATTTCTTTACAAATCATTTGCAAATTACCTGCAAGTAAATTTTTGAAGGACCAGAAAAATAAGTATTTCTTTCCTAATAATCTAACAAGAAACTTTTATCACATGCCCTTAAACATATCTCTGTGAATGTGTAAGAGACTCATTTTCCTTGTCACTAAACAGTTCACTTAGTCATGAGACTGTTTCTAGAAAATGTTTGAAGTACGGTTTGATCTTCAAAAAATATTTAATAGATTAATCTGTTTAAATGAGTAGAAAATCAGACTGATCTGAGAATCCAGATTTTTTCTGAGTTGTCGTGTTCTCTCTACTAGACGTGCCTCTAATCAAATACACCCTTGGTAATTCAACAGGAAAAGGAACTATCTCTAGCAATAAAATTGTGTACCACAAAGCCACAGAACCATTGAGCCAGTATCAATTTTCAAACCTAAGAGAGAACTATTACTATTTCTCAAATGTTTTTTGTTTGTTTGTTTCTTTGTTTTGCTCTTTGAAGCCTAGTATATATAGCACAGTGAATTCTGCAAGAAGTATTCATGCAGAATAAGGCAGTAAGATAATTTATGTGTCCAAGTTGTCCTTTCTGCAAGGCATCTAACTGACTCTCTTACAAGCATACCATTCTCACTTTGTGCAATACATTGGTCTTTTATATTAATTTCTGACAGGTTGACTTCTAAGTTGCACCCCAATGCACTTCTCACATTGACTAAACTTTTCCAAATCAGCTGTATCTAGATATCAAGACCTAAATGATGTTAAAATTGTGATTTTTTTGTTTTGTTATCAAATAACAGTTATTCAATAAATTGGTCATATGATTCAATTCCAAATATTTGAGCAAATGGAACAACAATTATGAAATCCAGTTAAGTGTATAACATTGACAGGCTGGAGTATTTCTACTAACTAGAGTTTTCCTGATCCCTAATCCCTTTTTTTCAGTATAGAGGAAATATGTACCAAGTTTATCAGATCCGTATCTCCCAGATGCATTCATTAGCCAAGGTCCTTCCTGTCTCAAAGGGTGTTCCCAGTAAATGTAGTTTGGCTTGCAGTTTCTGTGACCTGATTCACAACAGGAAACTTCAGAATGGTATCCCCTCTTCTCATGGTACTTGAACTGTTTTTGAGCAGAGATGATCATGAAATAATCATTAATGACTTCTAATTCTTTACTCTTATGTGATGTAGTTTTAGATTACAGATGTATTGCTGTAAGTCCATAAGTCTATTTTTTTATTAAAAATTGAATATCAGTGCAAGAGCTCATCTTAATATTTTATGTTTAATATTGAAGGAAAGCATGAATTAGACATGAATTAATAGCTATAGACCTCTCTCAAATGATTCATAATATCAACACTTGAGGCAAGGATGAGACAAACTGTACCACTGAATTCTGGATTAGCAGTACATGTCTACAAACAACAACAAATCTAAAGGCTCAAATGTATGCTAGAAAATACTGCATGGAAAGAGCTTTTGAAGAGGGACTGGAAAAACTAAATATAATTAGATAGGACAGGGAAATAAAATCTATGTGTACTCATACTGATGAAATCACTGGCTTGGGATTGAGGATTCTACAGACACCCAAATGGGCAGTCAAACTTACAAATCCCCAAAACTGCAGTACAAACATTGAATAATGCAATAATTTCCACACACTGTGAATTTAACTTCCTATCAGAAATCAGGAAGTAAAAAAAAAAAAAAAAAAAAAAGAGAGAGAGAGAATAGTTAATCTTTATTAATTAATATATTGCTCTTCAAGATAAATTCAGTATTGATTTTTGAAGAGGAAATCATTTGTGATCAACCTAATAACCCACTGAAATGAGATGACAGTTGTGGTAGGTGAAAGGAAAGCAGTGGATGTTGTTTATTGTGACATTTGCAAGCCTTTTGACACCCTTGACCATAACATCCTCATTGACAAACTGGTGAAGCATGGGCTAGATAAGCTGATTGTGAAATGGACTGAGAACTGGTTGAACAGCCAGTTTAAATGATTGCCATTGGCAGCAGCTGACGTCCAGTTGGAGGCCAATCAACATATATCACTGAAGTGGTATACCACAAGGGTTGACAGTGGGTCCAATACTGTTTAACATCTTTAATTATTTGGGCAATGGGAACTCAGCAAGTTTGCATATGACCCAAAACTGAGAGGAGTGGCTGACACACAGGTAGTTGTGCCACTATTCAGAGAGGCAAGATAAGTGGTCTGTCAGCAATCTCAAGTAATTTAAGAAAAGTAAGTGCTTAGTCCTGACACTGGTGAAGAATAACCCCATGTTCCAGTACGGGCTCAGGACTGACTGGCTCTGGAGAGAAGGAACTGGAAGTCATGATGGGCACGACACTGAACAGGAGTCAACATTGCATCCTTGTGGCAAAGAAGGCCAGCAACATCCCAGGTTATATTAGAAACTGAATTTACAGAAAGTCAAAGTGACTGGTCCTTCCTCTCTGCTCAGCACTGATGAGACATGTCTGGAGTTTTGCATCCATTTCTGGGCTCTGCAACATTAGAGAAACAAAGATGTACTAGAGCGAATCCAGTGAAGGTCCACAATGATGATTAAGGGACTGGAGCATGTCGCATACAAGGAGAGGCTGAGATCTAGAATTGTTAATGTTGGAGCACCAAGGGAGGTCGGGAGGTCTTATCCATGTGTATAAATACCTGAAGAGGTGGGGATTAGAAACAAACTCTCCCCAGTGGTGTCCTTTGGCAGGATGAAAAACAATGGGCACGAAAAGAAATACATGAAATTCCATCTGAACACAGACTTTTTTTTTTTTTTTTTTTTTTTTTTTTTTTTTTTTTCTGTGTGGTTGGTCAGAGATGGGATCAGATTACTGAAGAGTTATGAATTCTTGTAGAGATTCAAAACATGACTACTCTAGTTAACCCTGCTCTTACTACAGTGGGGTCTGCTAGGTGACCTCCGGAAGTCCCTTCCAACCTCAACCATTCTCTGATTTGGGGAAACGTTGAATCAAAAAAGAAGAGAAAGAAAAATGGCTGTGAACAAATAGAGTTTCATTACAGAAGAAATATCACACACCATGATGGAGATATTTCACTCTGTTCTGCAACAAGCTTTCATTAAAGCTATCAAAGAATATTAAAATGATAGTGGACTATAAGAAAAATACCAGTAAGAATGATATTGAAGAGATTCAGTCAGGCCCTTTTGACATATAAAAATTAACTGTAGATGCTTAATAGCAACTACAATCTACTAGAAGATATGGATAAACAAAACAGTTTTTCGTAACAGGAATGAGTATTAGACGTGAATGGCAATTTCTTTTTACCTTCTTAGAGTAAGAAAAGTGATATTATATATTCTCTTGTGATAACTGAATATATTTGCTCTGTGCCAAGGATTTTTTTTTTGTTTCTTCTGTTTCTTCTTGCTGCACAATATCTTTCTTGGGCTAAAAAGTCTTAGAGAATCAGCTGATTGAAATGGTATTTGAGACTACCATAGGTACCATCGGGCCATATACAGCTTGCCTTGAGAAAGGAATGTAGAATTGTGAAGAACTGGGCCAAACTAAAAGCTTTTCATAGTCTTGATGGTAGGTCCTGCAACACACAGGTTAATACTTCACAACTGATGGGTTCTACAAACAACCCAAGCCAACCCATTTTGTCAGGCTGGATACTGCTAATGAAGGGAAGTGGAACCAGTTGTGTCCTGAACTATATTAGTTGCTGATCTCAGCTCAACACCAACTTTAAAGAATTCTGCATTCTTGTTAAGTTATGAAAGCACATATGTCATGTGAACAGGGGTTGGCTCATGGACATATGCTACAGTGCTGTTTGTAGTGCAGGACCAATTTGGTAGTAAGGTGTCCAAAGAGAAATAATTCCTCATGATAAGTTTTCAATATCACCTGTCAAACCATTGCAGAAGCATAACACAAAGGCTTCAATGTCCTCAAATGGACATGGTTGCATTAAGCAGAAGAGTACAAGCAGCAATTCAGACACTGCAGATCTTGCCCAATTAATTTCATTGAGACTGCTTCAGCGTTTGAAGGTCAAAAAGAATTTCAAAAGTTATGAAGATCATTTAGTCTGATCTCGAGCCAAGCACAGGACCTGAAATGTTATAGGCTATGTAACCAAACCATTAACTGCTTTGCTGCTCTAAGGGTTAATTGACAAATCTACATTATGAGTCCAAATATGATGTATCTCAGTCAACAGATAGGAGGTTTTCTTGTTATGCAGGAATATTAATGATACTTGATTTGTTAATTATGTTGAGGGAAAATAAATGTATTTTGTTTCCTAATACCACAAGGCTTTGTTGCTTTTCTCAACAACAGGGAATATAACAGAAAAGTTGTAACTATAGGAGCCATTTTCCTTAAACTGAGAGGCTTTAATTTTGGAGTCTTTAATAGTCCACTTCTATTTTGTTGACAGAGCCAGCAGACGTCAGTGGAGTAGTTGTCTAGCTTATCTTTATGTGCTAGTGTACAGTTCATAAGAACTGTGGTGTGGAATTCAGCCATCTTGATTGTTGTCATATTTGTTGTGTTCAGAATTAAGCAAAGATTTGTCAAAGCAAAGGGCTGGTCTTCAGATCTACTCTTTCATCAAATTAATCACCTATGATGTTAAAAAACATATATAAAGTATTCATGTATAAAGCAATGTATACTTTTGTTGGATTTTATACACACATGAACAAATATATGTATGCATGTGCACAGTGTAATCAATAAGGAATTTAAAGAGACACAACACATCCTTATTTTATTTTACCTTGGCCCTGTGTCTATTTGTTTATTCTTTAGTTGCTTGGTGACTGTCAAGTTTGAATTAAATCTCTTTCCTTTTCCTACAACGCTCACTTATTTGAGAAGGTGGCCAACAGGAATACTGGCTTTGTTATTTATGTTTCCAACTCAGAAGCTGTCCCAGTAAAAATAAAGTGTATTGGAGTTAGACAAGAAATCATTGCATTCACAGAAATGGGCAGTGGCACCCTTTCCCTCATTCCCACCAGGGGTCAATGAAATTCAAATAAATATTGTGACTCATTCCTTGCTCAAAATTTCTTGCTTCAGTAAATCATAGCTTGATTTACTGAGTGACATAGTAAAGAAGGCTTGAGGCTTGGAATGTAGTGAAATACATATACAGGTGCACAATAGGAGCTGAGTTCTGAGTTTTACCAAGGCTGATTTACTAACATCTTACAATTTAATGGCTTCACTTTTTTTTTTTTTTTTTTTTTTTTTTTTCCAGAAGTGTGTGTTCTTATGTCAATATGTGTTTTTGACAAATATGAAGGACTGTAGCCTCTAAATTTTTATCCATCCTTTGTGTACCCTTTTCACTTGAAAATCAGGATTTATGAGCTGAAAATGAATCGCATGCTTCATGCATACCGTATTTTATTTATTTATTTATTTTAATTCAAACCTCACAACACCATCTCAACTTCTTTAGCTTCATCTAGGCTTCATGAATTTCATTCTCATAGACACATTCAAATGCACAGAATTAGAAGGATTATTATTATTATTTTTCTTCCATGAGTGTATTACATTTTATTGGATAAGGAAAGTTAAAAAGATAAAGTGGTGCATACACTTTCTGTAACTTCTTTCATAAATTTATATGGCTAATGAAGAATGCAACATTACTATATCTTGTGGAAGAACATGAAGACAAAAACCATGTTGAATTCTAAATAATATTTGTGTCTGGGTTCTCGATGTTCTGCTACAAACAACAAACTCCCTGCTTCCAAGGGAATGGGGGCATGAGTGTCTTTCTGTTTACCTCTGTATTAAGGGTCTTCCTGCAACCCACTACATTACTCCCTTAGTTCAAATCAGAAGTAGGCTTTTAAGGAGAACTCCAGATTATTTTCATTTGCTGCTCTTTGTTTGGATCATGGAGCAGTCTCAAGTGTGTGAGAATGATGCCTTTGAGATAAAATTAAGATGAAAAGGCACCTGATACATTCAAGCCATAAATGGACATGCAGTACATGCTACACATTCAAACTAATCCAAACTAGAACCTCTCTGAAGTATATATAATATAGGTTCCATTTCCTCAATATCAGTTCTTTCATTCAACAGAGCCACTATTTGTGAATGAAGACATTGACCTGCTTTGTGGCAGACTGGGTGTGCTTTGAACCTGAATGGAGGAGGAGGATTCTGTTGTACAACAACTCCTGACATTCAGTAATTTTCAAATTACATTGAAGCCTGGGTATGTTACACACACCCCCAAAACCTGATATGCTAAGATGACACATATTTGCAGGTAGACTTCTGGTTTGTCTTCAAGAAATTAACTTCAGGAACTTAAATGTCTTTTGACAAGATGACAAAAGTTTGTGATTTGGTTTGAAGCTGGAACCAATAAATTTAAAGGGAAGCTTCTTTTTGCAGAAAACATTACAGATGATTCTTCTGGGCTTCTGAAGGAAGCGGAGATTTAGGGCTATCTGACTGCTCTGTCTAGACATGGTGCTGTCTGTTGCCACCATGCTGGAGACCTGTGTGGCTTCCTACTTGGCTTGGTCTCCTTGTGGAACAGCCCTGCTTTCACTGCTCTCTCACTGCTGACTATGGTAAAATCTATTTTCAACCTTCCCATCTCCTTGGAAAGCAACTTCTGAAACCCTCTTGTATTCTTCACTGTCACAGGGCAAGCTAAAATGTGAGACAAGGTCTAGAGAGAGGATGTGATGGCCATCTGTAATTTGTAATAGAGTCAGGGTTATGGTGTAGAAAATTAAATATATATATATATACACATGTATCCTTGAGTCATTGAAAATCCTAACTTCAGGATAACACACCAGAGTTATGAGGCATAGGATGAAACCTGCATTACCAAAGCATAAGGGAACTTTTAACATAACAAGCTTATCCCTTGAGGGAAGGGATGTGGATGGTTGGTGATACATCCTATTTCCTTGTGATCTGTATTTCTTCTTTATGAAGAGTGAAGTCTTGGCCTTGATTGTACCTCTGAACTCCTGAGGCTGGGTGAAGACCAGCTGTTCAAACAAAGCAGAAATGATGACAACTACTGGCACACGGGAGAAAACACAGTGAAGAATTCTGGGTATGTAGGAACACTGAGATTTGACATTTTTACAAGGAAAGTAAATGCACAGGACATCCTAAATTCCTACCTATTAAAAGAATCTTGTTAAGAAATTAAGTACAGTGATAGAAATGTATGACTGGATTTGTACTTTAAAATGAGGTTACCATAACACTTGATTAATGCTGTTTGAGTCATACTGCAATTGCAGTGCATATACATACTGTGCAAAGATTTATTATGCAGTAAAAAAGTCTCATTAGAGAGATGTGTGGATATTCAGTGCTATATCATCCTAGCCTCCTTTAAGCTCCAGGATTGATTTAAAACCTTGTTCTATTTTATGGAAAAGTTGGCAATTCAAGTACTTTCTTCTGACAACATTAGGGACATTTAGATATTTAGCATCCATTTTTGATTTAAACAAATAGAAATTTTATGCTCTTAAAATTAGGAAAAGGACAAAAAAAAAAAAAAAAAGACTTCTTAAATACCATTTTTTTTTGTACTTATTTCTGTTTAATTATTTTTGTTTGTGAGGTTTTTTTTTTTTCATTCTTTTCTGAAATGTTTTTATGCATTTCAGTGCAAATTGGCTATCAGAAATCTTTTGCTATTAAGATGATGAGTACTTTTTCTTCCATCTTTCTTGGGAACTTAATGGAAAAATTCTGTGTGAGCACGGACTCGTATGAATGTTTTAAATTCAACATTTTCAGAGGGTTAAGGCCAAATTCAGATCACCTGCTAAACAAGTGAATTTGAATTCATTGTTTTGTAGTAATCTTGGTTTCTCTATAACTCATTTTTATAGGAGTCTGCAGATTTCGAAATATTTTGAAAGAGGGCTTATTGGCAGTTTATAGACTTAATGAAATATGGGGGATGTCTTGTCACCTTCTTATCCCCACACTTATGATGAGCCCTCTCTATTGTCAGATGACTCCCCATCCTCAAAGAATTTGGATGAAACCAAATTTTGAGGACCAATTTGAAAAGAAAGCTTGAGAGCTTGAGGCATGTTCTATGAAGCACTCAAATTTAAGCCCAGAGTCCTAGAACTAGGTATAACTTCTTATATCTTAACATCTTCTGACAGCAGATAGCATCAGCATCTATTGAGATATACAAAATTATTTCATGATGAAGCTAACATGTTGATTAACAGTTTTCTCAGATTAGTTAATTTTGAAATCCCCTAATAACTGTTGAAATAGCTTGTCCTTGAGTGAAAAATGTAAATATGTGGTTAGACTTAAAAAAAGGCTATCACATATGATCAGACTCTATGACAAAGAACCTATTATTACTGGTTTAAGAAAAACAACCAACCACCACCAACAACAAAAACAACAAATTGAAGTTGTTTCTGAAGGACGTTGTTTCTGAAGGAAAAATGAGTCTTGGGACCACATTGTTGACCTGGTCATCTGTGAGGAAAATAATTATGTGAGCATGTCTTTGTTTCATCTGCCTGAGCCAACTTGATTTTTTTAACAAAATTTGTTAGATGAATGATGTTTTCAAGGACAGTCAATCCCTAAAAGTTTATTGAAAACAGAAAGCCAGGAAGAGAACAGTAAAGGATGAATTATACTATGGAGTATGGAATATTGAGTATCCACTACTATGGAATACTGGAGTGTTCACCTGTCTTTGAAATAAGGGAGAATTTGGGGCTGGACTTCACATATTTTTGGCTACAAGCCACCATACTCACATTAACAAGAAAACTTGCTTTTACTTTGTCTTCTTGTATGAATTTACTTGGTGGTGGATCTTAGCCTTTATCTAAAAGTAGATCTGATTTCTAATGATAATGCCTGGAAACTCTCAGTGCTGTCATAAATTTTATCAAAGAAGGAAATATTTGCCTGAATATTTTCTAATATTTGATAGCAGATACTTTCCATGAAGACTCCTCCCTCCCTGTACCCATTTTTTCTTACGCTGTGTCTATTACAGTAGAAAAATAGATTCGTGGAGACAGTTAATTTCGTGAAGTGCAGGGCTGAGTTAAGTTCAACTGAGAGGCATTGAATAGGAGAAGAAAATGACACAAAGCTTGTTTCCACCTTTTCAATAAAAATAAATAAATAAATTAATTAATTAATTAATTTCCCCTCATTCTTTCCCATCCCTTGATCCCTCAAACTTTTCAGCCACATATAGAGCTTTCTCCAAGACCTTTCTCCAATGCCTCCAAGGTTAATATAAACCTTCTGCTATACCTATGTGGTGGATGGTACCTGTTGGAGTCACAAGTAATGATGAGTAATCTGTAGCAGACTGATATGATGGCCTTTTTGTGAAATATAAAATCTCCAAACCTGACTGCCACTTACAAGCAGCTATCCTCAGAGATCTGAAATCACAGTAAAAGGTTGTGTGTATGTATGTTGGAACTGGCTGTGATATTCTCCCCACTACATTGTTAATGTTTACAACTCAATTGAACACATAAGTAAAGCAGAAAAACACATTATTTATTCTTGGAATCTGTATTTCATTTTCCCAAAGATCAGCTAGAAAAGTGTTTCTTACTCTCCATGTTAGCTTTTCTTCAGTGTCACAGACATCTGTAAACTGTCTATAGAAACAAAGAAAGCCTCTAACTAGAGAGCCTAAAGATGACAGTGTGTAGAGTCTCTGATGTGCTCTTCTGCTGCCAGGAACACTTTCCTCTAAGTTTGTTTATGTAAACAGTAAAATGAATTAAAATATATGATTAAAAAAATTAATCTTCTTTCCTCCTGTGGACCTAATCTCACATCCTCAAAAAATCTTGTTTTGCCATCTGTATGGGTCATCTTTATTTATTTATTTATTTTTTTCCCAACATGTGCTTAGATTTACAAAAGAAAATAATTGTTTACTAATTCCAAGAGAAATCATGAGTGTCCTGGAAAGTTATTTTTATCAGCACTAGCAGCACTCTAGAACAAATAATCGATAAAATGTCTTTATACATAAAATGTGTTCCCTATCACCCTTATTCTCTCAAACCTTTTTTTAATTATTTTTAAATATTAGCTTCTAAATGTGGCTAATTTTTAAATAAGCATAGTTTATGGAATGCCCTGTCAGATGCTTCCACTAGCTCATTTAAAGCTGGGCTATATAATAGATCTAATAATTTTTCAACAGAACTGTTTTATTTGGAAGGGTGTTTAATAAAACACCCTTGAAAGGAAAAAGGAAGGGAAATCATTGTCCTAATTCTGCAAGAAATGAAATCCTTGAAGGTTTTAAAAGTTCCATGGAAACTTTGTTTTTCTAGCTTTATCTGTGTAATAGCTGTACAAGAGTCTAATCACCTTCTTTATTAAAATAAAAATAGAATAAAAAAATACTAGCAATCTAGCAACATAGCTGGTATTACCTTAATTTCATGTTTTTGAAAGCTAAGGTTTTCAGAAATACTAGAATGTACTGGGAAAGGCAATCAGATCTTGTGTTTAGTATAGAAAAGCATAACTGCATGTTATACACAGTAGTGCTCTAAGTGTTTGTAGTGGATTTACGTGGCAAGGTTTTGGTAGCAGGGGGCCATAGGGGTGGCTTCTGTGAGAAGGATCTAGAAGGATCTAGAAGCTGCCCCATGTTTGATAAGGGCCCCACTGCTCACTACAGGTGAGCCAATAAGTGCTGTTTTGCGCCTCTGTGAGAGCATATTTAAGACAGGAAAAACAAAACAAAAAAAAACAACACTGTGACACACAGCAGCTGGGAGAGCGAGAGGAGTGAGCAACAGCCTTGCAGGCAACAAGGAGGAGGGGGAGAGGTGCTCCAGGTGCCAGAGCAGAAGTCCACTGCGGCCTGTGGTGAGGACCATGGTGAAGCAGGATGTCCCCCTGCAGCCCATGGAGTACCACAGTGGAGCAGGATTCCACGCTGCAGCCCGTGGAGGAGACCATGGTGCAGCAGGTGGACCTGCACTGATGGAGACTGAGGCCTGTGGAAGACCCCTGCCGGAGCAGATTCCGGGCCGGACCTGTAGGCCATGAAGAGGAGACCACGCAGGAGCAGGTGACCTGGCAGGAGTTGTTGCCCGTGGGGGACCCAGGTTGGAGCAGTTTGCTTCTGAGGGATGGACCCTGTGGTACGGACCCATATCTGGAATAGTTCTTGAAGAGGTGCTGCCTGTGGGCAGCCCATGCCAGATCAGTTCAGCAAGGACTGCATCCTGTGAGAGGGACCCCACAGTATAGGGGACAAGAGTGACCGAGAAGAAGCGGTGGAGAAGTGCTATAGACTGACCATAACCCCCATTCCCCCGTTCCCCTGCGCCGCTAGGGGGGAGGAGATGGAAGAAGGTGGATGGGGAGGGGAAGGTGCTTTTGATTTCTTTCCTTTGTTTCTCATTTCTCTAGCTTGTTATTAATAGGAATATCTCCCTATGCTGAGTCTGTTTTGCCCATCACGATAATTACTGTGAGATCTCCCTATCCTTATCTCAACCCTTGAGCCCTTTTCATCGTATTTTCTTCCCGCTCCTCTTTGAGGAAGGGGAGTGAGAGAGCGGTTGTGGTGGAGCTCGGCTGCCCACCCGAGTAAAACCACCACAGTGTTATTTCTGTAACTATGGAAAAATGGATTTGTATTTCACTATTGTAACACTTCAATAATTTAATTACTTTGATCATAAGAAGATGTGAAGTAGTTCTTAAAGTGGAAGGGAACTTACTCTTGTATCACTGGCAGCTTAAAATGAACAGTGGATTTCCAACTAAGATTTTAGAAAACTTCCTACTTGCAGTGAAGATCATTCATCTGATGCCTATAAACACCTTGAACAGAGCTTCTTATGTATCACGATATTGGTCTACCGAGTAAAATAAGAATTATTGGATATTCTGCCAACTTTGCTACAAACATTGTCCTTTAATGTGCACACACACACACACACACACACAAAAAAAAAACCAAACCACCAAGTACGTTTAGGACTAGCAGGTCTCCTGGTTTCCAATTTGAGAGATTAGCTGCATTACAATGTGCCATTCATGATTATCATTGTGTGATGGTTTTACTCAGGTGGGCAGCCGAGTTCCACCACAACCGCTCTCTCACTCCCCCTCCTCAAAGAGGAGCGAGGAGAAAATACGATGAAAGGGGCTCAAGGGTTGAGATAAGGACTAGGAGATCGCGCAATAATTATCGTGACAGGCAAAACAGACTCAGCATAGAGAGAAAGTAAGATTTATTGCTTATTACTAACAAGCTAGAGAAGTGAGAAACAAAGGAAAGAAATCAAAAGCACCTTCCCCCTCATCCACCCTCTTCCATCTCCTCCCCCCGAGCGGCGCAGGGGAATGGGGGAAGGGGGGTTATGGTCAGTCTATAGCACTTCTTCTCTGCCACTCCTTCTCGGTCACTTTCATCCCCTGTGCTGTGGGGTCCCACCCACGGGATGCAGTCCTTGCCGAACTGATCCGGCGTGGGCTGTCCACAGGCAGCAGCTCTTCAAGAACTGCTCCAGATATGGGTCCGTACCACGGGGTCCATCCCTCGGGAGCAAACTGCTCCAACCTGGGTCCCCCACGGGCAGCAGCTCCTGCCGGGTCACCTGCTCCTGCGTGGTCTCCTCTCCATGGCCTACAGGTCCGGCCTGGAATCTGCTCTGGCAGGGATCTTCCACAGGCTGCAGTCTTCTTCAGTGCAGGTCCACCTGCTCCACTGTGGTCTCCTCCACAGGCTGCAGCGTGGAACCCTGCTGCACCATGGTACTCCATGGGCTGCAGGGGGACATCCTGCTTCACCATGGTCCTCACCACAGGCCGCAGGGGACTTCTGCTCCAGCGCCTGGAGCACCTCCCCCCCTCCTCCTTGTTGCCTGCAAGGCTGTTGCTCACTCCTCTCGCTCTCCCAGCTGCTGAGTGGCGCAGCGTTTTTTTCCCTGTCTTAAATATGCTCTCACAGAGGTGCAAAACAACATCGCATATTGGCTTAGCTCTGGTCAGCAGTGGGGCCCTTACCAAACATGGGGCAGCTTCTAGATCCTTCTCACAGAAGCCACCCCTGTGGCCCCCCTGCTACCAATACCTTGCCACGTAAACCCACTACACATTGTAATATACCAGGGTTCTGGGAATTTTCTTGCAGCAGTACAATTCTCAGTGGCCTTCACTGGTAATGACCAGTGATAGTGTATTGTATGAGATTCATGTGTTAATATTTCTCAGAAATTTGCCAGACTGTCTTGCTGGTATTTACCATAGTGCTGCAGAATGAGGCATTGAGGAGGAGGGGGCTGGGGAAAAAGCATTCTACAATTTCCTTTCAGAACATTTACAGATATTTTTTTCCAGCTCAGCATGTATGTTTTGGAGGCAGGAGAAGGCCTGGGCACTCAGATTGTTGTCTTAAATGAAATTCCAATTAGTATAAAGGCTGGCTCTCTAGACAGCCATTAACTTGCAGGTGTGCCAGACAAAAACGTGCAGCTTGCTTAAACAAATGAAAGCCAGGTTATGAATGTGTAGCCTTTAAATCAGAAGATCGGAGTTATCTATACAAACATGTTTTGATGTACATACATAAAATTAAATGAGAAATGATGAGGCTTTTGGATAAAGCAGTTTCAAATCTTAAAACAGGTACTGTACTTAAATGAACATTTATCAGGAGACCTCATTTAGGCATCAAAATCTGATACTCGCAGAAGTATTTCTTGTAAAATCCCTGTAAAGTGTCACAATTGGCACTGTCTATCCGTAACATCCCACTGTTGGAACATTAATTTAGACTGATTTCAACTCCTGGTCTTTTGGTTGTTCGGTAGCCCTAAATTTTAATTCTCTTGGTATAACATTCGTTTCTGAGATCACAATAAGTATCCTTGAATCTGTTTAGCACTGTATAGTAACTGGGCCCGAATGGCTCACATTGAGTAAAAACTCAACTCAGAACACCTATGTTCTTTCAGAAGAACAAAGAGAACTCTTAAGAGTACAGAGGGTTTTACTTACTAATATATTTCCTAGGCTAGGGCAAAAACTGGAGCTCAGCCCTGAGATCTGCTGCAGAAGTATGCAACATACAGCTGCCTGCTGCTGAAGATAAGAATAATTTTGCTGAGGTAATACTCATCACAGGACACCTTTCTATTATTTGTCTTTTTATTTGCTGTCCAGTTACAAATGTCTATACTTTTTTTTTTTTTTTTTTTTTTTTTTTTTTAATGCATGTGCTCTTTCAAGAATTTGCCAGAAGAATTCTGATTGCTAGTTTATTGCCACATGTTGTTTGTCTACTGATTAACATTATCAATCAAGCACTTTGGTTCAGTTTCTATATTAAATTTTATGTCCATAATCAGCACAAGACTTACCGGAATTAGAAAAGAATTTCTTAAAAACTTAACAAACAATGCTGAGAGTAAGCACATTCCACATGGTCAAGTGACAAGGAATACTGCTTGTATGTGTATGGTGTCTATAACTATAAGTGAAGCTATCCCAACAATATGACAATAAAATTAAACTTACCTCAATTTCTGAGGTTAAGAAACTCAGATAAACTCTGTGGATAAATTCGGTGAATTAGGCAATCTCATAAAGAATGCATGCAGCAGAGCTGAGAACCGAACCAGAACCTGAGTATGAGATAATTACCGTAGTCACAAGCACATCCATAATCAGAACAGTCTGTTGCTTTATTTTTTGTCAGTCTGCTTGTCATCAAAAATGCACCGAAGAAGGAATTGAATGCAAAAGGAAATACTGAGATGGATTTTTTACAGCAAATTCTGGTGTCTTTAATCTATAAAAGACAAACACTATAACACAGATTATTAGAGGAATGAAATAGTTATTTCAGAATGAACTGATTTTATCCTATGGTGTAGTAAGTAGACACTTCAGACTAAGTAGAGTCAGACAGAGTAAGTAAACTCTTGCCAGTACTCGTATTTTGGATGGAAACTGAGGTCAATATCTTAAATATCAGTTTGTTTTTTACCAGATCAGCCAACTGACACACTGTATTTCCTCCCCCACTCCATGCTTGACTGGTCTTTTCCCGCAATCAGGAAAAACATTACTTTCCCATCAAACTTTTAAGTAAGCATACACGAGGTTCATATTTACTCCATTAACTACACAAATTTGGAACTAAAGTGAATATTCTCAGTTTGTGATAGTTGATAAGGAAAGCTTGTGTGATGGTCAAGCTCAGAAAAGTAGGGTGTTTATTCCCCAGACAGGAGTTTGGAAGGTCAAATTTTCCACCCAGGAAATATTTTTTTCTTCCAAGTTCAACACTGAAAGCTATATTTATAGTTAGCAGGTAACAGCTGGATGTATAATTTTAAAGAAGAACATTTGAAATCCCTTGATAATATTCATCAAAACCTTAGCCAAATGGATTTTTTTATTTTTTTTTTTAACTTGGCTCAAACACTTACGATGAAACACCTTTTCCGGAACAACATTTTTGAGTAAAACACTCTGACCTTTTCTTGGGATTTCAGTAACTTGTATTTAGATCCACGCTCTATGGCTAGACTGTGGTTTCAAACCATTGCACACATTGAAGACTGGAAGAGTCCATCATGGAGAAACTTCGCAATAACAGTTCCTGGATGTGAAACCTCAAGTCTCCTTTATCACTGACATATGTGCAGTGGTGATGTAGAAGCTCCTTTCTGGTGCTTTAAATCCTCAGGCTGGGGGGAGTGTTGTCCAAGTATTGGAGCCAGAATGGCCATGATCAAACTCTGGATCTACCTGTTGTTGGCTCAAGGCTTAGTGACATTGAGAAAGTGCTTCTCTTCTGGTTAACTTCATGTTGCTTGCATTTCCCATTTTGTTGTGGGATTTCTGGGATCACCAATCCTTAGTAATAGGTCTGGAGGTCTGTTACATTTTTTTAAATAATAATAATAGTAATCATTCCCATCAATATCAGGATTCCCCTTTTAGATGTCACATGGTAGAAATCAAAAGTTTTTTGTAAGTCATGTGGCAGCAGTCTGAGAACCTTCCTGGTTTTTAGTGATGCTGATGTAATGCAAAGGATGTGTGTACACATAAAACTTCATGTTACATTTTCTGCTTCTCTTTGGCTTGCAAGGCAAACACAGGAAATATTTTATAAACCTGTGAATTAAGTGCCAATATCTTTTAAACACACACATACTCACACAACTCTTCTCAGTTCTGGGAGGCAAATATTAATCAACAGAACTACATCTGAGCACAAATAGTGGGATTCTTCACTAGTGGGTACGTATTGACTTTGGTGAGTTAGATACGCTACATCTCTGACACCAATTGTTTGCTGGACTCCTAACTTGAAAGCTAGTCTGGGGTTTTGGATGTTTTCCAGTAATGTAGAACTTATGGCAAGGCAGACAAATGCTTCATGTCTCTCATGAGCATTTCAAGCTTCAACTGTCACATGTTTAAAACCAGACGCACAATTTTAAATTACTGGAGTCAAGCTAGCAAATATACTTTCTTAGATTTAAAAAAAAATTTACTTATGGAGAGTACACCAGAAGTTGCCTGATGAGGCAGAAACTTAACACATACCCCCATGAACCAGCCTAGTTTCTCAGAGGAAAACTTTGTCTGAAAAAAAAAAAAAAAAAAATGTTGCTTCTTTTGTCTCTTGTCTGCTCATCCTCAGTAATCTGACTCCTCTAACATGCTTATTTCTCAATCAGTTTGTCCTTTTCAATATTATCGGTGCCATAGAGGCTTGTGGGTGGTGAGTGACAGGGGAGCTTTCTTCTTCTCTTTGTTCACTAGTCAGCTTGAGGTACACTTCTTCCTTTATAACGCAGGAATGGAGTGCAGATGTAGTGTTACTATAACACACTTCACTTTTAACACATGAGCATTTTTTTCCTTTTCTTGTGAAATCTGTAATGCAAAGGGATCCAATCTCTGTAATAATTGGAAATGAATCAAAGTTTGTGCAGGCAATGCAAAAAAGGTAATACAGCCAGTATTTGAGGAAACATGGAGGAGGCTGCAACAGTGTTCTGCTCTGTCCTAAAAATGAGACCCATTGCTGAAAGAGAACATCAGCCACTTCTTTGTGCGTGGTTGTATTTAAACAAACACTACAAGAAAGTGGGCGTAAGTACAGATCTGCATGAGAAAATCAGTGGGTCAAAAGTTTCACTTTTGTACACAACTATTAGAGAGTGAAAATAAAGTGACCCAGAAAACAAAGACAGAAGGGAATCTTCCAAAATGAGGTTGAAGGAATTATGATACAGAAGCAATGACTATTTAAAGTCTGCTGGTGTTTGACATTCTGTTTATCTATAGGAGCTGTTAGAGATATTTTTTTTCACTCTGTTTTGCTTCAAGATCTACATGGCTTAAGCTGGAAGCAAATATTCCTCATTGTATTTAGTGTAATTTCCCATGAAGAACTTGTTATTTAGAGAAGTTTTGATTTCTAAACCTATTTCTAGAAATTGCAGGTCAGCTGTTTTGAAAAGTTCATTGTGTGATAGATTACTTATTCTCATCCATCTTTACAAGACAGAGTGGAATAGTTATTAATGCTTTATATTTCCCCACAGAAAATCTAATGTCATTTCTAAATAGAAGTGGAGAATAGATCCCATGGTGCTCTGAGACTCATGTTTGTAGTTTCGTCCATAACTTTGCATCCAAATATTCTGAGTCACTCTAACTGTACAAAGTCTGTTCATTTTCAATTTTTTTTTTTTATTATTATTTTTTTTTACTAAAAAATGACAGGTAGTTCTTGACAGGCTCTTTCAAGAACAATATATTCTTTCAAGGAAAATATTTCTTGAAGGTGGAAATGCTTGTTTGGTTTTCTGTGTTGTGAAAGATTTAGATGATCAAGTTTTGTTTACTTCACTTTTTTTTTTTTTTCATTGTACATCTCTTACTGTAATGAAAAAAAAAAAAAAAAAGAAAAAAAAAAAAGATGAAGGGTAGACTCTGGAGTTCAGTCTTAAGATGATTTCTTACCAGGTGTCTGGAGCCTAGAACAATACACCCCCCTGAACTGGAACTCTCCTGTTGTTATAGTAGTTCAAATAATAATGCCAGCACAATTTTTGTTTACTGTACCACAGGAGAACAATTTTGATTGTTTATACAATTATTTTGTCTACGCACACAAATCCTTAAGAATTGTAGAACACTTAAGGTTGGAAAAAACCTTGAAGACCATCTGGTCCAACCATCACCCTACTATCAATGCCACCCACTAAACCATGTCCCAAAGAACCACGTCCAATCTTTCCTTAAACATATCCAGGGATGGTGATTCCACCACTTCCCTGGGCAACCTGTTGCAAAGCCTGACTAATCTTTCTGAGAAGAAATTTCTCCTAATTTTCAATCTAAACCTCCCCAGTACAACTTGAGGTCATTACCTCTAGTCCTGTCACTAGTTATCTGCAAGAAGAGGCTGACCCCCAGCTCCCCACCACTTTCTTTCATCACAGAATCACAGAACTGCAGGGGTTGGAAGGGACCTCGAAAGTTCATCAGGTCCAACCCCCCTGCCAAAGCAGGTTCCTCAGAGCAGACTGCACAGGTAGGTGTCCAGACGGGCCTTGAATATCTCGAGAGAAGGAGACCCCACAACCTCTCTAGGCAGCCTGTTCCAGTGCTCCGTCACGCTCACCGTGAAGAAGTTCCTTCATATGTCGGTGCAGAACTTTCTGTGCTCTATCTTGTGGCCATTGCCCCTTGTCCTATCCCCACAAACCACTGAAAAGAGTTTGGCTACATCTTTCTGTCTCCCACCCCTCAGATATTTATACACATTGATAAGATCCCCTTTCAGTCTTATCTTCTCCAGGCTGAACAGACCCAGGTCTCTCAGCCTTTCCTCATAGGAAAGATGCTCCAGGCCCCATATCATCTTTGTGGCCCTCCGCTGCACTCTTTCCAGGAGATCCCTGTCTTGTACCGGGTAGCCCAGAACTGGACACAGTACTCCAAGTGAGGCCTGACCAGGGCAGGGTAGAGGGGGAAGATCACCTCCCTTGACCTGCTGGCCATACTCCTTTTAATGAACGCCAGGATCCCATTGGCCCTCTTGGCCACCAGGACACACTGCTGGCTCATGGTCAACCTGTCATCCACCAGGACCCCCAGGGCCTTCTCCTCAGAGCTCTTCTTCAGCAGGTCGTCCCCCAGCCTGTATTGAAACATCCGGTTGTTCCTTCCCAGGTGCAGGACTCTACACTTGCTCTTATTAAACCTCATTTGGTTTCTTCCTGCCCAGCTCTTCAGGCTGTCCAGGTCTTGCTGAATGGCAGCACAGCTTTCTGGCATGTCGGCCACTCCTCCCAGCTTAGTATCGCTGGCGTACTTGCTGAGGGCAGACACTCTTCCCTCATCGAGGTCGTCGATGAAGATATTGAACAAGACTGGACCCAGCACCGACCCCTGGGGAACACCACTAGTCATAGACCTCCAGCCAGACTCTGTGCTGCCAATCACCACTCTCTGAGCTTGGCCAGTCAGCCAGTTCTCAACCCACCTTACTGTCCACTCCTCTATCCCACACTTCCTCAGCTTTGCTAGCAGGATGTCATGGGAGACAGTATCGAAAGCCTTGCTAAAGTCAAGGTAGATGACATCCACCACTCTCCCCCCCTCTACCCAGCTGGTGATGTGACCATAGAAGGCAACGAGGTTGGTCAAGCATGATTTCCCCTTGGTGAATCCATGCTGACTACTCCTCATAACGTTCTTCTCTTCCAATTGCTTGGAGATGGCATCCAGAACAAGCCGCTCGAACACCTTTCCAGGGACAGAGGTGAGACTGACTGGCCTGTAGTTTCCCAGATCCTCCTTCTTGTCCTTCTTGAAGACCGGAGTGACATTGGCTATCCTTCAGTCTTCAGGCACCTCACTCATTCTCCAGGACCTTTCAAAGATGATAGAGAGCAGTTTGGCGATCACCTCTGCCAGCTCCCATAGCACATGCGGATGCATCCCATCAGGACCCATGGATTTGTGTGCGTTGAGCCCACTCAGACGCTCTCGTCAAACAGGGAGGAGCCCTCCATTTCCCAGACCCTTTGTCCTCTTGCCAGGGGCGAGAAGTCCCAGAGGAGTGTCCTTGAAGCAAAGAAAGCATTCAATATCTCTGCCTTCTTGGCGTCTTCTATGACCAGGAGGCCCCCCCCCCCCCCATCTTTAAGCAACATTATCCCTAGTCTTCCTTTTGCTGTTTACATACTTGTGGTTTAACCTGGCCGGCAGCTAAACACCACACAGCCGTTGGCTCACCCTCCCCCCTCCTTCTCTGGGATGGGGGAGAGAAACAGAAAAGTGAAACGAGAGTTGACATAGAGACAGTTTATTAAGATAGAAAACAACAACAACAACAACAATAGTAGTGTGTATGAAACAAGTGATGCACAATGCGATTGCTTACCACCCGCTGACAGCTGCCCAGTCTATCCTGAGCAGCCGGCCCCCCCATCCCGGCTAGCCACCCCTATATATTGCTTAGCATGACATCAGATGGTATGGAATACTCCTTTGGCCAGTTTGGGTCAGCTGTCCTGGGTCTGTCCCCTCCCAGCTCCCACTGCACCTCCAGCCTGCCCGCTGGCAGGACAGAGCAAGGGGCTGAAAAGTCCTTGGCTTGGTACAAGCACTGCTCTGCAACAACCAAAACATCAGCATGTTATCAGCATTCTTCTCATCCTAATCCAAAACATAGCACTCTACCAGCTACTAGGAGGAAAATTAACCTTGTCCTAACTGAAACCAGGACAATACTTAAAAAAAAAAAAAAAAAACCTTCTTATTATCCTTTATCTCTTTAGCAAGCCTCATCTCCAGGTGGGCTTTAGCCTTCCTCGTCACGTCCCTGCAGGTCCTGACAACACGTCTATACTCCTCCCAAGAGGACAGGCCCCTTTTCCACATTTCATAGACCTTCCTCTTCCTTGATCTTATCGATGAGCTCCTTGCTCATCCATGCAGGTTTCCTGCCCTCCTTCCCCAATTTCTTACTCTTCGGGATGCACTGATCCTGAGCATGGAAGAAGTGCCTCTTAAATGTAGCCCAGCTCTCACAAGCACCCTTGCCTTCAAGCAACCTAGTCCATGAGATACTCCCAGGCAGGTCCCGGAAGAGGTCTAAGTTGGCTCTTTGAAAGACCAGAGTAACAATCGTGCTTTTAGCCTTACTTCCTCTGCCTAGTTCCATCTGGAACTCCACTATCTCATAGTCGCTACATCCCAAGCTTCCCCCAACCTTCACGTCCCTAACAAGCCCATCCCTGTTGGTAAGAACAAGGTCAAGGAGCCCCCCCCCCCCCCCCATCAGCTCCTCCACCATCTGCATCAGAAAATTGTCCTCAACGCATTGTAGGAACTGTTTGGACTACGCGTGTCTGGCTGAGTTGCTTACCCAGCAGATGTCTGGGTAATTGAAGTCCCCCATGAGGACCAGTGCTCGTGATTGTGAAGCTACTAGCAGCTGCTCGTAGAAGGCCTCATCGACCTCCTCCACCTGATCTGGCGACCTGTAGTACACCCCCACAACCATCCCACCCATACCAGCCCACCTCTTAATTCTCACCCACTTGTCCTTCACCCTCCCCCAGGTGGAGCTGGGTACACTCTATTTGCTCCCTCACATAAAGGGCAACCCCACACCCTCCCTTCCCCAGCCTGTCTTTCCTAAAAAGGACATAGCCCTCCATGGCAGCATTCCAGTCATGCAAGCTGTCCCACCATGTCTTTGTGATTGCAATGAGATTGTGGCCCCATGACCGAACACAGATCTCGAGCTGATCCTGTTTATTTCCCATGCTCCATGCATTGGTATACAGGCACTTTAGGGAAGCAGCAGGGGCACTTACCCCTGGGGGGATGCAAGAAGGAGATACTGGATGGGGTATTGGGAACGCTACCTTCTCTGAGGAGCCCTCAGACAATCCTATGGGAGAGCTCAGAGGTTTTTCCCTGTTGTCAACAGTGACAGTAGGGATGACTTCCCCCAGCCCTTCTCTGTCACTTTTAGCTCCCCTCCCTTCCCCCATCAAACCTAGTTTAAAGCCCTGGTAATCAGCCCAGAGTGCTTGCTCCCCAACACGCTTGCGCCCCACTTACTGAGTTGGTGTCTGTCAGCAGCCCACATACTTGGCCTCTCAAAGGACTGCCCAAGATCAAAATCCCCAAACCCCTGGTACAGACACCAAACCCTGAGCCAGTCATTCACTTGTCCTGTTCTGCTCCTTCTATCTGGATCCCAGTCACCCAGCGGGAAGACAGAGGAGAGCACTACCTGCACCCCCGATCCCTTCAACAACCTCCCCAGGGATGCAAAATCCTTTTTAATATTCCTCATTTTTCTAGGAACAGCTTCCTGGGATCCAACATGAATGACTACAAGAGAATAGTAGTCCTCCGGTTTAATGAGCTGTGGCAGAGCCTTCGTAACGTCTCTGACACGTGCCCTAGGAAGACAGCACACTTCTCTGGCTAGGTTATCTGGGCAGCAGATGGGAGCCTCCGTGCCCCTCAGTAAGGAGTCTCTGATCACCAGGACTCTCCGCTCTGTTTTCGTGGCACAGGTTGTGATGCAGTGCTCTGTCCGGCCCTGGTCTTTATGTTTATTACTTCCCCCAATCTTGACACTCTTCTCAGGGTTGCTTCCTGGGTTCGGACTACTGTCCAGACCCTCAGCCTCTTCCTCAACCTCCCTGAGAGCCTCATATCTATTTCCCAGGGACACCGTGGGGGTAGGTGGCACCGTGGGTGTCGGGGGCAGATGTCTCTTTCTGCTCCGAGCTTAGACAAGGGTCCAGCCCCTTTTCTCTTGTGGACAGTCAGGCCTTCTGTTCTGCATGTGTTCAATGGGGTCAGCTTCTACCCCTTGTCAGGACATAGGAGTGGGCTGCTGAGCAACAGCAGGGACAGGTTGACACCTCCTATCTGTTACCCCCAGAGACTCCCTCAGACTGCTGATTTCTCGCTGCAGCCCAGCCACCTGCTCGAGGAGTTCCTGAAGCAAGGCACACCTGCACCTGTGACAGCCCTCTCTTCCCTCATGGCCCAGGTGGGTCTCCAGATTCCAGAGCTCCCCACAGTCACCTATCTGGACTACCACTTCCCCCCTCAGGGGATCCACCTGGATGCCCATGTGAGCCCAGAGAGGCAGCATCTCCTATGTTTGGGTTGCCGCCTTGGACTGAGCGCTGTGACCGGTGCACACCATGGAGAGGTCTAGGTGAGGTCTAGGTTCTCCTCCCTGCCCCACTTGAACTGCCCCACGCAAACTGCCTGCGCTAACTGCCAAGCCAGTACTGTTAGCGTATCCTGTTGGCAGTGCTCCCTAGGAACTACTTTTATAGCGCTGGGGGGTGGGTGGGCTCCTGTCACCCCTGGCTACACCCTCAGCATGTCAGCATCCATGGCGGCACTAACACAGCTCCTGCCTGCTTGGGGGGAGGGTCCGGGGCTGCGGCTCTGTGCCGTGTTATTTGGGGGGTTAGGGGTTGGCTTCATTCGTCTCCCTTCCAGGAGCCCTCGCTGCAGCTGATCCCTGAGAGGTTCCCATTAAATGGATATGTTTAAGATCAACATCCCACAGTGGTGACCAATCTCCAGTCACTCATTGCTGATGGATATGATGAGGAGGATTCCACTGCACTGTAGTTTCCAAGGCAATAGGTTGAAGTCAATTTGCTGAATTTCTATAAACCAACTGTACAGATGATCTCATGATGTCCTTGAAGAAATCAGGCCTGTGGGCCCAGAAGTTCCAAGCCATAATGTTATCCTTCTCCTTTATTATTTTTGAACTAACATTTAATGTAAATGAATAGTTTTATCCAAGATTAACAAAAAATAATTCCCCATGTAACTTGAAGAATTTCAGTTGAGTTGCACAAAGCGTGACTTTGGCCCATTATGTTTTCTCTGAAGATGTGAATCATCTCTAACACAACTTCAGTGATTTAACATTTTGGGCAGCAGATCGATGTAAGCAGTTTTACAAAACCTCAGCAGCCATCAAAATTTTTTATAGCTGCTTTTTTTTTTTTTTTTTTAAAACCACATAAATTTGTTGCAGTTGTGCAGAATGAAACATCAGGCCACAGAACTTATACAGCAAAATCATAAGCTTCTGATTTTAAAGCATCACTTAGAGCTCAAGGTTCTGGCAGTAACTGTCCTCTAAAATTAAGTCTCTTTTTCCTAGGACTTACTGTTGTGACTTTGAATGTGATCTATCAGGTCATCTGTCTACATCATTCTCCTTCTGTTCACATTTGGTCTTGAATGTGATCTACACTGTAAATAACTCCTTGTCTATTCTATCCAGTCTGATTTCCCAGAAACTACAGGCTGCAGTTAAAAAGTAAAATGCTGTGCCACCATGTAAATTCAATTCTGTGGTGATAAAAATTTGTAATATTTTTGTTCTAATGCAGCATTCAGGCTTTCCAAGTAGATTTCCATTACTTTCTTATACGTATATCAAAATGCTTAAATTTAGTTTTCATTGTGAGTGACACCATCACCATTTTTTTTTTTTCTATGTGGATATATATTATTATTGTAAATATTTAATCCCTACATGTACTAATATTACTTTTATTGCATTTAGATGTAATAATGCAAATGTACCAGGACAGTAACATAGTATTTTAGAACTTGAACTCATCAACAAATATGTTAGAGAAAGCATTTAGATTGTGTTCTCCAAGAGTGAATGTCTTCAGCAGAAGGAATAAAGGAAAGAAATACTTTTAAACCAAAGAGATCTTCATAATGAAAAATGACATAAAGTATTTGAAAAACAGACAAACAAAACACTTTCTCTCTCTCCCTCTTTCACTACCTGTGGCTCCTTGAGAAGTTTGCTCCTTCTTCTTGATATAGTAATGAAAATTATAACAAAACTCTGTATCCACAGCAAAGTATATTTTGTAATGCTGAAGGAAAGAAATAACAGGGGATCCTCATTTTCAGACAAAGCTACAGCTTGGAGGAGTGGGAAAAAAAAAAAAAAAAAAAAAAAAAAAAGGGGGGGGGGGGCGGGGGGTCCCTTCCTCTTTTACCTTGAAGACACAGTGAATAAAAATTATTTAAAATGACATCAGGTTGTCGCAGCAACTCTACAGCTCTGTTGTGAGAAATGAGTACAACTGCAGCATCTGTTGAATAACTGATTTTCCAGGTATGGACCAATGTTTAGGACTTTTTAGACAGATCTAGATGGTTTTCATTTTTATGGGGCATTTTATATAAGCAGAAAGTGTAATAGGTCTCTTCCTGTGTTCAGAGTAAAATACAACTTTTAGCTTTGGTAAAAACTTGCCAGTAACTGTTCATTAAGTCATAATTTAGATACAAAAGGATTATTTCCTTTTTAAAGGGAAGTCCTTAATTTGGAGGGAGCCTGATTCAAACTAAGTTCCAGAAACTTCTTTCTAAACAGGAAGAAATGAAGGCGGAATTAATTCATCACTTCTTACTCAGTGTTTCACTATCTGTGGTGAGTCACAATTAAAAATATGTTAAAAGATATTTATGAGAAAATGGGTTTTATTATAAGTATTTGAGATATTCTCCATGAATTCAGAAGGAATTACAATAAATAAATTGTATGTCAGAGCACATGCAGACACTGGATGACAGTGAAGTCATTTCATTAAAGGAAAGTCATGAGTAAAGAACCCTGATGCACTTCTTCAAGCTACAGGGTGAGAAACGGTACCTTTATCTCACAGATGAAAGAAGTGAGAACTTCTATGTTCAGGTTATCATTATATAATCACGAGTACTCATTATATAATCTCCATGTACTTTAAAGTTTATTTTTCTGATACAGAAGTAATATCAATGATTTTTTTTTTTTTTTTCAGAATACCTTTACCCCCCTGCACCAAAATAAATGAATGAATGAATGAATGAATGAATGAATGAATAAATAAAAACACAGATTTGAAAGCAGCATGACTAATTCAGACCTGTATTTTGATGAGCTGGTACTATTCTATGTTTAAGATACTGTACTCTGTTTTTTTTTTGTTTGTTTTTGTTTTTTTTTAACCTCTTCCATAGGCATCTTTTAACATCCACTATGTGATGATTTTTCCTCCCACTAAATGAAGTGGATTTGTTTATATATTTTTTTCTTAGTCCCATAAAATTATCTCTAACTTCTGAATTTTAACAAAAATGTCTAATGCTCTCTTTCTTGGAAAAACAGAATCAACAAACCATAATAATAATTTGTATACTGAAAAGTCAAGCTTGTCCAGCCCTATGGTGACAGTTTTTATACTGCACATAGATACTATTATAAACGTCTTTTTTAAAGTTCGGTTTGAGCAGCTGTCATTCTGCCTCATACACTATAGTAAATATAACACTAGACAAATGTTTAGAAATACATTTGTATAGAATAATTCTTCTCCTATCCACAAATGCTGTAACCCTTTCATAGGATTCAGAAGGAATTAATTCAAGTGCTAGTGTTTAAATTTATCCTTATTTTTATTATTATTTATCCGAATAGTATATTAGGATTGCAAGTCAAAGATTTAGAATTTAATAAACACTAAACCCAAAATTAGTTGCATCAATCTGTTTCACTTTCCTTCCTTTGTCTTTTTTTCCCTTTCAGTCTCTTCTTCCCAGTGATTCCTTTTCTTGGTATCCTTTCAACAAAATAAACATAGGTATTTCCTTGGCCCTTGACTTTTCACTTCTTCCTTTGCTAAACTGAATAACATTTTTAGCTAATGATATTCCTATTTGTGCTTTAAGTTTGTGTGTCTCTGGAGTTATAGTGTTACATGCAGCTAATTCAGCAAACACCTAGAAAACATCTCAAACTAATTAACAAGTTTTTTTATGGACTTATCTGGGAACAGTTATTTCCTAAGTTTGAATTGTAACAACATTTAAGACAGACTTTTATAGGAAGAGGAGTAAGTGGATTTCTGATTTGGTGGCGTTGTCATGACAATTACCAATATCTTACCCTAAATTATGAAGGTAGTGGAACTTTTGCAAAATTTGAGAATTGGAGGCCGTGGAAGGAATGTCATTAAAGGAAGTGTAGGGTCATTAAGTGTAAGACATGTCAACCTCAAAAGTAATGTCTATGTCTATTCGATTAAGGTCTTATTTTTTCTAGACCCACTAAAATTGCAGTTACTGCTTTAGCTAAAGGAAGATGGGGATTATATAAATATTTCTAATCAAGCCATCAAGCTAAATACCTATGGTATTGGTTGAAATGAATTGGTAATAGCTTATTAATTATGCATATGATTTTCCTCCTCTTTCACTACATATTAAAGCTCCATAAAATGTGCCCTTACGTGACATTTTGGGGAATGGGAGGCATTGCAGTTTTCTCAGTGCAATTTCTTTAATTAAATATTTTAATAAATAGACAACTTTTAGTAAATATTAAATATTTTAATAAATAGACAACTTTTAGTAAATAGGTAGAATACTACTTCTTCCCCAGTCTTGTCTGTTTCGCTGCAGTATGTTCCCTCTCTTTCAAGTCTTCTGATCTGCAGCACATCCTTTGAGGGTTCAGATATCCCCTTCTAGCTGCATTCTTTATTCACCAAAGATTTCCATCCGATGCCTTGATTTCCATGGCCTGAGATATGTGCTGACCTATTCCTTGGTTGCCTGGGCGAGTTGAATGCCAAGGTGTGTTACAACACCTACTGTCAATCTGGGTGCCATCTAGAGGGCTCTTCAGCACTCTCTGAAGAGTCAGCACTGAGATGACCCCAAACAGCCAAGATTGCACTTAGAATCAGAGAGTCATTGTCATAGAACACTTTAGGTTAGAAGGGACCTTAAAGACCATCTAGTTCCAAATCCCCTGCCATGGGCAGGGGACACCCTCCATTGGACCAGGTTGCTCAAAATCCCATCCAATCGAGCCTATAACACTTCCAGGGATGAGGCATCCACTACTTCTCTGGACAATCTGTGCCAGTGCCTCACTGCCCTCATAGCAAAGAATATCTTCCAAATGTTTAATATAAATCCCCCCCCCCCCCCCCTTTTGGGTTTGTTTTTTTTTTTTTTAAGTTTAAAACCATTATTCCTTGTCCTATCACTACACTCCCTGACAAAGAGTCCCCCCTGCAGTTTTCTCAAAGGACTCTTTTAGGTACTGGATGGTCCCCCTGAAGCCTTCTCTTCTCCAGGCTGAACAACCCTAGCTCCCTCAGCCTGTATTCGGCTCTCTGGATTTGCTCTGATAATCCCATGTCCTTCTCGTGCTGGGGGCCACAGAGCTGAATGCAGTACTCCAAGTGGGGTGTCACGAGAGCAGAACAGAGGGTGAGAATTGCCTCCCTTGACATGCTGGCCATGCTTCTTTTTTTGCAGCCCATTATACTGTTTTCCTGTATGTGCAATTGCTGGCTCATGTCGAGCTTCTCATCAACTAACAGCCCGAAGTCTTTCTCATCAGAGCTGCCCTCAATCCAGTCTCCAACCATCCTGTAATTCTGTTTGGAATTGCCCCAGCTCAGATGCAATGCCAGGTGCACTTGTCATAGCTGTGTTTCTTACAGATGATGGACCAGGATAACAGTGGGATGCACACTTATTCTTTTCTTCCTCTGACATTATTAGAATGGAGCATAAAGTCATCATTAGCTGCCAGCAATCATTGATGCCACCTTAAACATGAAAGGCGGTGGATCTTCTTGAAGAGTTAAAGCCACGGTTTTATAGTTGCAACTGTTCACACAAAACTAGATCCAACCCTCTGTGTACCTCTATGAAATGCAAATATGATGGGAATTTCTGAACTTCAATAATGAAAAAAGAATTTTGTGTCAAAAACACAAAAATGGGTGGTAATGCATAACTGGGGTCCACTGAGAAAATATGTATTGCTTTTTCTTGACTAAGTGAAAACAGAAATGTCTTGAGGGGCCAATTATAATGATATTAATCAGACGTTAAATAAATTAGATCACAAGAGGGTGGTAACACTAGCACTAGATATGTTACCAGTCCAATTGGATTCACAACAGCTGCAAACTACAGGCCTTGTAGCACTTTTCAGATATGTCAAGTTTTCCAGTTCTTCAAAACCAGTTCATCTGCCATTTGATTCCTGGTTTACACTAGAGACAGTTTGACTCATCACTACGTTATCTTCAGGCTGTAATGCTGAGGGGATTATAAATAATTCCTGTTATAAATATTAATGCCATTACATATTATGGTTTTTTTTTTATTATTATTATTTTTATTTTTTTCTCAAAAATGTATTTACTGCTATAATTAAATTATCTAAGTTAGAACCCATTCCTATCTTACAATACAGAATAAGGTTTTAGATCTGGCAGATCCATCTGGATTAATCTTAAATCCTCCTTGACACTGTAATTTTTAGCCATTTAATTCTAATATGAAAATACTGAAAGAGGATTTTTCCTTCCTTGGCATGCTTCTGCAACTGTTCTGAAGTTTGATAACATTAGTTGAGTTAATTATATGTTAAAAGAAACATGACCTGGGAGAAGATTATTTGATCTACTGATGTTTCAGAATTTTGCATTAGATTACAGCTTAATATTATTTTGTATATTGACATGCAAATATGAATTCTGCACAATGGCAATTATCTGATGATTTACATCGAGGTTTTTACAATCCATTTGCAGATAACTGGCCACCTTAAAAAAATAAATAAATAAAAATTAAAAAAATCTTTATTGGTAATAAGCTGATCTGAACCAAAAAGAATTAAGAAAGTTAGGTTAAAGGAAGGTAATATACAATTCAGAATTTAACAAAACAAAACAAAGCAAAACAAAAACACTTATGATGGAAGTTTCAAAATTTGTTTACAGGTTGCATTTTGTATACCCTAAACAATGTCACTACTTTTTATTACTTATTTTTTTTTTTTTTTTTTTTTTTTTTTTTTTTTTTTCCAGCACTTCTGTACACTGAAATTCTGCAAGCCCTGAGAAGGTGATGAAGTAACTAATCCTGGTACACATATTCAAATACATAAATGACAAGAAGGTGATTGGGAGTAATCAACATAGAATTACAGTGGGGAAATTGTGCTTTTCCAAACCAATAACCATCTACAATAAGATGACTAGCTTGATGGATATGAAAAGAGCATAGGATTCTGTTCACCTTGATTTTAGTAAGGTTTTTGTTTCTATTATTATCCTGATAGACAAGCTGACAATGCGCGAGTTAGGTAAGTGCACGAGAAGGATTGAGACCTGGCTGAATGACTGAGCCCAGAGGGTTGTAATCACTGGCAAAAAGACCATCTGGAGACCAGTTATTAGTGGGTGCACTCTAGGGATTGAAACTGGGGCAAGTGTTGTTTGATATTTTCACTGATGGACTGGAGGATGGGACAGAGTGCATCCTCGGCAATTTTGTAGATGATGGAAAAACAGAAGTGACCAATACACTAGAGTTCTGTGCTGTCCTTTGGATAGACCTCAATAGGCTTGAAAAATGGTCTGACAGCAATCTCATGAAATGCAAGAACAGAAAGTTCTCAGTTCTGCCCCTAGGGACAAAAAACTCCATGCTCCAATACAGGCTCAGGACTGACCAGCTGAAAAGTATTTCTGCAGTCATGGACCTTGGTGTCTTGGTGGACACTATGAACTAGCAATGTGTCCTCAAGGTAAAGAAGGCCAGCAGTATCCTTGTTTGCATTAGACAGCAAATCAAGGTGGGTGATCCTTCCCATTTGCTGAGCCTTGGTGAAGCCACACCTGGAAGGCTGGGTCCAATTCTGGGCTGCCCCTTATAAGAAAAACAGTGACGTATTGGAGAGAGTATCGCAAAGGACCATGAAGATGAATAAGAAAACGGAGCATTTCTGCTATGAAGCTAATAGCGCTAGGACTGTTCAGTCTGGAACAAAGAAGGCTCAGTAAGATCTTATCTGTGTGTATAAAAACCTGCTTGAGGAAAATGAAGATGAGAGACTTCTCAGTGGTGCCTAGGGATAGGACTGGAGGTAATGGGCACAAATCAAAACACATGAAATTCTATCTGAACACACAAAAGTGTTTATTTGTTACTGTGAATTTGGTCAAACATTGGAACATGTTGCTGAGAGTCTGCATTCCTGGAGATATTCAAAACCTGACTGGACTTGAACCTGATCTATTTGACCCTGCTGGAGTAGGTGGGGGTTGGACTAGTCAATCACAAGAGATCCTTTGCAATCCCCAATTCTGTGATTTTTATAATTATTTTCCCTCCCTATGTATTGGCAATACTCTTCTTATGTTTTTAACATTTTTCTAATCACAAATTCAAGGATTTGTATTGAATGTACCTTTTTAAATTTATCCAGGGAGGAGAATTAACACATAATAAAAACTATAATTTTGAGGCTTAAAAGTTCTAGAATGAAAAACCATGCATAGTCCTATTAGCTATGACATTGTCTGGGGACAAAAACAACTTATTGTGTCACTGTCCAATGTATATAGCTATCTTCTGGCAAACATCAAATTTACCTAGTCTGGGGATCAATAAAATTTTCAGTTTGTTTCAGGAATATACTTGGATCTTAGCAATACAAAATTGTAGCAGTTGTATTTGTTTCCGCTCTCCAAAATCTTTATAAGTAAGTTGTGAATATCTAAGCTACCATAAAAAGTTTCCTATAGGATGGTAATATATATATGTGTAATATTTAGCATCTATATTCATAGACTTCCTAGACAGAACAGTTGAGGTATATGGCTTCAAGAAAGCACCAATCAAATCAGAATAGTAGTTTAAAACTGTATTGTATACAGTTTTAAAAGAAATAAAAGATCTAAGTATGTGGTGTGTGCCTTACAATTACAGCAAGAATTTTAAATAATGAAAGCATTTTTATTTTATTTTATATTTTATTTTATTTTATTTTATTTTATTTTTTTACCATGACTAGATTCTGTTACTGCCCGTTTCTGTTATTTGCTTTGATCGTGTATTGCCTTTGGTTTTATCATCAACTATGGATTTTTTTACATTTTCATACAACAGATGTAAACAGCTAATTTGATTCATTTATTTTAATCAGAAATGTCTGTCGCAGAGAATGTCCTACTGTCTCACTAACCTCTTTAAAAAAAATAAAAAATAAAAAATATCAAGATGATTAGAAAACAAAAAAATGATGTACCTTATATTTTTTTCTCTTTTCTTCAATAACTGACAAATTTCAGAAATTGAATTCTTCTGGCTTTTTACCTCTTTACATGCAATTAACATTGTTTTCGAAGAACAAATCAGCCCTTACTTCCCATTTGCTTCTCTAATGACACAATATGATTCATAAAGTTTGGCTTTTATTCTGTGTGTATTTTACATAGGCAGAGTGTCTATCAGCACTTGAGGCTTGATTTTGTTCCCTAAATATATAGGGGTCATGCCCTAAGCTATCCCTATTGGACCTCAGCTGCTGCTCCAAAGGGCAGATTTTCTGCAGATTCTGTGCTATGTCTGGTAGCCCTGCGATGTCTCAGGTATTCCAGAGCATCCAAAGAGAGCTAAATACCAATATTTAGGCAAATGAATTCATCCTCCTTCAGTATATGACAGTAAGGCCTCATTCTATCTATGATATTCTATCTATGTATTTTTATTTGTTTGTTTATTTGTTTTGGTTGGTTGTGGGGTTTTGTTTGTTAGATATATATGTGTGTGTGTATATATAACACTACAGTTACTTCTAGTTTTAAAAACCCAGCAATTATTATAACAGGACAGATTTAAAATGACTTTGAAAAAGCAGCGCTGAGTAGCCCTGAAAAAATTATTCCATTTTACATAAAAACAAGTAAATTTACACATATATACTCAGCTGTTTGGACTGGCAGACCTATAGAAATGCACCAGAACCCAAGGAATGCTGCAGAATGTATGCAACCCTGGTCTCTTCCGGACATGCGCAGTGTTAAGTCCAAGCATCAGGGCATACCAAGGAGCACATCTATTCTACAGTGAAAACACAGATTATAGGCTGTTTTAATAATAATAAAAATAATAATAAAAAAATCTATAAATTATTGGCACATGCAGGATTTTGTTAACCAGACCAGAAAACATACTAATGATTATGATTTAATACATGGAATTTCACAGAAATATCCTGGAACCCTGATTAGGATTGATAAGCAATTTAGTTCAAATATGTGATATTGTGGGTGGGAGTGTACAAGTGCAAAAGTTTAGAGACGTTGTTCTTGTTGTTCTTTCTTTTGTAGAGATTCACAGGTAATTAAAAACAAAACAAAACAAAACAAAAAACAACAACAAACAAACAAACAAAAAACTTGGCCCTATAATATTTGTCCTGTTTTTAAAAACTATGAGCAATAGATTTTAATTTGAAAGAAAGGAGCTATTCCATAAGGGGAAACAAAGTAAACTCACCTGGAATTATCAGAAAAGAGAGAGAACAGCTTTAATGTAACAGAAGCTATCGATAACAGAGCAAGTAAAACAGTGGTACCATAAGCAGTAGCATGAAAATAAACACTGAAGTTTCCCATTCCTTTTCATAATGATGCAAATTTAGTAAAGACAAAATATGCAGATATATATGCAGAAAAATAATGAAAATAGTATCAGTCTACATAACTTTCCAAGTAAATCAATTTCAATTGTTGAAAATGCTTTTTTATGCTAAGTACAGTTTGTACTACTCCAAGCACAATGTCTCAATCCATACTTTTTTTTTTCTTTTTTTTTTTCTATTACCTATATATAAAATGCAAGTGTAGGCCATGTTTTTCTGCCTTCTAACCAACTTCCTTCAGTGTTGAGTTGGCGTGATGTCTAATGTTTGAGGCACCAGGCTGAGAACCGATACACAGAAGTTTTTCAGTTTGGCACAGCCTTCCTTTCTGACTTTGCTCAGTCGTTTGGACTGAGAACATCAGCAGGTTTTACAAACTGTGTGCAGTATAAGTTGTGCCTAGATATGGAAAAATTGCAAGTGCACAGCAAAGAATCCAAACTATGCAGCCTGGGCAAAGATGATAGGCACGAGGGAATGTTTTCTAAATTGTAGTGCAACTCTTTAAATGACAGTATGACCCTGCAGTTTCTAACCTGAAGTCACCAGCATCTCACTGTAGCAGCCAGCCTTACTAGCTCAGGTTGTCATGAGGCAGAGACCTTTTCTTCTCTCTTCATTTTAATCTCCTCAAACCTCAAGTCTCAAAGTAGGAACTCAGAATAACTACAGGGATATTTTAACTAGCAAGAGTTTAAAGAAAGGATGGCAAAATTTTCCAGTCCTAATTTGCCTTAGAGATAGATAACAATTTTGATTTACTTTTAAAAGTGATTTGAGAAGTAATAAAAATATTTTAAATAATGCAACAATTATGAAAAATGTATTGAGAAGGTGAAATGATATGCTGTGCTATTGAAAACAGAGGAGAACATTTTATTTTGCCAACAAAATATGGTTTCATTGAGTCTTCTAACTTATATATAACTATATTTGAATTATCCGAGCAAGTGCTAGTATTTCTTACTGGTATTTCCATTTTATGTGGGAATTAGCTTTTCAGTCCTTGAAATTATCTAGTTTTATAGGTTTCTACTTTGCAATCTGAAATGTTATAAATGAGAGTTTCAACCGTAAAGCTAGTTTTAAGATAAATTAATAACAATGTAAAACTTCTGAGCATGCACATTCTAAAAGAGACAAAATGATTCACTTCTTCACATGGATAACTAGCTTTCATTCAGAAGATAAGGTCAAGTATGAAGTAATCCACTAACTATTGCATGCTGTTGAGAAAGGTTTTGTTTTGTATTTAACTGTATTTAACTTTTAGATTCTTTGTATTTAACTTCGTATTTTATAGTACTAGGCTTTAAATCATAGGAACGATAAACAGTGGAAGTAACATTGCCCTTTAACTGGGGGGTAAGCCATTCTAATTATTAAATCTGAATCAGACAGTGGATGAATGACATTATTATCTATTACTTCAAGTGAGCAAGTTCCAATGTGAAGACTGCATCGAGATTTGGGAGGGTAAATTGGAGGAAAGTAGTATTCATTGAGACAAAGCATGCACTGTTAGGTCCAGCTGACATAATCTGTTCTTTCAACTAATCATGAAATAGTTACCTCTTTGACTGAAGAAAAGAGCAATTTGTGATTAAGTGATTCTTCTCTTACTGTACTGCTCCAAAAGACTAACAATGATTCTTAAATTTATAACAATTACAGAATGTCCATAGATGAGGTTGATTACCAAACAATAGATTAAATCATGCCTGTCACAATTCTCAGCGTTGCCACATTGCTGCATTGATTAATGATATTTGGCAACTCTATGGATGGCCATTTGCCATTCATTCTTGGGTGCCCTCTGGAGTACGATTTGAGAGTGAACTGTTGGGAAAATAATCTTTTTTTTTTTTCATCTGTTCATTGCTTCTGTTGTAGTAACAGAGAAACTCTGGGGGTGGGTGAAGTCAGTTCTTTGAGTTAGCTATTTTAATTTGGGGGCGAGGTGGGGGTAGGGAGGGATTTAGGAAAAATCAAAACAAACAAACAAAAAAACAGGCTGTAATTTAGACAGTACAATGTGATAGTTTAAATCAGTCTTCTAGACAACCTGATTGTTTCTTCCACAGTACTGTAAATGTTATATGATTAAAAATAATTGGGGTACCAATTATTTCTCTTGATACAGCTATGTAAATTTCTGACAGAAATTTCTTCACGCCACTTTCTGTTCGAACTATTCATTCTATTCTTTCTATTCAATCTATTTCAAACTTTTGCTCAAGACCCTAGATGTCTTTGGGAAAGACTACATCAGTTCATATCACAGCTTAAAGAAGTGGGGGAAAATAATGTCTGCCTTTCCCCTAATCCTTTCAGCTGCAAGGACGCCATTTTTCAGATATGGCCTGGTTGTGATGTAGAGTTTTTCTGTGCTGTTGGGTCTAATCAATAGTAGAAGATGAAGCAAAGAAAACTCCAGATGATTCTACTCAGATGAGAAAATTAATTCTCCTAGGCTTTTCTCCTTGAAGTCCGTATAAAACACTGATGAATCTCATTGTACGTACTTTGAAGTACAACAAAGAGGGATTATTTAATGGAATTGTTTCTTGTTATCATTTGTAATTGCTCTGCACTTTAGTTTTCATGTTGCTGCTGGTTACACTATTATTCTATTCATTTATTTAATAGTATTGTCCATAGAGATTTCC
The DNA here is from genome assembly GCA_011076525.1 of Nettapus auritus. NCBI lineage: Eukaryota > Metazoa > Chordata > Aves > Anseriformes > Anatidae > Nettapus > Nettapus auritus. The sequence goes on along the minus strand of CM021765.1, from coordinate 107,409,876 downwards.
TGTATTACTTCTCACTTTCTGTACTTTGCTGGGCTAGTTATTATTTTTCAAAGGCATGCTTAAAACAACTTAAATTTTCTAACTATTAACATCACCTGACTGAGATGTTGAAATGGAGAAGGAATGTTTGCTCTCTGGGCCTCCACTGTTGAGGCATACTGGAGGGTTACTTTTCAATAATTGATTTGAGAAAGTCACAGAATAGTTTTGTTGTTGTTGTTATTGTTTTTTCCCACAGCCCCTAGATCTTTTGTTCATCTCTCTTGATGGTGTTTGGTATTTTTTACTTAGAACTAATATATCTATTTGATATAATTATGTAAAATACCAAGTGAAGAGGGGAATGTAAAACAGTTTTACTGAAGACAGTGCCACTGACACACTCATAAAGACTGAGTAATTATTCAGTTGCATCCTGCTTGAAGGCCCACATGTAAACAGAAACAACATGTACAAATTTCCTGCTGGGGTAGAAAAACATTCAAAAACTAATTCTAAAACACTTTCCAGATACCTCGTATGTTAAACAGATGAATGTCCATGTTTACTTTCCTCCATATACTTCTTCAGGAGGAATGCAGTTACAACGGAGGTATTAAGAATATAAACTATTGTCAGAAGATGGATTTCTCCACTTGTCTCTTCTGAGTAGGCTGACAATATTTCTTGGCAAGACAGTATTTCCTATGTACCACTTAGGAAGTCAGCTCCAAGGACTTTCTCAAAGTCATCTACAAATCTTTACACTGATGTCTGAAAGTTTCTTTCAGACACTAAGCAATGTGTTTTTCAAACACAAGAATATTTTCAAGTGGTTTCTTAATAAACCTAAACATTCTCAGTTTTCCCAAAATCTAAACTTCTTTCTATTTTTTTATTAGCCTGATATATGTGTATATATTTAATGACTCTCAGTGTGACTCCACAGTTTCTATCTGAGTAAAACTTAATTCAGATAGCCCACTCATTTAGTTAATAATGTATCCACAAAGAAAATTTTATTAGATATTATACATGCATACAGTCTTCTGGAAAAAGACTTTGTCCCAAGGACTGTCTGTGGCAGAGAGAGGCTTTATTTTTAACTTCTAAACTTAATCAAATCAAATAAAAACATTACATGCATTTAATGGTATGACGAAAACATTTGCTTATTCTAGATAATAAATTTGGATTAGCAGTTCATAAAGGCTCCCAACCAACATTTTGACATTTTGTAAAACTCATATGCTTCAAAATCCAGAGTTGAGGTTTTTCAATAACAGGTTCATTGAAAAAATGCCCTCACCCAGACAGAAAAATGTGAGGGAAATTCTGATTCCATTGAAGTTAAGGGATTCCCATGATTTATATCAAATACCATCAATTTCAGGAGGTGAGGGAATTAGCCTTTCTATGAAAATTCTCAGAACCCAGTTGAAAAGGATGTAATATGCAGAACTCACAAGTACTAGTTAAAAGCATATGAAAACTAAGAAAAACAGAAGAAAGAGTACTCTACAACAAAGCAGAGATGTGGAATAATGGCAAAGGAGAACAATCTGCTGTTTGCTTCACATTTTAATATATAGTTGAAAAATATAAAACCCATAGAATGATAATGTCTGTAACCTATAGCAGGAAATAACAAATAAATAAATAAATAAATAAAAGTTGCAAAGAAAGGACAGAGGAAATTCTCTCTCAAAAAGTTTCCTTCCTTTTTTTCTTCCTTTCTTATTTTTTAGAGACATCAGTAACTGCTACAGATATTGAACAGTTGCCATCTGCTGCTATTATGCAGTAGCTTTTCCAACTGCTGTGCATAAGAACAGTGCTTATTGAACTGAATTTCAAAAATCATCTGGTGACATTCCTCAGAGAAATCATAAGAAATCATAACAAATCACTACATGTATAACTGCTATATCCACTAATATTTGAATTAAAATCAAATGTTTGTTAGTCATAGTCCAGAAGTAATAGCATATAGCCTGAATAAAATATTTTAATGATACTATGACACTTTTTCTGCTGAGACCTACGTTGTTTATTCTTTTTCTGTATTCAATACTACTCAAATATCGTAAGATGTGTTTCTAAGTATCTGAGTTTTCTTTTTTTCTGAGGCTTTCAAAAAAAAAAAAAAAGTATTGCCAACCACAGACAAATCAGCAAATGTTCAAATGTTTCATATTTCTATCTTTGTGGACAGCTCATCCCTGCACTAGTTACTGCTGAGTACAGTCCAAAAAAAAAACAAACAAACAAAAAAAAAACAAACAACAAAAAAAAAACTTGTCACTTGCACATATTTGTTCCTTCTTAAGTGAATGAAGGCAACATATGGGTTTTGCTGTATTTTGAATTGTTTTCCTTTCTCCTTTTTCAATTAAAAACTTGTTGCTGGCAACATCAGACAGCCCTATGTAAATATGAAATGATCAGGTGCTTCAAATTGGAGTATCTGGAGATTTAGATAATGTGAAAATGCAGGAACCAAAGGGTCACCAGGAAACATTTTTGTTTGCTTGTTTTATGAATACTTGAAGAAATAGTAGTAAATATTAAAGGTCTAATCATGTTTTGCAGCCTTAAGCAGTCAGATGGGTGTGATATTTGTTGGGTGTTCCAGAGGACTTTGAGGCCTGAGAGAACAATCTGTTGATACATATAATAAAATTGGCTTGAGCTAAAAATATTAAGAAAGGCTGTTAATTACATTCCACACAAATATTTTTAACCAGACAGTTTTAGAGCCTGTGGTGTTCTTGAGCTGAAATCTGCACTGGGATGTAGAAATGTGTAAAGGTAGCTTCAAGACAAGTGTATCTTCTGGAATGTCCGAGGTGGGCTCTTAAGCTGATGAAAGCAATCCTGATTTCCTGGTGAGAGTCATGAATAACCTATCTATTATTCCCTGAGGAACAAAAACATCCTTTCCTTGCTACCCTTCTGTGAAGTAGTGGCAGTGCCCACTAAGATATGATTTCTCTTACTGCAGGCAAATATTGTCTAACACATTGGTGCCATGCTCTCAGAGTCAATCCCCATGAATTTAAAATATAAAGAGTTGAAAAAAGGAAGGAATGAAAAAAAAATCCCACAGATGCACAAATGACTGTCTTAAAATGAGTTTCACTTGTTGGTTGATGGCAGTTTTGTTTAAATGACAGTAAATGTCAGGATATCTAGATTATTACAGCACTTATATCTTGCCGATTGAGAGAAAATAAGGACCCCAAGACTAACATATTTTCACAGGTTTCATCATAAAGTAAACAGCTATTCAAAATATAATATCTTACATGACTGAAATATATTTTCAAACTTGAATACATGAAGAACAGAGGGGAATATTTCTTAGTGTGAAGCACTTCCCATCTTTTATAAAGAAAATGTTTCTCTTTTTCAGCACATGTATTTCTGCTATATGTGTTCCATGTTTCTCCAAACTTTCAGATAAATAGTCTTAAGGGCTACTTGTCAAGCATTGAATTCCTCAAATGCTGGCCATATTTTTCATCTGACCTGTTCATAAGTCTCTGCAGGGAAATACGTGTTTTCTGCTATTTGGAAATTACCATGGAGTGTGTGATACATAAATACCTCTGGAAGTCAAGAGATCTATACTATCTTAATAGTTGTGTTGTGTTTTTAGCCAGCCAACTAGGACTTTATCCAAACCCCTCTGAAGCCAATTCACAAACAAAACAGGAACAGTGATGATAACTGTCTTTTCCTCATTGTCTCTGTGTGTAGTTTGCAAAACATGAGGCCAGGACTATCACATTCTTAGTACACAGAATGTGTTGTAGTGGGACATCGATTGTGGCTGGAGACTGTAGGAGATACAGTAATAAGTAACATTTTAAACCCATAAAAATCAAATGGATAGGATTAGAAAACTATTTTATCTGTGGAAACATGCAGAGTTATAACAAGAATTCTGTAAAGTTCAGCTATTTTCATGGGATATAGTCCCAGAAAGCATTCCATCCTTTTAAAAGATAACAACTTTGAAGCATTTAAGATGTGCACCTCTCCGCTAAGTAGATTTTTATTTTATACAGTTTCCAGGTCTGGCTGTATACCAGTTCATTTATTTCCAACTGGATTTAATTTCCAGGGGAAGGCAACTTCCTATGATACTTTTTGTCCAATAAAGGTGAAAATAATGTTCTCCAAACAGCATTATTTAAACTGGCACGCACATGTGGCTAAACAGTTTAATTCAATTTAAATAAAAATGTACACTGGCTGGAAATACTATGAAAACTGATATTCCAAATGGGGTAAAATGTTAAGTGTTCAGTGAAATTTAGGTTTTAAATTGTCCTTGTTACTAAGCATCTTTTCCAATCTTTTTTTTTTTTTTTTTTCCTAAGTGAACATATTTTCAAATATGAAGAACAGAAATATGAATTCATAGCCTCAGTTCAGAGGTTTTGCCATACTGTTATATTGATTACTGATATAATGTCACCTCCCCATCCTGATGCATTGTGCACCATCTTCTCATTCTCACTGCACAGCTGTTTTATTTACATAGAATCATAGAATCATAGAATGGTTTTGGTTAGAAGGGACCTTAAATATCATCTAGTTCCAAATTCCCTGCCATGGGCAGGGACGTCTTCCACTAGAACAGGTTGCTCAAAGCCCCATCCAACCATGGGTAAAACACTTCAGGGATGGGGCATCCACAACTTCTCTGGACAATCTGTGCCAGTGCCTCAGTGCCCTCATAGCAAATAATTTCTCCCAAATGTCTAATCTAAATCTACCCTTTTTAGTTTAAAACCATTATTCCTTGTCCTATCACTACACTCCCTGACAAAGAGTCCCCCCTGCAGTTTTCTCATAGGACTCTTTTAGGTACTGGATGGTCTCCCTGAAGCCTTCTCTTCTCCAGGCTGAACAACCCTAGCTCCCTCAGCCTGTATTCGGCTTTCCTCTGGATTTGTTCTAATAATCCCATGTCCTTCTCTTACTGGGGGCCACAGAGCTGAATGCAGTACTCCAAGTGGGGTATCACGAGAGCAGAACAGAAGGGGAAAATCACCTCTCTCACCCGGCTGGCCACACTTCTTTGGATGCAGCCCAGGATATGGTTGGCTTTCTGGGCTGCAAGTGCACATTGCTGGCTCATGTCGAGCTTCTCATCAACAGCCCAAAGTCTTTCTCATCAGAGCTGCTCTCAATCCATTCTCCACCCAGCCTGCATTTTTGCTTGTAATTTCCCCAGCCCAGATGCAGGACTTTGCACTTGGCCTTGTTGAACTTCATGAAGTTCACACACGCCCACATCTCAAGCCTGTCAAGGTCCCTGTGGATGGCATATAGCCCATATTATTAAGGATAACCTGACTGTTGGACCAGTTTTGAACACTTAAAAATGTGTGCTTGACACCACTGTGAGACAGGGAAGCACCATTTTCTCCTCTCATTTATAAATGAGAAACTGAACCACAGATGTATTTGTCTGAATTCACACAGACAGTTAAGTAATGTAAAATCTCCCTGAGTGGAAATATTTGCCTCAGACTTCCTTGGAAATGAATCTACACCTACTTTGACTTACCCAGAAATGTAATCTCACATCAAATTGATGTACCTTCCAGTGGGAGTAGAACTCCCTACAAAATTCCCACATTCTGTTTATTGAGTGCAAGCCTTGTAATCTAATTAGTTTATTTTGTGTTAATGTTCATTCTAAAAAAAAAAAAAAATAAAAAAAAATAAAAAAAAAAGAAAAGGAATCATAATTTAAACTCACGTTTATGGAATAACTCAGGTTATTGCCTCATAGCAGACCTTCACAATTAAAAGCTCAGTCATTCTGAACCTTAACCCCCCCCCAAAAAAACATTATTTTTCTTATCGGAGAGCAGTCATATATACAAAGTGTAAAGAGATCATTATTCTTTCTCTTGTCCTGATTTAATTCCTTTTGTTGCATGTCTGTCATTTTACCTTGCTTACATAGTGATAGACAGGTGAAGAAAAAATACCTGAAGAAAAACAAGCTTTCCAAACACCCTATGTCATTGAAAAGGACCAAAGATTAGATTTGCATGGTAGTAGGAGAGAATAAGTACCTAATGTGTTCAAACAAGAAATAAATAAAGAGAAAGTTGCCACACAGAAAGTAAAATACACTTGTCTCAAGATACTGGTGTGCCACTTGTGGTATCTAAGCCATTCAAAATTGAGTTTTTCCCTTGTTCTAGATGGAAAGTAGTTCAGCACAGCTGGGAGGAGATGGGGTGCAGCTGTTGTAAATAAAAAAGCTGAGAGTTTGTCTGGTGAAAGATCTTTATGAAACATCAGAAGAACCTCTGTCAGCAATTCAAATCATCAGCTCCACAATGTAAAAGCAACTTGCAATATGTCTCTGACTTTGTCTTTCTGGTGTATGGGGTTTTCTGTTTCCTGCCTTCCATAACTGAAATTCTTTTCAGAGACATGTCATTCTTTACAATGAGCCACCATCCTTCTTTTCCATATCCATATTCAGGATGGGTCTGGATTACCGTGATACTGAATGAGTGGGTGGACTTGTCCAATTTGTTTGTTATTGTGGGATTAGAAGATCAGAGGAAAAAATCCTCCTGTATTATTGTTGTGGCCTTGAGATACTGCTAGGTTCTTCTACTGGTAAAATGGGTAAAGATGGTCATTGTCATGTTTTTCTGGATAAAACATCAAAAGATGAGAAATACTTTTCCATTAAATTACTTTTTTTTTTTTTTTTAATTAACATTTCATTGAAAAATAACATTTAAACATTCAAATTTATCATATGTGATAATAAAAATATCTATGGTTTTCATTTAAAGCAAATTGATTTGACCTTTTAAATAGACATGTAAATTTTATCTGGGGGAAAGTCTAGAAATATTTGTATCCCAAATTACCATTCTTTCTTTTATTTAGACCTATGAGTCCTCTGTGACTAGCTACTAGATAAGAACTTTAGAATTAAAAGAGAGCAAAATAAATTTTGATGTCAACCAAAAAAGGACATTTGATTGCAGTGATTCCTTTACCAGCTCTTTCTTTGTGCTAGCAATCACTTAATGTTACATAGCACTGCAAGACACTGATCCTTTTGACCTTTCTCATTCTGAGGCAGGAAGTATTTAGATTTTCATTGCATTTCTAGTTCAAATTATAACTGTCCATCTTATTTAATTTTACTATTTCAAACTACACTGTTGTGCACATTTGTATATTTAATGCGGTGTCTCTGAATCACCCATTATCAAGAATAGTTAGGTCAGTTGTTGTAAAAATATTTGGTTTGAACTGAGCTTGCAGCTTGGGAAATCTATGCCTATGTTTTATTTGCTATTTAAGCAGTTTCTGTTTATTTTCTGTGCCCCTAATGGATACTATACTTGACCTCACTGTTGATAACACCATACAAGCTGTCACAACGGTATTTTCAGTGACACTATTTTCAATCAATCTATCCATGTATTTTAAATGTTGTTTTTCTCTTCAAATACAAATAGTATTATTAAGGATGATATAGATTGTTCTCAATTTAGCAGTCTTCAAAACACTGCTCTAAAGGCTTATTCTCTATATAGGTGTGATCCTGATTATTAAATGTACGGCAGTGTTAGAATCCTTCACAAACACAGACATGCATATATATGAACGTCCATACTAGCTGAGGGTATTATATATCTAGAACATTCAAAGTTCTACTTTAAATGCAAAAAAGTAAAAATTTTTAAAATTAAGGAGGAATAGCATTGCACAGATCTTGTCTTCACTAATTCTGATGTGAAGTACTTAAACCCAGCACTCAGTAGAGTTCTATCTGAACAGTGTATTAATTACATATCAGTTTTGTGTGTAATGTTAAAGCTGTTTTATCTATAAGGTTGTGTATCTGGGACCCCTTATTAAACTAAAACCAAACAAAACTTTTCAAATTTCGTGGAATTCAGTACCTTTTTTTTTTTTTTTTTCTCAATGACATGTAAAATAATTTATAAGACCAATGTATTCTTATATAAATGTGCATGTAGAATTGAGTCTTCTGCCTGGTTGCTAAATCACTCATTTTTTTTTAAATGAGCATTGTATTAGTTTATAATGCTATAATACAACATAGGGAACTGTCATTAGTCCATATTTTCACACTTTGATATGCAAAAATTCCTTCAGCACGGAATGAGAACTTACAAAATTTTATCTTGTAAACATAACTAAATCAAGAACAGATTTAGAAATAATGTGAAAAAAATAAATAAATAAATAAATAAATAAAAACATTTGAGGTTTGTCTGTCACCCAGCACTTGGCAGACTGCAAATGAGAATTTTGTTACAAACCATACAGAATATTATGTATAAATCTGCTGGTTGAGAGTGATGCCAGCTCCTCCAAAGTTAAGAATCATTGAAGAAAAATGTTCAGTATCCTTTACTGGCATATATTTTTTTTGTCTATCATCAGCTCTTCAAATATCTAAATTGCAAACAGTCTTGTTTTTCAGTCGCTGTTTAGAAACAAATTTTCCTTAGCTCTGGCAGAGAATTTTGTAGCCAAACAGAGATCTCTGGCAAAGTAGAGAGGAAAGAATTACTAAAAAGCTTGGCCTCAACCTTTAACAGGTACAGCCTTGGAAACATATGACTAGGTGCCCTTCTGAAAAAAACATGGATTAGCACTCTTGAAAATGGTGTCAGTTTACATTAGTTATAACAAAAGATGCCAGTGAGGATTTGATCTTAATTCTACATGTTCCTAATCTTATGTCAACAAGAATGTTGTGCAAACCTTCAATAGAACTGCCTTGAATTAAGAAAAACTAAAACACAGAATCCATCCAACACATAAGAACATTAACAACCAGTTGCTGCATACTGGCAATCAGAAGCTTGGAGCAAGTCAGAAGTATCCACAGAAATGCCAAATTCTGAGCTAGTGTCTACAGGGCAGCTCTTTTAAAGGATCAGTGGAAACCTCTGTTTTTTTTTGTGTCATTTATGCCAATTTGAGTATACCTACAAAGAGTAAAAGGTCTCAACCTTGTTTGTGATGGAGCACTGGATGTCAGGGAAGTTCCCAAGGCTCTTGGTGTAAAGGACTGACAAGGCTGTATTTCTGCAGAGGCAATCTATCAATTGCATTCTCGGAAGTCCTACCCTAGGAACACTTTATGGTCTCTGTATTTTCCTGGCAAAACCTTTATATTTTCAGCAGCATAGCAAAACTTCTACCGAGTAAATTCAATGCCAGTGTCAACTTCACACTTTAGCTTGACTTCATTAGTAACCCCAGGGGACATAGTGATTCATGCCCCATCCCATTCAGTGCCTTGGCTTCCCTGGTGCATAATCTTACTAAAAATGCATGAGTCTATGGCTTAGCTGTGATGTCTTTCTGTATATAATTTCACATGGAGTCTGTATGACCACAGATCTTTTTCTGTGGAGACTGTAGTATCTATCAGTTTTTATAGTGGAAGATTCTTACAGCAGCTGCAAAAAAAATATGGAAAGTCTTGAAAGAACATATGCTGTTTTTGTCTCCTTTTTTACTGAGAGGAATCTGTACTTCAGCAAAATATAAGTATAGCATGTAGTAACTGGAACAGGAGACAAATAAATGTTTTAGAGTGTTCATATATGGTGTTCTGTTTCAGTCTTAACACAAATTTTCTTATAAAAGAAAATAAAATATTTACGTGATTTCAGTTGGTATCAGATTACATGATAACACAGTTTTAAAATAATATTTATTAAGGGACTGAACTAATAACTAAGGTAAACAGGACTGTAAATAGATTAACTAAAAGCTGATCCACTTCTATATATTACCCACAACAAGATGAATTCACGCTAAATCTCTAAATTAAATAATTCTCTCTCTCTCATGTGTCCACTAAGCACAGAACATAAAATGTTGAAAGAATTCTAGTAATATTCTGTGTTTCAAGGATCACAATAAATGGTTTAAGATAACCAGTTGATGGCAAATTCAGAAAGATACACAGAAACTATCACACATGTTAGCATAGCTTGGCCTATTACTGGTGTGCTCTGGAATGCACTCCTTCCTGTATCATTTTTACAATAGTTTAAATAAAGGGGCTGGATAAGAACTGGGGCACCACAGTGGCTGGACAATGATGTAGAACTTATTTAGACTTCAGTTAAAGGTTTTGGGATTAAAGTTAACACCAGATGGTGAAAGTTTCTATTTATTCACTAGCTGGTGAAGTAAAAAGGTCAATAACTAAATGAGTCTGTAGTATCTGTAGACAGTTGTATGCTTCCCATCCTTTCCAACCCATTGTTGAAGGAGATGGGATGGCAGAAATTGCTTGATGAAACCCTAAAAGGGGTTTTATTTTGTTTTATTTTGTTTTGTTTTGTTTTGTTTAAGATAAGGAGAAAAACATCATCTCTAGTGCAGCAGAGAAGGAGAGAAGGAATCTGTTTACTGTGAGTACGCTCTCCCTCAAAATCAGGGGTAAAATGTCTGTTGGCTTCCTCTTTCCTAGGGGAGAAAGAGTACTTTTATCAGCTTCCTTGTCTTTGAGTACTCAAGGAAAACATATGAAATGCTGGGGGGAAAAAATAATAAATTAAAATAAGATAAAATAAATGAAGTAAAATAAAATAATAAAATAAATAAATAAAATAAAATAATAAAATAAATAAATAAAATAAAATAAAATAATAAAATAAAATAAAATAAAATAAAAAATAAAATAAAATAAAATAATAAAATATAAAATAAAATAAAATAAAATAATAAAATAAAATAAAATAAAATAAAAATTGCTCTGTTAGACAGAGCTGCAGGCTGTGTTTCACCTGAAGCCCCTGTCATGAACTTGTTGAGGGGCTGCAATATCCAGTCAGATTCTAAGCCATGGCAAGGGACCATGCAAAAGGATCCATGCTAGCATACGCTAGCACTGATTGTGCAACTGCTAGAACTGATGAGTAATGGTGTAACTTGTATTGTCTTCCCTTCTTTACTGCTTGTAAATTGTAAGCTGTGAATATCAGTAAGCTCATACACATTCATAGGTACTGCAGGAACATTCCTGTGCTGAAAGTTGCACTTATTTATTCACTCCTTATTTATTCATCTGTATTAAAATAGAAGGAAACTTCAGCACATGTTAGCATGTCAGAATACTTTTATTTTATATAAAACTATTTGGAACTGTTTATATCCAGTCCTCCTGGAATCTGTGACCTGATTCGTTTGTATACAACTCATTTCTACTTAGTTTGGACACAGTACAAGAGTGAAACTTCTTGCAGACTGCATATAATCATGACATCATCCAAAATTTCACCTTGGGTTAGCTGCAGCATTGCTGTGTCCTCTCTGGAGCCAGGGCAGGTTGAATATAATTCACTATATGACTGAGTGTCTACTATATCATGCTGCAAGGCTTGTCCCATGGTAGCTTTAGTGAGGAGGATCAATGTTCCGTTTTATTTCCTGATCTGTCAGGAATAGCAATGCAGACCTTATCTAGTCTAAATAATGACGCATGCTTTCCTACGGAATATTGAATCCATTTTTATTTGTACACAATTATGAAGATAGAACATACAAAAGTGAAGCAATCAGTTCTTTTACTAGCACTGACAATGTGTTAAAGGTAGTGCTAAACAAAAATAAAGCAGAATTTTTATAAATGCTGTCATGCATGACATAGTCTGCATGAGGTATGCTGTGGCAATCAACTTCCATGATGGATGGATTTTGTTTTTCAAAGTCTGCTATGATTTGTGTTTACACAAGGAAAACATGTAAAATCGACTCTAACAAGTACATCTACCTTTTCTTAACACATACTTTTATACTCTTGTATGATCTATAACATCTTTTATTATATGACACTGTTATCAATATCCTGCACAGAGGCTCTAGTGTGTCCACTTTTGAAGTGATTGCATACCATATAAACATTTAACTTGAGAAGCTGGTCCCTACTCCCCTGTGTTCACCAGTATGGAAAAAGAAAAGTAGGTAAGTTAATTGGGTTCAAATACCTAAGGGCAGGTGAATTTATGCCAACTGTAAAAGACTCTGAGAAGATGCTCCAGAAGTTAGTATGTTCATAATATTTCCTAGCCATGATTGCTTTGACAGCAAAAATGGATTGTCCATGTAGGTGTGTGTTGGTTCTCAGTGAGAGTTTGTTATTCTCAAGAGGTACTCACATGCTTGTTACATCAGCATAGTTGAGCCTCGCTGTAACTGAGAATGAGCCAGAATTACTGTTGCTGTTGCTATAAACAAATCTGTATCAGAAAATGATTGTTCTATTAATGGTCTTCAGAAGTTAAACATTGTAATAGAAATTGGTATTGTTAAAAGAGATGTGAAATCTCAGATGTTAGCCAGAATTTTGAAAAATTAAAGTGTTGAAAAATTAAAGTGAAAGAAGTCCCTCAAAAGAGTGTCCAGCTGGAAACAGTAGGAAGGATTTTACTGTGAAAAAGATTCTCAGAGTTTTAGAAAAGCAGGAGTTTATTGCTTCTCTTCATTGCATACTTGAAACAAGACACTCAAAATAAGGAAATAGTATATTTATTTTTTTATTTCTGTCACTGATTAACTCAGATATCTGATTGTATAAATATTCCATCTCTATAACAAAGACAGTAAATGTAGTAATTCATAGCATAGAAGCAGTGAGTGCAGAATTGTGGTTTCTGGATTGTGGTTTCTGATAACTATGTGCTGTGGTTCTACATTACTCTATCAAATGCACAGGTAAATATTTATGTGGAATTGAGGGAATCCTCTCAAATCCAGTAAGAGGTTCTTAAAACTATCAGATTTTGTATTTATTTATTTATTTTGTTGTCTGTTTTGGGAGAAATCATATTTCTGAACAAGAATATATTTGATATTTACACAAAGAGCCAAATAAAACTGCATTTCTGATGTCTGCACTTAGCATATGCACATCATGAGAGGGTTGGCTCTGTAACTGTGGAAATGAATTCTGAACCAATTATAGAAATTAATTCTGAACCAACAAGCAGCTAATCTTGATAAATATGATTAACTGACTTCAGGGTGATAGTGCTGAATTGTTTGCAGATCAGGGTTATGACAATACATGATACTGGAATGTAAAACACCACATTGTATATAAAATTATTGTCTAGGAGAATGAAAATGGAAAACAATATTGCACACCCTACAGGAGTTTCACACACAAAACCCAGATGCCCAGAAACAAAATCTCTGTCACAAACTAAGTGCTTGCTTGTTTCTATTCTATGTTAACTGAAAGCAATAGCTGCTGGAAAAAAAAAAAAAAAAAAAAAAAAAAAAAAAAAAAAAA
>CM021765.1:107380854-107396446 GCA_011076525.1 Nettapus auritus | reverse complement strand
AAAAAAAAAAAAAAAAAAAAAAAAAAAAAAAAAAAAAAAAAAGATTAATCTCCTTCTGTCTTTATCCCCAAACCAGATGCACATTTCCTGAAATAAGCATTTGTTTATTATGACGTGATGGCATCACAGTATAATTCAAATCTCATTGTTTCCATTATAACCTCTTATTTACAGGAGATTCTGAAAGCTGTTGCAAAAATTTAACACGGTTGAAACTTGTGGAAAAGTTACAGGTCCAAACAAAGCACTTTTCCTTAACAAAACCCCTTTCAAATGTCTTAAGATGGTAGCTGTTGCTGTTTTAAATATTGTTTTATGCCCAGGATAATTCTCTTCTCTACACTTCAGTTTCCCTGAACCTCTTCCTGAGGTTCCTTTTCAAGAAAGGTAGTGTAAAATATGTGCTGCCTAATCTCCTACTGTGTGTAATATAACATAATTTTAATGTATGCAGTCTATGCGGATAAATTTCACCTGAAGCACGTAAGGGTTTTAAAGGTGCTAATATACATTTTGAGCATGTGGCAATTAGAGAATTTTCCATAAAAGTGTGAAGTGGCTTCTGTACTTCATGTGACCATATGAGCCCCATAAACCCATTGCTGGGGGGCTTGCCCAGCAGGCACACACAGTCTTATTGCAATTTCCCGTATTAAACTACTGCCTTCTGTAATTGCTTGCCCATAGCTTGTATTTTTGTTAATGACATAAGTGAAGAAAACTTGCAATGCAGAACAAACAAACAAACAAAAAATAGTGAGTACTGCTGTGACAATTAAACCAGGGGGGTGTAAGTTAGTGAGAAAATGTACACGCACAGTAGGGAGCAGGATAAACTGCAGAATGAAATCATCTCATACTCAAACTGCGATTTCTCTTTAAAAACTGTAGCCCAACAGTCATTTACAAAGACTCACCCTTGCCTCCTACATGCCCAATGCTTTGTATAAGCTTTACTATTTTAGTGTATGAAAGGATACCTGTGGTTCACATCATGACTCAGCAGCTCCAGACCGCTTCTTTTGTGCTGGGTGTAACCAGCAAAGACAAAGTGACAACCAGAGTCCTAAGACACTTAGGAATTCAGGGAGTTTGTCCCTTGCACCACTTGCATTTTCATGGTTTCCCCAACCTTGGCTAGGAGGTGATAGGTGATGGTGATAAGTACAAATGCCTAAATCTGGGAGGTGTACTTGAGCAGCTGATTCCACCATATTAACTGAGGATGACATGTTCCTTTCATCTGAACATAAGGAAGGCTGTGCTTGGATGCTTCTCTAAGTGTCAAAACAGAGTTTTGTAGGACAAAGTGAACTAACTTTACAATTGACATTAAAGATAGCCCTGGCAGCCTGCATCAGGAGTTGGTGGGGAAGACTTGCTGCTGTCAGGAGACCCTGGCTTCCCTGCCTCTCTTTGGAGCTTCAGCAGCAGAGTCCCATGAAAGCTGCAAACCAAAGGCCAGGGTAGGAAGGAAAGAGATGTTGCTCTGTGCTGGACTTGGATGCTGCTATGGAAATTAAATCTGGAAGTTGTATTATTTCCTTCTGTGTCCCATTACCGTTACTAGGCAGCTGCAATGGGACCCAGCCAGTGTGGAGGCAGTTCCCACAGAAACCCCACATGACTTTTAAACTGCGCCATATGTAATCTGTTAGCACTAGAAGTGGGAAAAAGGCTCCTAACGGAAGACAGCCATGCTAAACTCCAGCTGGATCTGTGTTTTTGCTCAGAGCTGATGGAGACTTTAATGGCAATATTGACAGATGCTTTATTTAAACTGGGGTAATCAGGAACTACTGGAGCACACGGACAGGCATACCACAGTACTTCAGATGGGTGGCATAAAAAATAACAAGGACTATAAAATCCTGTGCTTTTTCTTAGTGTCTGCAAGTTGTCATTCTTGTACACTTCTAAATCCCTATAATTTGAGATCTCTTTAAGCAAGGATTCTAAATAGGGAAAATGTTACATTAATACTCACACTAATCCATCCTTCAATTCAGAGTACTTTCAAATAAAGTTTTAAATAAAATACATTTTGTCCATTAATGTTCTTTATACGTTAAGTGGTTATTAAAATGTGTTATTTACCATCCATTCTCTCTCCCACATCATTGCTCAGTAGTGATTATTTCAGGATATTTTATTGTTATTACCCTTTTAAGCAAATGTATTAAACAATCTGAAATACAGCCTTTTCTTTGCCAAAAGCTACCCACTTGTTATTTTCCTACAGATTCTCAGACAGATGTTAACACTCTATATTCTTCTGGAGAAACATGTATTCATGCCACCATTTACATCCCTTTTGGCTCTGGGACTTGTTTTCTTTCACCGTATCCTGCAGGGAACCCCATCATAAATTCCTCTGTGAAACTATTCTATAAAAAATATCTCTCTGCCTGCAAGCCAAAGAAAGCATTTTGCCCACTGGATTCCCAGCTATATGCAGAGTTACTACGTTTTTGTTTCGCTATTCTAATTATTTGAGCTAATTTTGCACTTTAGGACATGATGAAACAGCTGCCACCTGCTAGGAAACTGGAGGAGATCGGTGGTAGACCTAACATTATCTCTAGCCTCAAAATTTTAGTTGGAATCTAAAAGCAGTATGAATCTGTATTTACATGTCTGGGGGGATAGGTGAAAATTTAAAACCATTTTCTCTTCACTGTTTCTTATTAGGCTGTTTATATGTCCTTTTTTTTTTTAACTGTGGAGTCCATTTCACAATACCTCTTTTGCTTCATTCATTCTTTGTAAAGCATTAGGGCATCTTGAAGGGCTTTATGAAATCCACACTAAAAGTATGGGTCCCAAAAGTTAAAACAGCTCTCATTCAGATGGCCTACCAACCCTCTTAGTTCCTGACACACCACTGCTTTTTATTGCATTATTTGCTTTAGGTGTGGCCAGGACAAAGATGCTGCTTGTGATTTTGAAATTTACTCTCATTTTTATTTCATTTCTAATTTTAATTTCATCCTAATTTTTTGATTGGATGTAAAATGGTAAGAGAAATCAAAGAAACTATCTATGATTAGGAAAACTCTGCTAAAAAGTTTGACCTCAGTAATGGGAACATAGTGAAACTTATATTCCATTTTCATTTTGATTAATTCTTGTGACAATTTTATCTTCTGATATTCTGCATTGTGTACTCCATAGGAACACCTGTGATAACTGGCCACTGCTTCTGGTTTATCACTATACTCTGTCCATAAGTAAACAATAAAAAGAATTTCCAGCTCTGAGAAGACCAAAAACCAAAACCAAAAACAAACAAACAACAACAACAACAACAACAGCAACAACAACAAAAATGAAAGAAAAACAAGCAATAAAAAACTACCAATGGAAATCAGAAAGCTTGTTGTGACATGCATTTTTAACTATTGAGATAATATAACAAAGGTAAAGTTAGGTATACAGCTGATTACATATTGATTTTGTAAACAAAATAAAATCCTGAAAAAAAAAATAGATGTATAGTAGCATTTCAGTTATGGTTCATTTTTTACGAGTCTGACATTGATTTGTTACATGTACCTTTCAGTTAAAGGCCCATTTATATTTCAACTTCCTCCCCCTCCCCCATTCCTTTTTTCCAGTTCAGCCTCCACCCAGAAGAAAAAGATGGGTCATTTTTCCCATTACTTTAATTAGATCCCCTTTTAGTATAATGTAGAGAAGCATCTACCATAGTATGTAAGAAGTACATTTCACCTGAAAGAGATTTCTGTAGCATATTAGCATTAATGAGATGGCAATGAGCTTTGAGATGGAATAAAGTTGATGCCATATGTATCATTATATAACGAGGGGAGTATCCTAACATCACAGTGTTAAAAAGCTTAGAATTCAGGGACTGTAATAGATCCAAGCATTCATTAATAACATAACATCAGTGGCTTGTAATCAATATCAAAGCCAAAGTAAATTTAAAAATGTGTGATTCCAGATGTCATGGGTAGGATTTTAAACAAGTTTTGCTCCAATAGTCACGGATGACTTCCACCGTATTCTTGGTTCAATAACTGCATATACAATATTTTTGGAATATATTCATCCACTTTTACCTTGCTTCAGCTGGAAGAAGTGGCTTCATGTTAAGTGTGATCACATGCCTTTGCCAGCCACAGATTTTATTAAAAAAAAAAAAAAAAAAAAATTAAAACGATGTTTGCAATCATAGTAATACTGTGATGCACAAGAGAGACTTCTGCACCTAATAAAACCCTTGTATACATAATTCACCTACTTGCATGTATATACAAAGTCCTATTTTAAAGGTAAGGGTAGTAAAATAATATGCTATGTCTCTGAATAACAATGGAATCAGCTGTTCTCACTCTTGAACCAGAAAAGATGTCCACTACCACATATAGGGATCTCCAAGAGAACAGCAGGTACAAAAGTTTAAAGTGGCAGAGATAAAGAGAAAATGAAGTAATAAACAACAAGCATGTCCAGATAAATGTAAAAATATGGCTACATGAATAGTAAATACTTTTAAAGAAAAATATGGGATTACAATGATCCAATCCTTAGCTGCGTGCCATAATTTAGTGTATATTTATCACATCATCTTCTCACCAGCACTGCTGATATTATTAGAAAAAGGAGGAATGGAAACAGGATCATCTTTCTCCTTAAAATGTTATTTCAAATACGTTGTTTTACCTGTTGAAAATCCTTATGACCAGAATATTCACAGAACAAGCACGTGAGGTTAGGCCAAAAGATGATATGGCACCATCTGAGGGTGGCAAGGCTGGTGGGAGCATCTATGCTGCTCCAAGGAGTGCTGTGGATCCAGGAGCACATCTGAAATGCTTACATACCAACACGTGCAGTACGAATAACAAATGGGATGAACTGGAAGCTTTGGTCCTTTCCCAGAGCTACGACATCAATAGTGTTAGTAAGACTTGGTGGGACGAGTCCCACAACTGGAGTGCAGCTGTTCAGGAGGGACATGCAGGGCAGGCAATGTGGAGGTGTTGCACTATACATAAGGAAGAGATTAGACTGTGCAGCCATTGCCATTACGGATGACATGGTAGAGAGCCTCTGGTTCAGGATTAAGGGGACAAATAGCAAAGCAGATGTCGTGGGTGTCTATTGACTGCCCACCCAGGATGTTGGCATGGATAAGCTGTTCTACAGGCAGTTGAGGAAAATCTAAGGAATGGTTGCCCTTATCTTTATGAGAGGCATCAACTTCCCAGACATAAACTGAGAATATATTTCTGTAACAAGTAAAACTGTGAAATCCCTAAAGCATGATAACTTCCTGTCACAAGTACTGAGTGAGCAAACTAGGAAAGGACCCCTTCTGGATCTGCTTGAGAATTGTGAAGGCCTTGTGGGAGAGGTGATGGTAGCTGTCTTTCTTGGCCACAGTGAACATTGAGTTCAGAATTGTTGGTGTAAGGAGAACAAGATCAGCAGAGTTTCCACCATGGAGTTTAAGAGAGCAGACTTAAGCTTCTCAGGGAGCTAGTTAGCAGCATCTCTAGGAATCTACTCTAAAGGGCTTAGGGATCCATGTGAGCTGGTCACTTTACAAGAACCATCTTTTAAAAGCCCAGGAGCAGGCAATCTCACTGTGCTGCAAGTCACGCAAGTGGAGCAGAAGCTAGCCAGTGTTACACCCATCTACAAAAAGGGCATGAGAAAAGACCCAAGAAACTACACACTTGCTAGTCTAACCTGGAAAAGTTATGGAAAAGATTATCCTTAGGCATATTGAAAGGCACTTGAACAACAAAGTAATTATCAGGCATAGTCAACACAGTATTATGAAGGGAAAGTCCATCATTAGTAATTTGTTCTTCTATAATAAGGTCGCTTGGATGAAGGGAAGGTAGTGGAAGTAAACTTTCTGGTTTCACTAAGACCTTTGATACCATCCCTCACAACATTGTTCAGGACAAATTGTAGAACAGTGAGGTAAACAGGTTCACACTATGCTATGTGATGAACTGTCTCAAAGGGTTGTAGTGGATGGGGCTATATCTAGCTGGTGGCCTGTCACTAGTGGCATTCCCCAGGACTTAGTTCTAGAGACAATCTTTTCCAATGATCAATGATCTGGGAGCAGGAGTGGAGTTCAACCTTAGAATTTTGCTGGTGATCCTTAACTGGGAGGTGCTATTGACTTCCTGGAGGGATGAGAGACCTTGCAGAAGGATCTGGATTGACTGGAGAATGGACAATCAGCAACAGCATGAAGTTCAACAAAGGTAGGTGTCAGGTTCTACACTTGGGATAGAGTAATGCCAGACACAGGTACAGATGGGGAGACGAATGGCTGGAGAGCAGTTAAGGTATCTTTTTCAATTCAACATTGTTTCTCTTAGATTTGTGTCTTATGGCTGTGATTTCTGACTATATGACTGGTCATTTAGTCTTAGAGTTTTAAATGCTCTGTGAAATTTGAAAGGTATCCCTGTACTGGTTTTCCAGGATTAAATGTCACCTCACTTTGCAGCAATCCTTGCCACAAAGCCTTTTGTAGGTAGAAGAAACAGTCAGATGTTCTCCTGTACCTTATAGATTCTGTGATTCTGTGAACTCAAAAGACTATAGTTAGCCTTGAAAGTTGAGCTTTCTGTGAAACTTGGCTGTAGTTTTGTCAATGTAAAGTTGTTAGGGCCAGTAAGGATAGTTGTTAGGGTCAGACAAAAATAGAGAGAAAACATACATCCATAGACTTCTTTTCTAAGAAACTTAGGCTAAACTGGCATTGAACTAGTTCTAAGAATTGTTTTAAGAACCTGAACCTACACTGAAGTATGTGACACTTGCATTGAACAGCAGATTAAAAAAAGGATCTCCACAAGTTAGTGGTACTTCAGATAATCTCCATTATTAACTACAACCAATTCAAATTATTTGACTTGAGTAACTGGTATTATACTACCTCAATTCATTACAAATCTGCCCCAAATGTAAAGGTGCAACCTGTCTCTCTGGTACAAGGTTAAAACCATATTTTAATTCAATCTTTTTTTTCCCCCCAATTTTTATTTTCATATCTTGTTCCTCAAATCTTCTAGGAAAGTGAAAATTAACATTAGACTGTGGCCTGTAATATCACAATAGAATAAAATAGTTCAGTTGGAACAGATCTTCAAAGATCTAGTCCAACTGCCTGGCCACGTCAGAGCTAACCAAAAGTTAAAGCATGTTATTGAGGGCATTGTCCAAATGCCTCTTGAACTCTGACAAGCATGGGGCATCAACCACCTCTCTAGAAAGCCTGTTCCAGTGTTTGGCCACCCTCACAGTAAAGTAATTTTTCCTAATGTTAAGTAATTCATTTATAACTCAGCTGTACTTCAAATCTACTTGTGAGTCATCCATTACTTAGTAAATGATTCCATTCCCTAGTACTGGCAGTCTTCAACAGTGCTTTCTAATAATGAGAGCCTAGAAAAGAAAGCAGTAAAGAGAAGAAAAGAAAGAGTCAAGAGAGAAGTTTTAATTATTTCTATGTTCTGTTTCTTCAAAATAATTAAATCAATAAAAAAATTAGATCCTCCTTCATTTTCAATGTCAATACTTAAAACTGAATGCATTTTTTTCTCAGAAGTCCATTCAAGAGAGTCCTTGTACTTTCAGAGAGATATTTTACCACAAGAAAGGCCTGAAGGTGTAAACATCTTTTTAGCGTTAAGTCAATGAAGAAGTTAAAGTCTGCAGAAATGTTATTGGAAAGAGAGAGTAAAGGCAGCAGAATGCTTCTTACAAATGTCAAGACAATCTGGCATCAGAGTTAATCAGATGGCCATCTGTTTCTTTGGAATAAATGTACATGTTTAATTACATAATTTGGAGCTGGACGCATTTGTAAATATTGCTGCAATGGTTAATGCCTTCAGGCAATTCAGGAAAACAGAGATTTTGGGCACAGAGCTTACTTTTGAGAAAAGATGCAAATTTTAATATAAAACTTCCCATTGAATTCCTTCCTCATCAGCTTTGTACTCTAAATTCATCATAAGCACTGTGAAATTTAATTAAACAGATTCAGAACTAGTAAGTAAAAAAATCTCAAATAAATAAATAAATAAATAAATAAATCATGTCTTTAAAATATGGAAGCTTTACTGAATTTTCTTAATTAGTGGAAAAATAATTTGACCTGCTTTTGTGCTTGTGGAGGAATTACATACACAGCTAGGGAACATCTCAAGTGTGTGGGTGGTTCCCCTCAGAGCTGAAACTTGCAGCCAGAAAGAAGTGTTCTCCAGATGTAAATGGGAGGCAAAGGAAGGAGGGCTATTCATAGGACATGAACATTACCAGAAGACCTCTTGTCCTTACTGAATCAGGTTTCATGTAAAGAGGGCCAGCTGCTCCTTCAACTGTGTTTGCTTCCAGTATTGTAGAAACCAGAGAAAGAACACTGTGAATGCTAAAACCCTGTGTTGTGAGTAGCTTGATTTACCTGTTTGTATCTGAAGTAGAACAGTGAAAATTTGATTTATTTGACATTATTCATTGGGTTTGTTTGTTTGTTTGTTTGTTTTTGTGTCTTCATTTTAGTATTTCTTATGTCCTGTCTCAGTCTGAATTTTTAATGTTTCATTGTTTTGGTTTCAAACACTCAAAGAAAATATTTTTATTTTGGAGAGGAATTGAAGATACCTATTTCCTGGGACTTGAGCAGAGTCTGGGAAGTCATTTCCACCACTGTTTGATTCTATTAATACTTATTTCTTTGGGAAAATAATCACTGTTCAAATTTAAATCAACAGTGTTCTTCTGGTATATATGTAAAAGCAGCATAACTTTTCATTGTGGCTCCTTTGCACAAATTATGGGTATGATAATTCTTCAGTACACCATTATATATATATTATTTGCTGCCCTTTCAGAAATGCTCTGCTTTTCTACATGAAAGCTTGCTCTTTTCTCAGTGTGTAAGAATAAAAGAGAGAATCAAAAATGTGTAGAAGCAGCACTGACTGTGTGTATGACTAGTATCTGTGAAGGCATTCAGAAGTATCCCTTCTGTGTGATTCCCTTCTGCGCTTACAAGTTTCCTCTATACCACATGCCCCCTCAGTAGATCTGGAGTATGGACAGTGTAAAGCAGCTGAAACACTAACAGCTGAAACTCCTCTTCTTGCTTTCATAAGGTCCATATGGCTTACAACTATGCTGATAAGAAGGACTCCTTTCACTAGGCGTCCTTCCCTAGCTCAGCTTGATAAAACCCTTTTGAAAATCACCAAACTACTCAAATGGAGGTTGGAGCCCTCACAAGCATCAATGTATGCTCAGTGGTCTATAAAGAAAGAGCACGTCTGCTAAGTAAGAACTCAGAAACAGTGCTGTGGGATTACTGCTGGCAGATACGCTATCATCAAGTACCTGGACTTCAAATCTGAAAGTTTTAGAGAACTTCGAGACATTGGTAGGAGGGATGCCTGCAGAGAAATCAGATTTTTTTTTGGTATTTTATAATTAATCATACAGAAGAGTAAAAGAAACAGTCTAAAAGTCTAAATTACCACTGAATGTGCAAAACGTTCACGTTCAATTAAATGGAAAGAAAACATTTGAAATTTGCAACTTTCAACCGCTGTGCTTTTGAGGAATAAATAATACTTTTTCACTGGTGATTACAGAGAATAGGTCACCTGCCCCTCCACTTCCCCTTGTGAGGAAGCTGTAGACCGCTATGAGGTCTCCCCTCAGCATCCTCTTTTCCAGTCTGAACAGGCCAAGTGACCTCAGCCACTCCTCATGCATCTTCCCCTCTAGTCCCTTCACCATCTTCATCGCCCTCCTCTGGACACTCTCCAACAGTTTAATGTCCTTTTTGTACTGTGGTGTCCAGAACTGCATGCAGTACTCGAGGTGAGGCCGCACCAGTGCAGAGTAGAGCGGGGCAATCTCTTCCCTTGACCGACTAGTGATGTCGTGCTTGATGCACCTCAGGATACGGTTGGCCCTCCTGGCTGCCAGGGCACACTGCTGGCTCATATTCAACTTGCTGACAACCACAGCCCCCAGATCCCTCTCTGTGGGGCTGCTCTCCAGCATCTCATCGCCCCATCTGTCCTTATAGCCAGGGTTGCCCTGTCCCAGGTGTTTGCTAAACTTCATGCGGTTGGTGATTGCCCAGCTCTCCAATCTGTTCAGAGATTGCCCAGCTCTCCAATCTGGCCAGATTGGAGAGCTGGCAGATGAACATGTTTAAGCATATTCACACCCCTATATAAATATGAAAACACATAAATACACAAGAGTCCTTCACAACAAAGGTATACAAATAATATAGGCCCTATTCAGAGGAGGGAAATCTAGTGTTGCTTCTAGTAATATTCATCACACATGGCGCCTCTGGATATTAGTGTTGCTACTCTCACAAGCAGAAGCTCATGCCATGGACTGGCAATTTGTCTTTCTAGGTTGCAAAAAATAAAAATAAAAAATCAGTGGAGAGGACAAGTATTGTTTAAATGTTGGCTTCTTTTTGTGCTCATGTGACAATCCTGTCATGAAATGATTAAAGAGAAGACCAATCTGAGGCATTTAAAGCCTTCTTGAATGCTACCAATCCATGACAGGTTGGTAGAGTTACGGAGAAAATATTGAGGAATGGCATTTACTTAGAAATACAAAAACTGAGAGATAAGCCCTTCACCAACTTCTCACCTTCCTTGCATGTGAGTGCTTTAGTCACTGAGCTGTGTTTTATCTTGGCACTTAAATTGGTGGGGGTTTGGTTGTTTGGTTGTTTTGTTTTGTTTCATAATCTTTTGAAAGCTGCTTCTAATATAGGGATTTATTTTTTTAATTGTAAGTTGTTGTTTTAATTGTAAGTTGTTGTTTTTTTTTAAAAAAAAAAAAAAAAGATAATTTTCTTCCTAGTAGCTAATATGGTGCTGTGTTTTGGATTTAGGGTGATGATAAAATAATGTTGATAGCACACCAATGTTTTGCTTGTTGCTGAACACTGCTTACAGTAAGTCAAGGACTTTCAGCTTGTTATGCTGCCCTGTCAATGATTAGCCTGGAAGCGCACAAGAAGCTGAGAGGGGACAACCAGGACAGATGTCTCAAACTGATTAAAGGAATATGCCCTACCATATGACTGAGCTCAGCAATAAAAGCTGGGGCAGTTGCCGAGGGTGGGTTGCCCTGGGCATGGGCATGAATCAGCAGGTGATGAGCAATTGTATTGTGCATCTCTTGTTCTTTTGCTTGTTTGTTTTTCCTCTCTTATTAAACTGTCTTTATCTCAACCCCAAAAGTTCTCACACTTTTACCATTTTCAGCTATTTCCCCTCTCACATTAGGTGGTGAACAAATTGCTGTGTTGTACTTATCTGTCTGCCAGGTTAAACCACAACACCTTTCTATGGATTCTTTTTCTTTTGCATCCTATTGGTAAACTGCTTTTTGTTCAAAAAACTTAAAAGATTTTTTTTTTTCACCTTTGTATTTTAGCAATCTGTTAGAATCAGTTTAATGTGCAGATACATTGGGAAACAAATCACAGAATCACAGAATCACAGAATTGAAGGGGCTGGAAGGGACCTCGAAAGATCATCAGGTCCAACCCCCCTGCCAAAGCAGGTTCCTTAGAGCAGGTTGCCCAGGTAGGCATCCAGACAGGCCTTGAATATCTCCAGAGAAGGATACTCCACAACCACCCTGGGCAGCCTGTTCCAGTGCTCCATCACCCTCACCATGAAGAAGTTGTTTCACATGTTGGTGTGGAACTTCCTGTGCTCTATCTTGCAGCCATTACCTGTCCGCATAAACCACTGAAAAGAGGTTGGCCAAATCCCTCCGTCTCCCACACCTCAGGTATTTAGCGGTCAAGGAAATCCCAATATCTGCTTTGGAATCTCATTTTCAAAGGCCCAAAATTATTGTTATACTTCTGAGAAAACACCATTTCTAGAAATCATAAGTTATTAAGTTATTCCCATATTGAAATACAGTTTAAGAGCCATACTTTCTCTACTAAGTTTTAAAAATCACACCAGACATTTCTGGCAAAAATGATCTCAAGTATTTTTAGATAACACTGGATACAAGAAAATGTACTCAAGCTGAAATGTGAAAATAAAAAAAAAAAAAAGTTAAGAGTTCTTTCTGAACAAGACAAGGTGCATTACTGTTGGATGCCTTATTTGCCCTTCACAGATTAGAAGTTAATGTTCTCCTCCCATAATCACCATTGTCCTCATTGTCTTTGAGAAAGACTGCTGCCTTACTCACTCTCCTTTAGTCTTCAGCATTGAGAAATGAATTGTTAGGAATCAATGACTATATAGAAAAAAGGAGAAGGATGGCAGTTGGACCCAAGGAATAATATTAATTCTACTCCAGTCTTGTTATTTGACACAAAGACGAAAAATTCTATTTTACTAATTTGTTTGGAGCATTTTAGGATCCAATAATTTGGTTGTGAACACAGCATCAGTCACCCACTGAAACTGTGAAGTTTTCTCCTTTGTGCTAGTCTGACATTAGCTTTCAGATTTTAGTTGTTACGATTTGGCAGATGCTGCTGCAGGCTCTTAATAAGCAACATGCTTCCTTGTAAGGCTACAAGTAGAACTGAGTTTGAGGCACAAAGCTCTTGAAGAAGAAATGAATGGAACTGGAGAAGATAGGAATGGAATGAGAGCTTCTTGTGTCTGATGCAGTCAGGACAAAACTCTTCTCTATGAAGCAAGACTGGAGATCCCACTGCCTGTAGCAGATTTATGTCAGTTCTATGGTAGCTGTTCCAGAACACCACCTACAAGCAATTTCAAAGGTCATATATCACATCTGAGAGTGGAGTTGATGTAGTTCCAAATAAGTACTTATACAAGTACAAACTAGTTAAAAATTTAAGTAATTTATTAGAATTTTTTCTTGCCTGTTCCATCCTTCTCTGCCTTTTCCTTCATATGACTAGGTAACTAGGTTCCTGAAAGTAGATGCAGATTCCAAAAGGCATAGATACAGTTGTAGATAATGACATATGTGTCAAATATGGCCTTGTCTACACATCTTTATCCATCAGAGTCTTAAAAAATAGAAATAATATAGCAAAAAGCTATCATATCTCCAAGAAGAATTGCTCACCTCAGATCTCTGCTAATACTGTACAATGTTGCTGTGGTTTAACCTGCCGGCAGCTAAACACCACACAGCTGTTCAATCTCCCTTCCCACTCCGTCTCTGGGATGGGGGAAAGAAATGGGAAAGTGAAGTCTGTGAGTTGAGATAAAGACAGTTTATTAAGATAGGAAATAATAATAATAATAATAATAATAATAATAATAATAATAATAATAATAGTGTGTATGAAACAAGTGATGCACAATGCAATTGATCACCACCACCGGCTGACAGCTGCCCAGCCTATCCCCGAGCAGCCGGCCCCCACACACTGGCTAGCCACCCCTATATATTGTTTAGCATGACCCCAGATGGTATGGAATACATCTTTGGCCAGTTTGGGTCAGCTGTCCTGGGTCTGTCCCCTCCCAGCTCCCACTGCACCCCTAGCCTGCCTGCTGGCGGGACAGAGTGAGGAGCTGAAAAATTCTTGGCTTGGTGTAAGCACTGATCTGTAACAATTGAAACATCAGCATGTTACCAGCACTCTTATCCTAATCCAAAACATAGAACCCTACCAGCTACTAGGAGGAAAATTAACCCTATACTAACTGAAACCAGGACAAATGTGAAAAAAATTGCACAGATTGTCCTATGTCTTCCTGCTGTCCGATCATATTGCTTCAGTATCTGATGTTCTTGGTCTGTATTCTTTCACCACAAGTAAAACCAAGATAAAAAAAAAAAAAAAAAAAAAAAAAAAAAAAAAAAAGGAAACAACTTTTATTCAAATAGAATTTATAATATTTTTTTACCTTTTTTTCTTCATGAAACATTTAGTAAGTGAAAATAATATATTGATGTACTTAAATTCAAGATGACCAAGGGATCCACCTACTCTTCCTGTCAAAATCAGCACATCCATTAAAAAAAAAAAAAAAAAAAAAAAAAAAAAGTTGCTGCAACTACAAGAAAATCCAAACCAACTCACTTCCTTTTCTTGTACTAGTGATGGTGGTCACAAATTTAAAACCACACTTACTTTTGTCAGAAGCTGAGAGAAGTTCATTTAGGAAAGTTTTAGATATTGATGATTTCTGAAGTAACAGTTGAACAGTTGCAGATTTTAATACTTTTTTTTTTTTTTAATTTATGAGAAATATTGTCAACATTACTCACTGCACAATATATTTCAGCAAGGGAGCTTTAGAAACCTTGAAACTTCCCAGTACCTTGATGAAGTAACATGTAATATTTTGTTTTGCATATTCTCTTATTCTTCTGAAAAGATGGAACTCACACCACAATAGGGATCCAAAGAAAATAAATCTACATTACTCAGAGGGAAAAAAAAATAGTAATTGCATCCAGGAAATAAGAATTTCTCCCCATTAGAGTCAGGGTAAGTGTTTTAAACTATTTGTACATGAAATTGTTCTTAGTGGTAAACAGTTCATACTGTAACTAATTGACCACATCGACTTAGTGTAGGTTTAAATCTCTCTCACTTTTTTTTTTTTTTTTTTGGTAGCTTCACACACTTCCAGTGCTTGTGTTAATCAGCTTTCCGTAACACGTAATACACTTCATAAAGCCTCAGGGTTTAGATGTGTTGCCGCATTTGTTTCTGCTTGCGACCAGAAGAAATATTTTAGTTTCTGCTTGTTGATTGATGTGGTGGACTTTGTGACATTCAGACACACATTGCTACATTGCTATTTTTCAGTCCTGATGAGTGAATTTGTTTTCATTAAAACTAATGTAAACTTCACAAATCTTATAATTATTGATCTCATAATACCCTTAAAATGTAATAGTGGCCCTACTGAATTCAGTGGATAACCTATGAGTGAAACCAGTCATTGAAACAGCAGAAAGACAAGATTTAAATCCTTTCATTAACTGGAAACATCAAAAAAATTGTTCCAGCCTGAATGTGTTCCAGGGAAATCCCTGGCTAGCTAACCAAATGTCTGGAAATTCTGTGGTCAACAACCTGCTTTCCTACTGCTGTGTCAGAACTCTGTAGCATGGAGAGGTGGGGTTCCCACAGCTCTGTGCCAGTGAGAATGTGTGACTGGGAGCACCTGGGTTGGTGTGGAATCATAGGCCTTGGAAAACCCAGGGAACCATTCCACAGCTTGATTTATCACAGTGACTCATTAACTGGAACCCCAGCATCTTGCCACAAATGTATACAAAGCTTCATGGACATCATTCCTTTCAGTTACGTAATGACTGAACTTCAGACAGTAAATTTTATCAACTTAACCCTGTTTCACTGAACAGTAAAGTCAGGTCTTGTGCTAGCAATCAGATGAAGCAAAGGACCTTGATAGTAGAAAATACTTGTAACGATCAAAGAAGAGAATATTAAACCCCAACCATCTTTCATAGCGTAATGAAAGGCAGGCACTGGTATTCATCTTCTATTATATGTATACATATATAAAATAAAATAAAATAAAATAAAATAAAATAAAATAAAATAAAATAAAAT
>CM021765.1:107282427-107380844 GCA_011076525.1 Nettapus auritus | reverse complement strand
ATAAAATAAAATAAAATAAAATAAAATAAAATAAAATAAAATAAAATCTAGATTGAGACAATTGGATTGTGATTGATGATTTGCACACCAAAATTTGTTGTAGGTTTAATTATTGGGATTCAAATACTGCAGCCTGATTTTGAGGAAGGATATGGTGTTTTAATTTGGACCAGTACGCTCTAGATGTGAAATTAGTTAACAGGAAAAGGTCTGTATTTTAATGTGGCTAGGTTGATTTCAGTAGTTTATTAAGTTGTTTAAGCCCAGATTCAGTGATGAGAACATTACATTGCAGTAACATTGTCTGCAAAAACGTTTAGAGGGCCTTTTAAATTCTGTTTTGTATGGAACTATCACTGTAGACTTACACCTGAGACCCCTAAGAACTACTACTATATAAATAATAACACTTACTGCAGAGCATCCAACATCTCATTATTTCTCAATAGCTAAATAACTTTTGATACAGTGGAAAATCTTTGTTTATATTACTTCCTGTCAATGAATATCCCATGCAGCATTTACTGTTATAGCCTTTAAAGACTTTCCATTGTAAATAGAACCAAAATGCTTACAGCTTTGCAATGAAGAGCAGTGGCACATTGTAAGTACCTTATTATTAATTATTCAGTTAACACATCATGAGAACATATTCTTATCTCTTGAAGTCCAGATTATTGAGCCTGTTTTTTTTTGTTGTTGTTTTTTTTTTGTTGTTGTTTTTTTGTTTTCTTTTAATAAAAGAATAAATAAGGAAGCAGATTGTGTTTGTTTGTGTGTTTGTTGCAGATTGTGTTTGTTTGTGTGTTTGTTGCATTTTCGTTTGCCTCAGGCCTCATGGAAATGAAAACTGGATAATTTTTCAAAATCCAGCTGCTGGATGGGAAGCACTTGAAGAATTTTGTTAAGCCTACTCTGGTGAGACTGCACAGAGAAAAAAATAAGAGACAAAGATGTTAGTATAAAATAATTGTCACACTTGGTTTTGTTTTTAAACTTTTTTTTTTTAACAGAAAAAAAAAGTTCATCTCTTAAATGATTTTGTTTCATTTCTCAGGCATAATATATGGAGACAATGAAGGAAGCAAATTTTTCCAAATTTTGAGAGACAAGTATGTGTCTTGTCTTTTATTTATGTTACAACAGCTCATGGAAATGTTATTAAACCCCACTGGCTAATCCTTTCACAGATATACATGCAATTGAAGTCCTTGAATGTGCTTTACTATTATCTATCCGTAAATATATAAATAAATAAATAAATAAATAAATAAATAAACTGTAGTTGTGACTTGATTATTTATAGAATGTTGTTTTTCAGTTAGCTGGAAGTTGCAAAAGAAACTTTCTTAAGATTGTGACTCACTGGGACTTATTGAGTCACAGGTAGTAAACAGGATATTGCTGATCTTGTACAACATTTACACTTAAAGTAACATCTTAATAAGCACAGTTTTTCTCCTTTCTAAGAAAAAAGCATTGACCCATGTCTAAAAACAGGAGGCAGTGTTCCCAGTGAGATCACTATTTATTTATTTTTTTTCTGTGCTGATATTGATTTGAAAATTCCCACGTCTCTAACACACATTGAATACAAGACAGCTTCTGTAGGCAGGGCCTCTGGCTACTCTCACCAGTTGTAATCATTGCTACTTAACATTTCTATGTGATCTTATTTCAGAGTTCTTGCACTGGCAACATAAATGCTCCCTACAAAAGTTAATCAGATCTATTACTTTAAGAAGGCTTAACTGGCTACTTGAGCAGGTAGTATAAATAGAGGAAAAGGGATTGTAATCTGAGCTGGAGGTGAGATTTATCGGTATTAACAAAATAGGTATTCACATTTTTAATGTGTGCTTAACTATATAGGTATAAGTTTATAACTCCTTAATTTCATTATATTCTGCATATAGCTAGGATATGGAGAACCTGAGGCCAAATTTTAATCTATTACAAAGGGGAACATAATAGAGTGATTGAAATCCAGATATTAATGTAATTTGTTCTCCTCTGTGTAGGTACTATAAAGGTAATAGTATTTCTCATTTTCACCTGTGCTAGAGCTTCTTGGTAAATTATAAGACTTAAAGTGACAATGTTATGCCTATTTTATCAAACATTTGTGCATATAACATTTTGTCGTCCTTTCTGGTGTTTTCTTTAAGAAGCAGAAAAGAGAAAGAAATGCCTTTTTTTTTTTTTTTTTTTTTTTTTTTTTTTTTTTTCAGTAAATGTAGTTTCAAGATTTAACTAAAAATGCAAAATAAAGAAAATTCCACAACAGAGGTTTCTAATATATTTTGTATTTTGAACTACAAAATCAGAAGATACAGTGCAGTGTTGCATAACTTTATTTTAGAACTGTTTATTCCTCTTAGAACAGCACGATTCTGTGATGACATAAACACAAGATATTGATTAGGACCATACTCTGGAAAAGGGAAGAACTTGTTCAGCAGTATATTTTTCTATGATTTTGGTTTACACACAAGACATTCCACTAAAACAAGTAGAATTACTACAGAATATGTCAACAATAATGTCTACCTTTATAAATATGTTAGAAGTTAATTCCAAGAAAAAAGATTTAAATGTTGACAGATATTTTCTGCTGCTGACAGAATAATTACCAAAGGCAAATATGATACAACAGTTGTTAATATTAATTTAAACTTACACATTCTTAAAGTCTTCCTTCTCTTGGGTATAATCTTCAAATGTGTATACAAACTTTATGAATATGCTTTTGGTTCAAAAGAACACAAAAGTGTTAAATGATATTGCTGTTACTGGAAACCTCAGAAACACAGACTCACAACAGTTTCCCAATTATTTGCAAATTAGTTCAGAAACTGTGGGAGGAAAAATCAACATTAGTATGAGTTATGCCAGAGTAGTCAAATGTTGTTATTACAGTAGCCTTTTCTTTTCCAATAGTTTAGGATCGGTACAACTAAAGAACAGAAAACCTCTGTTCTTTAAAGCTCATACTAATTACTGTATCCCATAAACCACTACAGAATATCCCATTTCCCACTTCAGAATGCAGAATCTAATTGGCCTGTGCTTTGTCAAAAAGAGGAGTGTTGTGATCACCTGTGTGTGCAGTTGGGAAGCAGCAGAAGTTTGTTGGCTAACAGTTATGGCCTCCAAAAAGGCTGGCCAAATTATTTTCACTGTGATATTTTTGAGTGCACAAGAGTGCACAACATATTTCAGAACAATGGTCACTATAAGGTAAATAACTGTTTCTTATAATGTTATTATAATATCATGTAAGTCTCAAATCTGATTTCACTTATACTACCATAAATTTACTCTGTAATGAGATCAGATT
Organism: Nettapus auritus; assembly: GCA_011076525.1. Lineage (NCBI taxonomy): Eukaryota > Metazoa > Chordata > Aves > Anseriformes > Anatidae > Nettapus > Nettapus auritus. The sequence goes on along the minus strand of CM021765.1, from coordinate 107,377,504 downwards.
TAGATCCAAAATCCAGTATACTGCAATAAGTCTAGCAGTTAGAGTTGAAGATTGAGCCTTGCAAACTACAGGCACATAAAGTACAGATCTCAGCTATCACCCAAATGCATATATTTGTATAGATGTTTTAGTCTTTATATAAAAAAAGAAGCAAGTAATTTATCTTTGACTTTGAGGTCACATGTAGGGTAAAATTTCCTTATTCTTGAGTGGATCAGTGTACAAAAAATAATAATAATAATAATAATAATAATAATAATAATAATAATAATAATAAAATGTTAACAGACCAGGAGGAAAAACATTTGTGTTGTTTCTGCTCTCAGACTATACTACTTTTAAACCCCAGGAATTTAATGGGAGAGAAGTAGGCGGATTTATTTGGTTTTCAATGATAAACTTCATAAATGGTTTCCAGAGGTTGGACACTAGAAATTGTAAAACATCTTGCTCACCACTTAAAACAAGGAAGAGAATTTACTAAATACAAACACTATGAACTTTTACTTATTTTTAAATGGTAATTGGGCAATTGAAATATCCACAAGAGAGAGAAGTCTTAAATGACAACCTTTATGTTCAAACGGTAGTCTTCTTTCAATTGTTTTGTAACTTAAAGTCATTAAGTCTTGGGTCTGTCAGGAGTTTCTAAGCCTTTATCTTGAAATATGATAAATTACAGCCCATTCAAAGTTTTAGTATAGTCTCACATAAGCTTCTAGTGGTAGCAATAAAAATGCATGAATGGTTACAAAATCTGCAACTCTATTTAGATCTTGAAGCTTATACCTTATCTAGTAGTATTTAGCTGTGAAATCCTTTTTCAGTTATTTTCTAGTTTTTACTCAGATACGAACATGGGCATTTATATAATGGTGACTCAAAAGTGTTTTAGCTTAATCCAGTAACATATATAGAAAAATCTTACAGGTCAAGAGTATATTATGATTCTCTCCTGACAAAAACTTATTTTCTTTTTTAGGAGTATTCTAAAATGTTATTTCTAAATTTTTATCTGTAACTTTAAGTATATTTTATACATCTAAATGTTATCTTTACATTTATTATTATCTTTACCAGTTATCTTTTCTTTGCGTAGTTTTGCAGTGTGCAATTTTAAAATAAGACATGGTGCCACAAGAACAACAGTGTGTTACTTATGTCTGTTAGTAGATTCGGATTCATTTTGGTAATAAATATGTCCATTCAAAAACCATAAATATGCATCACAACATTCTCTCTCCACTTGGTGGTTATCTAGAGTTCAGCTTTTCTATCTATGTAGAAAGAGTTTTCCTCTCTTATAATGTCCTCCCTTAAAATTAATTAATGGACCAGCCCATAATGTTATGTGCTTCCGGTTCCAGTAAAGAGGAAGGAAACTTTCACATCAAATGGACGTCAATTGGGCTGTAACTTCTGATGAATAAATGTGTACCTACAAACAGGAAAATCTATTCTGTTGCCAAATCATGGATAGGAACTGGTCTTCCTCTCCTTAATGGGCAATCTAAAGGTCAAGAGCCTGAATGGACACAAATGGTGACATTATGCCTGGTGATTACTTTGTTGATTTGAAATATAATATAGGAAGGAGCTGAAAGCTGCCTGCAAACTGATTATTACTCATTGCTCTCATCAACAAAGATAAACAACAAGCAGATATATTTGCCCTGAACAAAACAGTTAAAAATGAAAAAATTCGAAGAAATCATTTTCTGACACAATGCAGTGGAAAAATATATATATATATTTGCTTTCCATACAGTAATACAGATAAATCTCTAAAGACTCAGAGTAGGTGGCAGTGAGGAATAATCATTATCGAATTTTGCACATGAAAATCTAAGAGAAACAGTAGAAGTAATTGTACTGTTTTAATGTTCTCATGAATAAATGTTTTGAAATGTTTAATTAAGATCTTTTAAAAGATAATTACTCACAGTGCTTAAATACATTTTATTTTTAAATAAAGAAAAAATAATTTGATTTCAATCTCTATCCAGATTTCATCTGGATTTAGTCACAAGCATTTAGTCACTTCCAAGCCTGTATTAGGCTTTTCTATGAGCTGGCCCCACCAACTTCATTTCTGTACCAAACACAGTAGCATGGCTTACATGCTATTAGGATTTTTGTGACTGAAATAGTTTTACTAACTCATTGGCAAACCCCTGGAATTTCTGTATTGCTTTTTGGGGAGACAGAGTGTCAGTAGTGAATTATTTTTTACATGTTGATGCTCTCCCTCGCAACCCCCTCTTCTGCCTGAAAAATAATGACAGTTTCTAATGACAGTTTCTTTACTTTCTATTCTAATTATGTCCAGTGTCTGAACTGGGTGCCAGGAACAAGTATCTGAAAAACTGCTGTCAAGAATTTTTGACATCTTTTCAAACCTCATTAAGGTTCAGCTCGAACTGCACTATCATTCAAATTAGGAAAATTAAGTACACAAAGAAGAGAGAATGTGATAAAACTCAATGTTCCTTCTATTTGTCCTAGTAACACCCTCTGTTACTAAGATAGCAGTGGCCTTTATGAATACAAATGAAATAGAAGACACATACATTTGAAGAAGAGAAACAAAATTCCAATAATAAACTTGGTTTTGGGGCAATGACAAAATGTATAAATAAGATCTAAATAGGACTTATCCAAATCTCTGAGCTTTCCATACAAATTGAAGGCCAGGCTATCAGGTATTTAGTGTTTCAGGTGATAGTTTAAATACCAACTTCAGGCCAGAAAAGTTCAGAAACTTCCATATTCCTCTTCAATGTTTCTATAAACAATTTGGACGTAACACTGGAAAGTGTTTTGAACAAATTTGCCAACGACACCAAACTTTGAGGAGTTGTGGACTCTGTTGAGGGTGGAAAGGCCTTGCAGAGAGATCTGGACAGATTGGAGAGCTGGGCAATCTCTGAACAGATTGGAGAGCTGGGCAATCACCAACTGCATGAAGTTTAGCAAACACCTGGGACGGGGCAACCCTGGCTATAAGGACAGATGGGGCGATGAGATGCTGGAGAGCAGCCCCACAGAGAGGGATCTGGGGGCTGTGGTTGTCAGCAAGTTGAATATGAGCCAGCAGTGTGCCCTGGCAGCCAGGAGGGCCAACCGTATCCTGGGGTGCATCAAGCACGACATCACTAGTCGGTCAAGGGAAGAGATTGCCCCGCTCTACTCTGCACTGGTGCGGCCTCACCTTGAGTACTGTATGCAGTTCTGGACACCGCAGTACAAAAAGGACATTAAACTGTTGGAGAGTGTCCAGAGGAGGGCGATGAAGATGGTGAAGGGACTAGAGGGGAAGATGCATGAGGAGTGGCTGAGGTCACTTGGCCTGTTCAGACTGGAAAAGAGGAAGCTGAGGGGAGACCTCATCACAGTCTACAAATTCTTCACAAGGGGGAGTGGAGATTCAGGCGCTGACCTATTCTCTGTCATCACCAGTAATAGTACCCACAGGAACGGAGGCAGGGGAAGTTTATGCTGGACATCAGGAAGAGGTTTTTCACTGAGAGGGTGGTCGCACAATGGAAAAATCTCCTCAGGGAAGTAGTTACTGCATCAAGCCTGTCGGAGTTTAAGAAGCGATTGGTCTGTGCACTTAGTCACATGGTCTAAACTTTTGGGTAGACCTTTGTTGTGCCAGGAGTTGGACTTGATGATCTTTATGAGTCCCTTCCAACTCTGAATATTCTATGATTCTATATTTAATTACTTCATAATATGTTATGATTTATTCATCTTTTGGTACAATGACTTTTAGGCTTTTGGATGCATGAGTTAGTTGTGTTTTTACATTTATTTATTTATTTATTTATTTATTTTAAAGTGTCATTCAAGACATACAAGTTTGTAAACTCACACTTTCACTTTGAATTTATACAATTCTTCAGCTAAATCTGATAATAATCCCTAACTATAAGCAAGTTGGCTCAATTGGACATATTACTGTAGGGATTGAGCTTAGAAACTGCTAGAAAAAAACAAACAAACAAACAAACAAACAAAACAAAACAAAAAAAACAGTATTTCTTTCTGCAGAAGAGGATGGGCATGAGATAAACTTCTTTACAGTTGAAATAACAAGATATCTGTAATTTTTAGTATTTGGTTCTTGTTCTCCTGGTGACCTATTTGAGATATTTGATGGTGCAATATGAGTTTGAAATACAGTACAGTAAGAAGAAAGGCAAACATTTTACATAGCACAATTCTCCCTAGAAGTGAAAATTCAGGAGTCTATGAACTCATAAGGGATTACTCTATTTGGAATAAATGCCAGCATACCAAAAATTTCTCTGTAATAGAACACTAGTTCTTAGAGTTCACATTTTGGCTGATCATGACAGGCCAACCGTTTTCAGAGGGGAAAAGACAGTTAATAAATCCACTGCCTACATTTATCTTTCAGAGTAGTTCACAGCCACTTGGATTGTTTGTCTCCTTCTTTGCATGTATTATGCACTGGGATCTTACACAGGCCAAATTATGGGGTCTGGCTGAGTGCCCTGGCCACTCATCTGAAAGACAGATCTGTATGGAGAGTAGAGGGCAATATATCACAACCATGGGAGTGTTTTTAACAACTGGGCAATGTTTTCTTGCTTTTTTTCTCTACCCAGCCCCAACACTCATATTACTGGGGGGGGAGGGGTGGGGGAGGGGTGAAATACAGAATACAATTATAGTCAGACATAATTTCCCACAATTTTGGTTTTCATGAACATTCATCATTTTGCATACTTGTTTGGCACTGATGACCTGTTAATCAAAGATGAGCTTTTAATGCTGACACTTTCAGGCAATTTTGACATTACAAACATCTGCCTATGCTTTAGCACCTGTGCACTCACAATAACCCAGCACCTGCTGGTGTCCAAGCAGTGTGATTTGTGTGCCTGGATATGGGAGCCTGAGGGCTTTTGCATCTACAACTGATGTCACCTGTGCTCCAGTGAGCACCAGAGTGCTGGGACCTTGCTTGCATTTGGGCAGTCCTGCCTGCATGCAGACAGAGGTCCCAGAGTGACCCATGTGGGTGCTTCAGCCAAGACCCATTTCTCACCATTCACCCTGGGGGCAGCCCTGCGGCACCTCATGTCAGGGAGGGGTGGGCTGCATGCAGGTAGCCAGTGGCCATTGAAGGAACTTGAGTGTACAATTTAGGGAAGGCACTGCCAGCGCAAAGCTGATTTACTGAGCCTGGCCTGGGGAGAGCCCAGAAGCTTCCAAAAAACCCTTCAATGGTGGCATATTCGTACATGTGTGTAACTTCTCCTAGAGCTCTGTGCCTTCCTCCTTTCTGTGCTCAGTGAAACTTAATGCAGCTTGCATCTGATGCCCTACTCCTCTACATACCACTTGGGGGGTTGCTTAGAAATAGCTGCTGAAGAAATTAGTGTCAGGTGTGCAAATAGCTGTGTTTTTAAAGGCTTTTCAAGAGCCAGGTATCTGTGGTAATGTGCTATTTGTCAAAGAACTGGTAGGTGCCTGAGTAACTGGATCTTTCCAAAGTGCTGAGTACTCAGCTGTGGCACCTCAGGACATCCACAACCTCTCTGGGCAACCTGTTCCAGTGCCTCACCACCCTCTGAGTGAAAAATTGCCTCCTAACCTCTAATCTAAATCTCCTCTCTTTTAGTTTAAGCCATTCCCCTCATCTTGTCAATATCTGATTGAGCAAAGTGTTGCTCTCCATCTTTTTCATAAGCCCCTTCATGTACTGAATATCTGTCCTTTTCTAATAGGATAGATTTTCAACAAGTTGCAAATAAAAATTCAACATCACCATTTGATGAACATTAATAATAATAATAATAATAATGTCTTTGTTGCTTATTTCCAAATGCTAAAATAGTGGGAAAAATTGCTAATTTTTTGCACAGTCACAATATTTAAGAATATTTAAGAGTATTTAAGTATACTACATTTGTTTTCATTTGAATCACAAGTGTTTTTTAGCTGGAAGATTTGGAAGAAAATACAGCCAGATCCTGTAAGGTATAAAGAGCAAAAGACTTTTTTTCTTGTTTCTTTTACTTTCAGGAGTGGTGCTACAGAAAAGGTTGCATACAAAGGACAATCTTTTTGTAAAGGATTTTCCTGTTCTCTTCCTCTTGTCTCCGCTCTTTTTAGTAGAATGGTTTGCATGCTTTAGGTGATATTAGTTGGATTATAGTAGGCTACAGCCTGACAAAGATTTTAACTAGCTCGGTTGCCAGCAGGAGGTTGCAAGATGAATAGAAGGATCCCTTCTCTGTTTTGCAGAGCTTACATCTTAAGAACTTTAGAGCACTTGCTGGTTTATTCAAACATTTAGTTAAACAATGAAAAGTGAGAAACAAGGGCAGCTAGAAGATACAAGTGTGACTGTTATTTAATTGCATTTCCCATAGATGAAATCACTAAAATTAAAGAAAATATCATCATAGCCAACATTAACATCCTGAATAAGATCAGCTCATGTGTGTTATTGACCAAACATTATACCAAAACTCACTTAGATTAGGGAAGGAAGCTTTGTCTCCTTCAGAGCATGTCTTTCAAATCTATTGTAGAAAAACTAACATTTCAATGCCTTAGAAATCAATTGGTAATCTCATGTCCAGTTCCCTGATCCTGAATGAAGTTTTATCACTATATAATTGTTTTCCATGTTACATTCATCATAGAAAGTATGAGATTGATGCCTAGGCTTAATATGTTTTTTATTAATTTGTGTCTGGTATTCATTGTGCAGAAATCCCATCCCATTTGAACACAAATTATCTTATGATCTTAAGTCTGGCTCATCAAAGGTCTAGGAATCAGACAAGCCTTTCCAGTTGATAGATAGGTGTTTAAGAGTTTTTGTTTTGTTTTGTTTTCAATTTTACTTAACATAGTGAGCTTACTGAATATTTTAGAGGCATGACAGATGAACAGAAGAGGGACTGTGTTAAGTCCTTCGTAATAGTAGAAGTGCTAGAGCCCACTAGGGAGAGAGCTAGATATGTCAGCATGTAGAAAAAGGTATAGGAAGATTAAAAATTAAGGGCAAATATTTATAATTGTAGGACAAACTACAGTAGAACAAGTTACATAGGAAATGCTGACCTTAGAATCAGACCAAGGATGTAATGTGTCAATGTAGAGTGATTTGAACTATTTCTTGGGTATATGGACTATTTAACTAGAGAGGGTAGTTAACGTGATGAACATTGATAGGAGAGATAAATTACTAGGGAATATCATAACACATATAAAAGTTTTAGAGTCTATATCAGAAAAAGAAGGAACAGGTTTAAAATCCTATGCACCAAGGTAATCTTGTTACTTCATCTTTGAACTTGAAGCCTTATTTTTGTACAGGAAAAACTGTAATTCACCTGGCTGAAAAAATGACAAACTCATTTCCAGCACCTATCCAAGTCTTAACTAAATCTTTGTTAGGTTTGATATTTCAAAGAATCCTTTGCTCTGAACAGAGAAGCCCTTAAGGGGATGAAATATCAAGAAAAATCTCTTTATTTGTCTTACATTACTGACATCAGATAAAATAAAGATTATGTCCTACAGTTCTGGATGTTTTTTATGTGATTGAGAATAGTAACGAACTGAAATTAATCTAGTGCCAAGTCCCTAGGTACACACTGAGAAAATGTTGTCCTCTGTTCCGGTTTGCATGTTAGTTTGTAATGGTGCAACAATTCATTGGCAACACAACAGTTGTCCAGCATGTTTATTTATATTATCTTGTACTGCTATATATGCTTTTACTGTATGTAATTATCTATGACTGTTAGTGATTGCAATTAACTTGTAATTAGGTCTACATTAATTAGGTGTACTATACCACTAGGCAAATCATCTTTCAAAGATATTTTAGTTTTGGTATTTGCTATAACAATTCTAGCATTGCTATTCACATTTTTTGAAAAATATAAAAGTTCTACATAGGTTTATATTTCTACAAATTCCTAAGTACCTTTGAGAAACATCTTGTGTGAATTCTGATCTAATTGTATGATGCCAGATGAGTTTATATTAAAACCCCGACATAAGCAAAAATTGTGAATAGTTCTCAATTCAGACAAAAGCACAAATACTTTCATTTTTTTCAAAAGTAGAATTTCAACAGAAATTTACAAGCAGAAAAACAAAAACAAAACAAAAAAAAAACAACAACAACAAAAAAAAACAATTTGTAATATTAAAGTTAACCTGCATTCTTTCATGATTATTAATATACAAAGACTGTAGGCCATGCAAGTGCCTCATCTTTTTCATCTAAACTAAAGCTAACACCCTGGAATGCAGTGTGTTATAGAACATGCTCTAGAGGTTCTCGGGTATAAAATGAGTAAATTGCATGGTGGTAAAATCTAATTTTACATCCCATCACCCCACCCACAAAGAGATACAAACAAAAAAAAATGTTGTGGAAAGAAACCCATACTCATATTTCCTTTAAAGACACTAAAAGATAAAAATCTGGGCATTGCAGAGTTGTGAGAAATCATGTCAGAATAATAATTCTGTAAGCAAAACATGTAAATGTAGGAAACTCTAACTGTGACAGAAACTCTACTTCCAGGGGTCTCCATCTGTGATATTCAAGGGTATAAATTACTGGCAAATAAGGCACATATCATATTCCTGCTGTTACAGTGAAAGGCATATTGCATGTTTCCTGACTATATGCTTTCCTTTTAAAGGGTGTAGTAAACACAGCCTGCAGTTTCAGCTGACAAAATGTAGTTCTTCTGTCTTCTAGTGATAAATATGGGCTATCATCTGTTGCTATCCTGTGTTTTATCACAGTAAAGTCTAGTCACTAAGTGCTCATGTATTAACCTGTTATCACACTCAGTGCACTCACCTCCACCTCACAATGCATAATCCTGAATTTATTAATGTTTTCCTGAAATACTGAGAGCTCTGTTTTTATTATTATTATTATTATTATTGCTGTTGTTATTATTATTATTATTATTTGGCTTTATCAACTGATCAACTGCGTATCTATTTTGTTATGCTGTTTAAAAGCTTTGTCATGGAACAGTGTGTTGGAGTTTTTGGTATTCATTGAGTATGAAGACTCTTCAAATAACTAGTTAATAAAATAATAATATTTTAATGTCTTATTTAATATAGGTTCAGAAGCCGTTTTACAGACACATGAATTAGTAGTAATACATAAGCAAACAATGCCTAAACTAAGGAACAGAGTTTACTTTTAATGGGGGGATTTGTGAGTTTATGCAACTTTACACAAGTGTGTACATAATATATATGTATTATATTATGTATATTATATATAAAAGAGTGTCAGTGTTTTGGCCAGATGGAAAGAATAATGCCTTGGAAGATTAGCTCCTCATAAAAAAGTCAGTAGAGACTTATTTGCTTTCTTTGAGATCACAATGTGTTACTCTGCATTAAGTCAGTCTTTCAAAACTAGCCCGCAGATACAAGTCTAGGTAGTTTATTAATAGAACTGTTTGAAAAAATGCTGATTCGGTATCATCAAAACATTCTGTGGGAACAAGTTCGTTTTTCTTAGTTACTCTTGACAGAAACTAGGCAGGTTTCCATGGAAACTTGCCTACTTCACCAACAATTTTCCTGTCTGGAGCCAGATTTCCAGCCATGGGATGAGTCTAAGATGCTTGGCTCCTAGGGCTGTCAGGGTTCAGAGAACTTGAGGAAAGTCATCTTGAGTTTGTTTTGAAGAGCCAAAGCAAAAATATTGCTTCAATTTCTGTAAACGTTTGAGGATTCTTGTCTGAAGAAATGTTGAAGTTTTTTTCCAGTGTGTAACCATTTCCCTCCCCTCAGATTTTCACTCAGAAGAGGAAGTTTGTGCTCTGACCAATATTTCTTGAAAAGCTGCCATGTATCATACTTCAGGTATGGATCTGCAGAGCATTTCCACTGCTTTTACAGAAGTCACAAGCTAGCAAAAGTTAGCTCTAATACTTGTCTGAAAATAAATTTAACTCCTTGATATGTCATGGTTTCAAAGCTGTAAGTGTACGAGGAACATTGGCTTGGGGTAAGACGTGACAATAGTTATTTTTTGTATACATATATATTGTTCTTTTTAAGTGCTAGTATTCGTATGCTGTGAAAGAAAACTAATCCTCTGACTGGCTTTTAAATTCTGCATGGATAGTATTTGTTCTGAAAATGTGAGATTTTTAACAAAAGTCTCTGAAGTTGTTCTCAGCTTGCATTTGTTAAATATCAAAAAAAAAAAAAAAAAAAAAAAAGAGCAAAGTTTATTTTTAAACAAAAAAGGAGGTATTTACCCATTTGTTAAAAGAGAGAGAAAAAAAAATCACCTCAAAACACCCTTTAAAAAAGACATAAAACCAAAACCAAAACAACAACAACAAAAAACTCACACTTCATAGCTAGATTTTTTTCATCTTAGGTGAGTTGTACTTTATGCTCTTTGTTTAAGAATTCCCTAGGAGAAGTATTTTCATCACATTCTCCCAGATCTGGTATTTTCTTTACCTCTCATTTCAAAGGACTGTTGTCATCATTTTAGTCATCCATCTGTTTTGTAAGCTGGGTGTTTACAGTATAAGAATATTAAAACCATCACTAGCACAGCAAAAAACTAATGGAAAAATCTTACTTGCAGCTGTGGAGGAAGCCGAATCATGTCTGAACTTAAATATCTTAATCTCTAAGTAATAGCAAAGTATTACACATCTTTGTAATGCACACAGTGTCAACTGGGAGAGGCAACAATTGTTCAGGAGCACTAAGTTAATTAGCGTCTAAATAGGAAAGATGTATGTCTACATTCAATACATGTAAATTTACAAATCTTAATACATCTGGTTCTCGCCCTACATATCATCTGTCACACATCGTGGGCTCTTATAAAGTCTTTAAGTCATAAAGCCACTGCCTTTACTTATTTTTAAATCTGTCATGTTTAAAAAAAAAAAAAAAAAAAAAAAAGCAATCTACCCCCACTCCCCACCTCCTTCCACCGTCTAAATCACTACCAAAACCAAACCAAACCAAAACAATTATTCAGGAGCTATCCTTTCAGGTAAATGGTGACCTGGGTTTTTTCTTTTCTTCTATCTTTGCTTCAATGTTTTCTTACTGTCCTAAATTCTCCACTCTGTTATATTTTTCTCATCTCCTTATTGTGATCTGAACACTCTGACTGAGTTCCTTGGGGCCAGAAAATGTTTTCTGCTTCTTTACCAAGTCTAATATAAAATATCTCTTGTTTTCCCAAGGCTCTTAATATCGACAACAGGCTTATACCTACCTATAAGTCCAAACTCTTGTGTGTTACATCAGACTTTAGTTTATTTATTTAAAAGAGTTTACCAATAGGCAGCGTCTTTTTTATTTTCTAGGATATATGTATGGAAAAGTTTAAACATAAAAAATATTGGTTATAAAATGAGGCTTCCTTTGACAAATTAAGTGTCAATGCCCTCAGGAAAATGCAAGATGGAATAATATATCAGTTATTAGCTGGCAGAAAACCTGAGTTACATTTTTATACCCTCTGTTATTTAACTGTGGATGCAGTCACTGCATGCATAGTAAGCCAGATTATTTCATGTTCATGCATGTTTGAAATACTCTGGGGAGGTATCAGGAAGTGAGATCTATCTAGCAGACTATTCCCTAGATACCTCATATATGCTCACACACTGCACTTTAGCTTGGGTTGGCAAAACATTGGGTCATTTTTAGAAATATATCATGCTCTTACCTCCAGCTGGCTGCTATCTTTTCTGCATTTTCTGTAAGATGCAGATGAGAAATGTTCAGTATCTTAGTCTATGCCATGGTGCAGATTCTTGCCACTAAGCTCTCATCTACCAATGTTTTCCTGGTGATTCTTACCCTTTGCACTAAGCACGTGTGAAGATTTTTTTTTTTTTTTTTTTTTCTTTTACCATACTTGTTTAATTGTCATGAAATGTTCATCCTGCAAATGAAGTAGGAAAGAAAGTGCATCAGCCTCTGCGATGACTGAATGTTATATACTGAAAGATGTCAGAATATATACAGAGAGAATAATTATTCCTTGGAAGAAAATGAGTTTTTTATGTTTTTATTAATGATATTAGGGATGACTCTTTTACAGTTCTACTTCTTTGCAAAGCCTGCCTGGCAAAGAGGAAAATATGGTCACAATATTCACAGTAATGCAATTAATTGTCAGCAATTACAAATCAAAAGGGAATACAAATTCTCTCTATATCTCTCAACCCCCCCCCCCCCTTCAGTAGACTTTATAACCATTTTCTTATACAAATGAAATAATGCAGTCTAGAAAACTCCTATTGTATGTTCTGTTTGGATTTAGAAGAATTACACTGACAGCTAATCAGTATTTGCTAGCTATTTTGTCAGAGGTGTAATTTTGTTTAATTGTGACTATTTATGATAATTCATCATACCAAAGTCAATTTACTTGACTTATCAAGTCCTTCATAAAACAAAACTACTGTTTGGAAAGTTGAGTCAATTATGATTGAGTCAACTGTTAATTAAGACACTTCACAGTGTGTCATATAGAAAGCTAAACTGAGCAACTAATTTCAGTAAAGATCAGTTATGGGGAGGAAACCAAGGGGCAGGGAAAACAACAACAACAACAACAACAACAAAACTCATAATTATTTCATAATTATTTTTAAGGACATAGTAAACAGCTTTATTTTCTGTGGGGAAGTTACACAGCAAAATGATCTGAATTTAAGAATCTTATATGCTGTGACCAGGAAGGGAAAGAGAAAATCCGGTTTAGGGAGGGTTGTTTCTGGCTTTGAATGGTGAGATGTATTGCTTGTGACAAATAACTAGAAGCTGCACAAATAGATGTGCAAACATTTAACAGCGTGGCCAAACCTCTTCAAATCTGCGTAACTGTGTTTAGAAAAAAAAAATATTGTGTGCTCTACAATCTTTTTCTTACATATTTTCCAGAATTTGCAATAGAAAGCAATTATGAAATTAATTATTTTGTGAAGGTACTGAGCTGATTGTGGATCTAAGCCTACATCTCATGTAGTCCAAAATGTAGTTATCATCACAATGTTGTTCAACTGAAAATCAGTTTTGGAATTAATCTACAGTGGATTTCATTAAATGCTATATGAACTGGCAATTAATTGCTATGTGAAGTGGCAATCAATGGTTCTGTGTTTCCCCTCCCTCTCCTGAGAGGACAATCTGCACATTTTTCAAGTTACATCTTTTGTAGCAGTTCTATCCTTTTTTCTTCAGAGAAAAAATATAGTTCGGTATTGCTGGCTGAGATATTGTGTCTCCTGTGACTTAAGCATTTCTTGTTTATTATTAATTCTGCTTAGCCTTGATATTCCTAGCTCTAGATCCTGCAAAAACTATTGCAGAGGGTGGAGGTAGTTTGGGAATGTTATTAAAACATATTTTCTTGTCCACAGTTGGTGGATAGAAGGTTCCTAATTCTGAGAAAAACCTTGCCTAAAATAATCTTACCTATCTCAGTGGTGTGGGCATGTAACTAACATTATTGTGAATGACCACATTTCTTGCCTCATATTAACCTTTGTGAATCTTTGAAAGTATTCACACCAATGCCATTGGTTCACTTTCCAGTAAGGTCATTAGTTCCTGAAGAGGATGGAGGGAATGCTGAAGGGAGGTAGAAAAAAGGTGTAAAGAAAGGAACTGATGAATACAAAGTGGGGAGTAGACCAAGCAGTTGAGAATGGAAAATAAGAGTCAAAAGAGAAAAAAAAAAAAAATGAAAAAATTAAAAATATATTCTAATACACACAAATGCTGTTTTCAGTTCAAGATCTAGTATTATCACAGTTAAAGTAGTTGTTATTTCTTCAGTTAGAAATTGGATTAATATAATTATACCAACTTTTAAATGGGATAGTATAAACTGGGAAGAGGGGTTAGAACTTCTGAATATAGTTTTGGGAGGCATTTTTTGCTATTGTCTTAACATGATAAATATAGATTGTGATCTTGCAACTCTGCTAAATCTGAAATCTAGTCATTGAACCATGTTGTTTTTTTGTTGTTGTTGTTTGTTTTGTTGTTGTTGTTTTCCTCATGTGTCGTTATTCTTTAAAACAATTTATATTTATTACACTGTTTCTTAGAATAGTTTTGATTCAGCATAATTTTTATCTGGTCCTGAATCATATATGTCCCTTGATGTCAGGTATTTGTTCCCTGATCTGTTTTACCAAACACTAGTATTTGAACTAACATAACTAAAAAGGGTGACGTTTGCAGGGAAGAAAGATAGGAAAGTACCAATTATACTCAGCATTTGTTTAGACTGATACTGCTGCTGAAAGAAATGAATGTGAAATACTATTCTGTTGATATTTTATTTTGATTCCCCGTTCTTTAAACTGTTTAGAATTCTTTTTCATCTATTTGGTAAATTCCTTAGACTCAGACTGACAGTTATTTCAGCACCTAGTTGTCATGGATTTTAATGGAAGTTAGAAGACTAAATACTAATATGCCTCTTTGGTATCCATAAATCCTTACAAAATAAAAAGGAATGAAATAAAAATTATTTAATAAAAGTATTATTTTTCATTTAAAAAAAATCAAAAAAATAATTTCAATAAAAATGATGGAGGGCTTGGATCTTATGTCAGTGGAACAGTGTCAGATAAAAGATCTCTTTTCAGTGTAACTACATATGTACTCACCTGTACATAAATAGGACAATTTCTATCTCCTCTTAGGCAATATGGCACGTCAGATTATGATTTTTTGGCAAAGGAAATTTCACTACATAAAATTTGATTTATCTCATTTCATATGGAATAAAATGCTTCCTAATAAAGATAGATCTTTTCAAAAAAAAAAAAAAAAAAAAAAAAAAAAAAAAAGATTAAATGAACCAGCAGGCAATGTTTTTGGCTGATGCTTTCTTATAAGAGCATTGAAGGTCAATGAAATATATAAAACTTATATATAAGTTTTATAACTTATATATAAGTATATATATATAATATATGTATATATATATATGTATATATATATATGTATATATATATATATAACTTCCTCTAACGTGTTCATGCATTTCATTCCTTTTCCCCAGAATAGTATCAGAGATTAGTAAATTTTCCTGTGTGAAGTTTATTGCCTGAGACCTGCTTCTTACCTTAGAAAATAAGTAAATAAATAAATAAATAAAAAACTCCTCCCTGGCCTTCCTCCCCAATAAGCAGAAGTTTCCATTTCCCTCTTTGTCCTGGCACGCCTTTTGAAATAATAAGTGGAAGTCACATTTCTTCAGTATTGCTTTCGTCACAATAAAAAGGTCTACAGAAGCCTGGGAAAATAAAAGTGAGCAAGTAGCCATGTGTGCTAAAGTTCAAAGGGTGAGTTTAACTTACTGTGGTATTTTTCACTTTAGCTATCCAAAATATTGTTTGTTGATCAAATTAGTTGAGTGAGTGATCAAAGCACTAATTTTCTGTAACCCAGCTTCAGTTAATATTAAATATGTGAAAATGGGGAAAATATGAACAGAATCAGAGGGGGCAGATAATCTGAATTATTAAATGGGGATTTGAAGGGATGGTAGGCTGTCTTTTGACTGTGGGAGAGCTTTATAAAACACAACTTGAAAGCATATTTCCAAGTATTGGAAATTGTAGCATAGCCTACAATCAGTAGCTTTTTGGTAAAGTAAAATTGCCTTTTATGAGGATAATAGCAAAATTTTGATGTTTGAATAAGATCACACTTGGTTTTCTCTTGCTAATTAGAATCTATCCTCTCAGAGTATGTATGTAACAACAGTTTTTGGTCAGTATTCAAAATATTTTGCATGATATAAATTAATAATTTGATGTGTAAGTTCTGAGAAAGCTACTAATAAACCCAGTTGTAGATGTATTCACTCCATCTACCCAATTCCTCATAATCATTCACAGTCAAATCTTTGAGGATTCATCATAGTTTCCACCTGAAAATGCAAATATTTTCATAATATATGTTGATGTGAGGGAAAACATGTTAATGAAGCTAAGAGTTTGGCTGTTGCAAGAATTAGGTATATTTTATGTGGAAATACTGGTGAACTGAACAGAACAAGAATTAGGTATAAAGAACTACATATCTACTCTAAAGTGCACATCCAGAATTTCTTTAAATCTCTATCAGGATATCTTTTTTTTTATTTTTTTTTTTTTTATTTTTTTACCTTTAAAATGTAGGCATTTTAATATTGGTGATGTTATAAATATTGAATTTAGCAACGTTCTCATTCTCATTGAGACTGTGCTATAGCTGAAACATTCTAAAAAGAGACTTGCTTAAAAGTGAAGACAAATATATATCCCTGTTTATCGTGACTTTTTAAAGATACTCTTACATTTTATGGCATGCTCAGGAGTGAAATTCAAATAAAATATATTCATGTCATGCTTTCACTTTGTAAGCATGAATAAAGTAGGCATCTGGATAGAAATTCTAGTTAAAACAATCCCTCCCAACCATACAGGTATTTCAGAAAAAAAGGGGAAGAAAGAAAATGGGGACTAGTTACATCAATATTTTTTGTTGCCCTTACTTCACACCTCCCTCTATATGTTTAACACATTGCAAGTGCCAAATATATGGGAAATAATTTTTGGAAGAAAAGTCATATTCAAGAAAGGTAACAACAGGGTTTGTTTATTAAAAGTAGGAAGGGTACAATACACAATATTACTTTCAGAAATAATGTCTTTATTGTTCAGCTCAAATCACAGCTGTTTTTACTATCAAAATATGATGACTATCTTTTAAAACTTTAGACAACTAAACATTGTATTGACATTGCCTCCAGTACATTTGTGATAACTCCATGATCTGAAGAAAACCCAACAAAATATTTTAACAGCAACTCCTATGAGTTTCATGTAATTTAACTTTTTTCCATCTTCAGGAAGTGTAAGAGAGTATAATGAGAGGCTTGAGTATAAGAGAGGCTAATGATAAATCCCATATGGGAATAAGTGGAGTTCCCTTTCTTCACATGAAAATACACAGTACACCCATGTATGTTTTATATCGGATAGCTAGCGTTTGGCTATTTTATCATGCAAAAAGCTCTGCATTGATCAGTTGGAATGCATTTTTCCTTTACAACTGATGAGTCCCACTGAGTAACAAGGATGAACACTTAGCATTTAATCAAAAGCATGAAGAGACAATATTTTCCCAGTAAACTGACTTTGCTGAGGCAGAAAAGTTATGCTCTTTATATCTACTGTCAATAATAGTTCTAACTAATTCACAAAGAAATCAAAGATCTATCGTCAGATGTTAAAGATGGTGTATGTTCATGTGCCTGATATAATCTATTTTCTCTGTATTTTAGTGCAGTATTTTAAACTCTACTAATTCTACTCTACTTCTTTATGTTTTTCAGAAGGGTATGAGGAACAATAACAACTAACACTTCTTGGGATGGGAAAACTCCTCTCTTCCCTAGTGAGCAAGGAAGTCTATCCACACCCAGTATTTTCCAGAGGTCATTCACCACCAGAGGAGAGTAAGAGAAAGCAGGGGAAACTGAATTGAATATAGTGTAGGGATAAGATAAAGGCTGATAAAACAGATGAGGTAATGTTTCTAAAGGTATGTTTAACTTTAACTTGTTAGGAACTGTTTTTAAATGTATATTCACTGGTGATACCTTTTCAAGACCTTGTCTACACATAACATTATATGAATAAGAATTCAAAATAATTTTTCCCTTAATATGTCTTGACAATAAAATATCAATGTGAAAATGTGGAAGCAGAAGAAAGCTGGGAAGAAGGGATGGTAAACTTCTGCAAGGGTATACTTCTGCAAATTGCAGAAGTTAGCCCTCTGTTCTACTGAAGCGCTTACAATGTCATAGTCTTATTAAAAACCTTAAAAAAAACCACTCCCAAACCATAAGATATAGCAGTAGTCATGAGATGCAATCAGGTCCATGATATCATTTTTTTACCTTGAGATTCTTACCCCACAAACATTTTAATGGTGTACTCTAAGAATATGTTTATTCATAGGCTGTTTAAACTAGCTTTGAACTGGTTAACTCAGATATCATTGAATCAGATTTTCTAAACAAATATGTTACCTGAGGGACTTGAAGTTCTTAGTATTCTGAAGATTTTACTTTCTTTTAAATGAGTAGGCAAACAAAAGTCAAGCTGACTACAAAGCACATATTATCTTGACTGATGAAGTCAAGGTCTTCCTAAGAAACAGACCAAGCTGTTTTGTCTGCTAGATACAGAATCATTTTGGGAGCTGCAATGGAAAATAGACTAGCAGAAAGCTAATGGACTAAGCATCAAGGAAGTTGATCATGTTCTAAAAAAAGCTTATATTTTCCCAGGAATGCTAATTACCCAAGCAAGTCTTAACACTATTCAGCAAACAGTGTATACAATGGGTAAATTTAATCTGGAATCCATTCTTCAGGCAATAGCTTCATGTCAATATAAACACATCAAGAGACACACATCAAGAATCAAGAATTGTGGGTTTGCTAATTATGGACATCTGTTTTGAATGTCTATCACTGACTGGTGATCACACATGAAACACATGGAAAAACAAACATTTTTCCATAGATGGAAGCATTGTTAAAGCTCTCTGGATAGCCTCCTTTTAACTTCCTAATGGCTCAAATTTGTTTTTTGTTTCACTAGGTGAAACCATAAAACATTTTTAACCTTCTGCTAACCTTCATATTATTTGAGAGAAACAGGTACATTAAAGTGGTTGATCCTTCAGAGAATACTTCTTCAAACAATCATAAAGTTTTGAGAAACATTAAAAGAATGAATTTTAAAGAAAAGTTAAATACTTTCTCCTGAACACCTGTCTATTCAACTGAGGGGTCACAGAAAAAAAAAAATAATAATAATAATAATAATCAAGAAATGTTAGTAATTGGCAAAACTTACTTTGGACTATTTATTCAATTACATTTTTCAGTAGAAATACAAATTCCAAAGATAGGGTTGTTTTTTTGGTTTGTTTTGATTTTTTTTTTTCCTCTTCATCCCAAAGAAGGGAAGTCAACTTTTATTTTAGTCAAAATGAGTGCAACTATCTAATGCAGAGTGGACAAGGGTTATACAGACACGATACTTAACTATATCAAGATTTTTTCCTGTGTGTTTTTGTTGTTGTTGTTGTTTTAAATATAATTTAACAATAAATGTTTTCTGTTTTTTGTTTTTTAAAGAAATTTGTAGCAAATGCAATGAAGAGTAAGCAAAAGGAACAAAAAATGTAATGATCTAAAGAATTTCAGGTCCCCTATATGTTACTCATTCTGGAGAACAGACGTTAGCATGTGAATACTTCCCACTGAAATATCATTCTTGCTGCTAGCAGTCATCAATAAAATTTCTGTTGTTGAGGGTGGTGAAAGAAGGCAGACTAACATTTCCACCAATAGAACATAGTCATTATGTTATATGATATTGAGTTATATGTGTAAGAGTTTCAGTGTCTTTGTACACTAAACTATTTTAACTGCTACTCCTGTCAGCAGTAGAATTTCTTTGACTACTGTACGCTGAAGTATTTTAGCAACTACTATAAACAATGACTTGAAGATCTAATCTCAACTTTAGCTGGTATTCCATAAAACACTGAACTGTCTAGCACAGTGATAGCAAAGACCTGATCAATAATTTTTATACTTTGAAGAAAAATGAATATATGTTTTATAAAATTAAGTTTTCTGGTTATTCAGATTTCAAGATGCATATACCATTTTCCTTTCTCAGTATAATTTTCATCCTATATGGTGGCTGTGTTTGGCTTATGTTCCTTTTTTTAAAAAAAAAATAATAATAATAATATATTTTTCAGTCCTTACATTTGCTGTAGCGAGGTGGGGGTTGGTCTGTTCTCCCACGTGCCTGGTGACAGGACGAGGGGGAATGGGCTTAAGTTGCGCCAGGGGAATTTTAGGTTGGATCTTAGGAAGAACTTCTTTACCGAAAGGGTTGTTAGACATTGGAACGCGCTGCCCAGGGAAGTGGTGGAGTCACCATCCCTGGAGGTCTTTAAAAGACGTTTAGATGTAGAGCTTAGGGATATGGTTTAGTGGGGACTGTTAGTGTTAGGTCAGAGGTTGGACTCGATGATCTTGAGGTCTCTTCCAACCTAGAAATTCTGTGATTCTGTGATTCTGTGAGATTCATTAAGATGTTTAAGGAACATATGCAAAACAAGACAGAGTTTACTGTTTTTGAGGGGATTTTGAAGTAATTCCTCAAGTGGATTTTCAGGCACAATGAACATCCTCTGTTTCTTTGGTGATTCCCTAAACAGGTCTTCTGATATTCACTTCTTGTCAGTGGGATTATTTTTAAATTTGATTTTTTATTTGTATATGAATGGATTTTACAGCCTTTTTGACAGAAGGTTATGATATCTAAAGTTAGCAGAGTTGTTTATGAGGATTGCTGAGGTTTATTTCCTTCAATTTTATTATTTTTCCTTGTTTACTAAGCTAACACAGAAATGGGAAAAATAAAGCAGGATTTTTTCTTCTTCAATGAGAATTAGAGAACAGGAGTTCTCTACAAGGATTTGTAGATTCAGCTGATGGTTGAAAGGCCTTGCAGAGAGATCTGGACAGATTGGAGAGCTGGGCGATCATCAACTGCGTGAAGTTTAACAAAAGCAAGTGCCAGGTCCTGCACCTGGGACGGGGCAACCCTGGCTATAAGGACAGATGGGGAGATGAAACGCTGGAGAGCAGCCCCACAAAGAGGGATCTGGGGGCTGTGGTTGTCAGCAAGTTGAATATGAGCCAGCAGTGTGCCCTGGCAGCCAGGAGGGCCAACCGTATCCTGGGGTGCATCAAGCACGACATCACTAGTCGGTCAAGGGAAGAGATTGCCCCGCTCTACTCTGCACTGGTGCGGCCTCACCTTGAGTACTGTATGCAGTTCTGGACACCGCAGTACAAAAAGGACATTAAACTGTTGGAGAGCGTCCAGAGGAGGGCGATGAAGATGGTGAAGGGACTAGAGGGGAAGATGCATGAGGAGTGGCTGAGGTCACTTGGCCTGTTCAGACTGGAAAAGAGGAAGCTGAGGGGAGACCTCATCACAGTCTACAAATTCTTCACAAGGGGGAGTGGAGATTCAGGCGCTGACCTATTCTCTGTCATCACCAGTAATAGTACCCACAGGAACGGAGGCAGGGGAAGTTTATGCTGGACATCAGGAAGAGGTTTTTCACTGAGAGGGTGGTCGCACAATGGAAAAACCTCCCCAGGGAAGTAGTCACTGCACCAAGCCTGTCTGAATTTAAGAAGCTATTGGACTGTGTACTTAGTCACATGGTCTAAATTTTTGGGTAGACCTATGCAGTGCCAGGAGTTGGAATTGATGGTCCTTATGGGTCCCTTCCAAATCGAGATGTTCTATGATTCTGTGATTCTATGATTCTATGATTCTATGAACAGTTACCTATTCCCTTAAGAACCATGAGGAGCTACATCTGAGAATTTGAATCCTTCAGTTTAAGCAATGCATGCCTGTTCAGATTGGGATTAAATTTTTATATATGAGAGAATCTTCCAGGTATTTCATAAAGTTCATCTTATGGAGCTTTCTAAACAATATTACTTTACCATATACTGCGTGGTAATAATGGTCAGACCAATACAATTTTAATAATTAGGTTTTAGTTTAATAATTAGTTTAATAAATGGTTTTTAGCTTTAATAATCTCATTTTTAATTTTACTTTCAAATTTGAGACAGTTACTTTTCACCCAATTAAGAAATATTTTGTTCTGTTATGTTAACAAATGCATAGGAAACAAATCATAAAATAATTGCTTTATAACCATGTTGGAAACATAGCCTATCTTTGGAGGTAGCAGAGAATATTTCAAATCCTACTATTAATACTTCAGCCATGCTCCACCCAGTCATGTGCTTTCTATGATTTGCAACAAATTTATCCCAATAAATGGATATTGGGATATCCAATGCACAAAAACTGTACCCACGGCAAAACATAAACATGAGCCTCAGAGGATGAAGGGCTATGAGCCACAACAGAAATTAGACTGCATTCCTTGCACACAAACTGATTATAACAAATTCTGCTTAAACAAAATAAGGATTAATACATTACTTGGTACAAGTAGTTTCATGAAAATAAACTATAAAGAACAAAATGAAGTATATTTTTATATACTAAAGAAACTTTAAGAAACATATAACAGTGACTTCTGATAGCTCAAGGAAAATAAAAACATTTCTTTCTTAGATCAGTAGCATATGCATTAGAAACCAATAATGTTCAAAAAAATGTTCTTAAACTGTAATTCATTAGGAAGATGATACTAAAAAACATCTGAAGTTTTAGAATAACAGTCAGTGTCAAGGCCAAGTCAGTCTTCTTGAGAGGATAAGATCATACAATTTATCAAATGATATACACTAGGTGTTTGTGATTTATCATACCTAATTTATATCTACCTAATTTTACTAGTGTTTTCCTACTGACCTGTGATTTCTTGTTGAAATGAATTTTCAGTTGGTTTTCCTCCTTTCTCACTGCAGTGAAGAGCATGAGGGACAGAACCTTATCTGCGAGGTCTTAGTCTGTTCTTGACTTGTTAAGTTTTTAAAAGCTGCAGAGTACTCTGGAATATATATTTGCCATATATATTTACTATATTATAACTGAGGTTCAGAAATATAAAATCCAGGAACTGTTAAAGCTGGTATTCATGTGGTCATAATAGAAAAGGTTTCTATGTGTTGAGAGGAAATGATAGTGAGAAATTTTGTCAAAGCTGACCAGCTGACACCTATCCTGAGCTTGCCAGAAAAAGTAAAATTCCAGTGAAGTGCAGAAACATTCTAGAATTCCCAGTTGGACAGTTCCTTGAGGTGAATGTGTCTGGTGAATTTGAAAAAAAAGAATGGAATTTTAAATAAAGTGTGAATAAGGTAAAATGGTCTACAAAGAGTCTACAAAAATTCCTGTCCTCTTTGTCCCTGGAGATAGGGATTTTCTTTAAAACAGACTTCAGAATCACTTCTAGTCCCCAAAGAAGTGTTTTCCATTCCTTCTATGCCTGGTTATCCACTTCCTCCTCCTTGCTGATACCTTTCTGTTTGAGCTTAAGACTCATGGCTCCAAGACATCTCACGTGCCTCTGGAAGCTTCAGATTTCATAATAATTAAGGAATTTAAGTGAGCTCTTTGAAAAAATAAATAAATAAATAAACCCATAAAAATTATACTGTCCTCTAATCTACCAGTGAAATAAAACATACACTTTAAACTATAATAAAGCTCTACATAGAGCATTAAATGCATGTTATATACATTTTAAAGTTTTCAGATGCCACAATGGGTTTTGCAGCCTCTCAGTGTGGTCAGAAGATGGCTATTCTTTTCTAATGTAGAGCCCCTTAACACTTACCTTCATTACAGAAGACTGGAAGTAGTATTTTTAGATTTGTGTGGTTGTCAAAATTTTAGCATATCCCGGTGATTTTAAATAATTTTCTCAGCTACCATTAATGCTAAGAGAAACTTTGGAAGCCTTCTGGGATGCTTCAGATTCAAATGGCATGTTAAAGAGACTGACATCAACAAACAGTTATTTTCAGGTGTTTCTGTCTTAATGACAAATCCATGCTTCTTCATTTAAAGTGCAAGTTACTACATGAGTATGATAAGAAACAGTCATGTTGAAGAAGAAACTGACAGTATGAAGATGAAACAGTCTTATGGAGAATTAAGTGATCTAATACAGACTTGAAAAATGGTTCAGTGAGAAAACTTACTGACTTCACCATATGTTTGCAGAATTACTAAACAAGCATCACAGAGAGACAACTAAAAATAATAACAAAAAATAAACTTTTTTAGAGAGAGAAACTGAAATTCTCTGATTACCTTCTGAGGAAGTCTATCTTCTTCTGCCAGAAGGCTGACAGAAGACATTGAATCAGTATCTTCAAAGCTTATTCCAATACATGAACTGTAAATCCATTTTTCTTACATCTTCATACTCAATGCAATTCAGAGATGTCTGCACTTTATTAAGTTAGTAATCTAATGACTAATCAATAGAAATCACTACTCTTTTCCTCTTGTGGAATGCGTCCAGTTTACATTATTGTTACTATGTAGTTTATTTTTCTCTATTTCTGTTGCATGAATTTGTGTCTTACAGGCTACATAGTACTTGTACTTGGATGGCAGAAGAATGAATATTTAATCTTTCTTACCCTTTCCTGTACTCTGAACACTTCCATAATAATAATAATAATAATAATAATAATAATAATAATAATGTGATTTTGTCCATGTAAATAAAAAACCTTGGTGTGGAAAGGGAAGTAACAGATTGCGTTAGAAAAAAAAAAAAAAAAAAAAAAAAACGGTAAGATTTCACTATGCTTAGAGTTAGGAAGCTGGAGAAATAAGATTCTTGTTGTAAGGTTATTTAAAATAAATAAATAAGTAAATAAAATTTAGAGAGTTTATTTTATTTTAATTGCTTTATTCTTTCTATTTTTTTTGTTTTATTTATTGTTGCCAAGTCTTTCCCTAGTTTAGATCAACTGAAACAAACAGAAGCACTCAAAACACAGTCAGTTCATATTGCTTCATCACTGCTTGAATGAATGATGAATTATACTACTTGCAGAATGACTAGGAGTTAGGAATTAAGAGAATGGAAATCTGGAACCAGAACTACACAATCTGTTCTGTTTGTTCCTAAGGAGACCTTTTGTTTGTCATGATACATTGTACTTCTTTAGTATGTTTGAAAGTTGTAACTTAGAAACAAGAAGTAAAAATTCCTTGCCTTATACTTTATATATAAAGGCTTTAAGTGGTCGCAAATAACAAAATGTTACTTAATTTCTGTAAAATTCTGAGAATTTTCTTTTTAATACTTAAAATGTATAATACCGCCAATTAAAATACCATAGAATAGGATAAGATGCTTTGGGATAGTCTACAATACA
Organism: Nettapus auritus; assembly: GCA_011076525.1. NCBI lineage: Eukaryota > Metazoa > Chordata > Aves > Anseriformes > Anatidae > Nettapus > Nettapus auritus. The sequence continues at coordinate 107,352,462 of CM021765.1, read as the reverse complement.
TTAAACAGTTATGGGAATCTAAAAAGGACCTCAGTAAACTTTATTTGAGGAAGTGATACCTCAGAAATTGTCACTACATAACGGACAACACAGTGGCATAAAAATGTTACATTAGAAATTGCTTGCTTTTAGTCATTCTTTTTACAGTTTTCTGTTGTCAAGTCAGACTTCCTTCACTTGACTGTGGTTGCTTCTTTCCATTTTTGTATATATATGTGTTCTCTTTTCTCTTTGGAGAAATTACTGGGAATGTAGTCACTTTTAAGGTCATGTTTCTCTCCAGCTGATGCATCCTCTTGAAAGCTTTTGCTAACCTCTTGATGTGAAGCAATTGGAAATACTATCATCAGTGCAGTACAATGAAGGGTAACTCCAGCATTCAGCACTCAGTCTAGTGAATTCAAAACACAGATTTATTATACAAATTTTTGGCATCAGTTAAACAAAAATAGTCATCTGAAGTGAATGTTTGTTGACGTCTTTTTTTTTTTTTTCCTAGAGCTTAGCAGTAAAACCTTATGTCAATTATTTCTCTTCAGAATATCAGTACTTATTAGAAAGCTTGTTTGAAAGATTCGCAGTCTTCCTGCACTGGGAAACCCAAAACATGGTCTCACAAAAGCTGAGTAGAGAAGAAGAATCCAATTCCTTTGAAGTTATTGTTGTAGCCTAGTAGTTGTGCACTTTTAAAGTAACCAACCATTTATTTTTCCTTCTTCAGGAGAAGAGCACACTTCTGACTTTTGCACACTATTAGAACTCCCAGGTTCTCTTCTGCATAGTTGCTTTCTATCTAGTATGCTCTAATCTTTCTATCTACTCTGCAACTGAAGAGTTGCAGGGAGTTGTCCTGAAGAGAAAGAGGAACTGCACTGTGAACGGTTGTTACCTGTTTTGTGATACGAGAAGAAGCAAACATTGGTTTAATAATCTTCATCAGTCCTGGACTACTGCAGTTCAGCAATCTAAAGCTTTATCCATGAATGTGACAAATAATGTGATTATATTATCTCCTTTGCCTGCTGGAGAATTTCATTGTCTTTCTCAAGATTGATTGATTGGGGTGATTTTCTTTTTCTGGGGGGGGGGGGGGGTGTCATTATTATTTATTTTGTTGAAATGTGCTAGCAGATTTTCTTGATTACCAGTTTCTGGCAGTTCATTGAATCCTGAAAGTTTGCAGCAGTCTGAGATACTGCTTCATATTTCAATAAAATATCCTAGAGTACACACACACAAACAGGAAAAACAACACCAAAAACAGCTGGATGTTCTGTCCACACCCTTGTTTGATTCAAGAGAATTAATTTGTTTTCTGCTTCAGAAAGCCTATTTATTGATGCATGTTTCAACATTCGATTCCACTCAGCCAGAATCTGTTTCCAAAATTGAGTTACTTTATAGGTTTTATGCTGCCATTCCACAGATAAGTGGATTCTTTGGTTCATAAAGAGTTTGTCATGGATTGTCAAGTCATTACAGGAAATATATTATTTGTTCCATGAGATGACTGAATGTTTTTAATTTTATTTTTCCTGTGGATCTTCTTGAAGCTAGTGACTCAGATTTTTGCACTCATTTAACAGATTAGAAATGAGGGTAACGCTATACATTTAAATGCCTTTTTCTGCCTGTATTGGACCAAAAGTGACATAAATCAAATTAATAGACTTTTCAAATAGTCCATATTCAAGCAAAAGAGTGACGTCTTGAATCAAATAAAAGCAAAAGCATCCCATCTCTTATCTTTGATCTAAGGACAAATGTCTTAGTGCTATACTTGTACTGAATACAGTAACTAAAAAAAAAATCCATACACAGAAAATAAAGACATCAGGTTTGTTAATATGTTAAAATATTGCAGGACTTTCCTACAGCCAGGTGAGCAACAGGAAAATCAGGATCTTTTCTACCATAAACCTTTATTTGGCACTATTTGAAGACATAAGAAGGGCAGAAGTTCAGCTGTATGTGTAGAGATTTTTTTTTTTTTTTTTTAATTGTTACTATTCACATTGTGACATAAAGCTGTTGCACAGGATTTCAACTATATTTCTTCAGGATTTTTTTCTGCAACAATATGTTAAGTGAAATCCTTTACTCTCACAGAATGCAATAGATCACCAGAGTCTGCTGAATTCCTATACATGCAACTTTCAGTGATAAGGAACCTGTATTTTGGAATTGTCAGCATGTTCTAGAAAGAAAGGTGACTTAATGGATGGTAAATCCTTATTATTTTTCTCTTTCACCCAAGGACCAGAAATCACTTTTACAGTACCTGTAATGTGCAATCTATACACCATCTGATATATAAAATATTTGTCATAATTCTAAAAATATATCACTGAATATCAAAAAGTGTTTCTGGAACACTGATAGTAGATCATATTCTCATAAAATAAAAAGTGTTATAAAGCAGACAAAGCAGACAGATGGAATATAGTAGATTTTTGTAGAAAACTGGAAGTAAATTTGAAACTAGCATTGATTCCCAACTTTTACAAGAGTCAGGCTGACGACAGTGACTGCCATGCATCTAGGTTGCCATAATCTATCTGAAGTTGGTGCACATTTTCATAGTTTATGTAAAACCCCTCTAGAATCATGTAATTATTTGTAATACTGTGACATGTAACTCTCTTTGGAAATCTATCTGCCCACTATAGACTTTCTGTCCTGTTTTGTGCTTTGTTGTTGATGTCAGAATGTCAAGACCTATCATAACAGACAAATTAAAAGGTCCATTCACCCAAAGTAACTCAATATCTTATCTATCTGATGTGTGGAGAAAAGATGTTTCTCCTTGAGGCCAACATGCTTTTAAGACAGTTGACAGGGTCGTTAGTACTCCTGAGATCAATGAGCAGCTTTCTTATTCTGGTCCAGCTTCTTGCAGTTATGCTGGTCTTGCACTCTGCATCCATGGGAAGGTCTGTTAAAATATGACTTTGAATTCTAATTCCTGGATAAAAACAGTCTTCTTCATAGATTTAAAAATAAACAGACTAGCTAATACACCTCTCTTACAATACACAAAAATACTGTAAGGTTCCTTGCCATATCATAATACAATACGAGCAAGCAAGTTTAGTATTATTCTAATTTGGTTGGATGATATGCTTATTTATTTATTTATCTATCTATTTATTTATTTATTTTGTAAGCAGAATTTTATCAATCCAATGAACTAAAGAGAAAATTCTTAGTATCCCTCCAGAAACAGTTTCCAATTTCTTTCAATGCTATTTATTAAAGCCAGTATTTTATTATTTTTTTTCAAAATCAGAAACATTTTATGTGATTTCATTTTCCCATCTGATATTACATCATGCATAGCAATGTAGTGACACTTACTGCTCTAATTGTGAAATATATTTTAAGTACATGGCAAGCAAAAGGTCTCCAACTTCAATTTTCATATTTATCTCTTGGTGCCATTTAAAATACCTTTGGTGTGCTATACAAAAAAATTGTTTTAAACTTAACTATAAAACATACAAACAGAAACTAAGAATGAATCACAGGATATCCAAACAAAATTATTTCCCTCCTTCTGCAATACACAATAGCTTCATCTATTTCTAACTGATGATGATTTTTTCATCTTGAATTCCTTCTTGCACCTCCAAATCAAAATGTTTATATTTCTGGGACTATAATATAATCCAGCTAGTCCAACAGCTTTAATTTGTTGGTTGTATTCTTTAGATTTTCTTGTTTTCTGTTTTAAACTCTCCAGAAAACTGAGTAAAAGACAAAGGAAAAAAAAAAAAAAAAATGTGTGACCAAATGTTGTTGGCTTCTCATATGCTATTCCTTTTTGCCTGAATGGATACAAAAAATAAATAAATAAATAAATAAAATAAAATAAAATAAAATAAAATTCAGAAATGGATAATATACAGAAATGCTAATATTTTGGATTTTAACGAAATAGTTTGACATTGTAGTAAATTATTCATTTCATCCCAGATTCTAAGATTCTAAGAAACACGTAAAAGTATCTGTTGTTGTAGACACATGCCAGATAACACGAAAGACTGCTAGACTTATGGACATATCTAATTTTAGGCATGTTTCTGTAGAAAAATATTTAAATTGAGAAACTATGCAATATTAGAAAGAATGTATATAGGACTGTGTTGAGCTACTTTTATTATCACAGTTTTCTTAGCACAGTAATGGTTGGATTATGAATAGACCTATCTTGTTTTGTACTTCATTATCTGTCCACAGGGGATTGTGGTGACCACTTGACTCAGCTGTTAAACTGTAGTGCTCAGTCATTAGGAGATTAGTTGGCCACTATTGAGACACTACTGAGAAGAATGTTGTGCTACATCTTGGGAAGCCATTCTTAGTAGACAAAGATTTCTACCACATTGGCACTGAAAACTTATCTTGTGAGTATTTCATGTTGTAAAAATCTGAAATGCATAGATTCCAGAAACATTTATTGATGGCAAGAGAAAAGCTAGTCTTATGTTCCTCTTATGTCACTCTTGTGAGCATTGTTTTTAACCTACCTCTCTCCATTTTAGAAAAAGTAGAGAGGAAATTGTTCTCATGGAAGAAAAAATGACTAATGAAATGTGTATTAACACTTGAAGGGGGAAATGTCATTTCCTCTAACTTCATTTTCAGTCTTGTAAAAAGCAGATGTTCACTTGACACAATTGTGAGGTCATTTGTCTATGAAGTTTTGCATTCCAGGTGTCAGCTTAGAAGCTACAAGGCCAGATACAAGGCATAGAAATCCAGTATTGAATAACAGGGATTCAAAGTGTGGGGAGTGAGAGAAAAACCAATGCAAATACAAAGGGTATGTAACATACCTTTCACACTAGTTAAAGTTAATGCTATTATGTCTGTTATGCCCAAGGCTTTTAAATCTAGAAATAGTTCCCTCTAGCACATTGAGGCCTTTTAAATGAAATTAATGAACTAATTATTATAAGGTATACAACAGCTGTACATAGTTTTTCACTCAAAGAAAACCTATATATATACCTAACTCCCACCTGAATTATTATATTTATAATACCTCTTTCTTTGGAGTAATTTTTGACACTAAGAATGTTCTCTGAAATGATACAATCATAGAGTCATGGAACAGGTTGAGTTGGAAAGGACTTTACAGATCATCTAGTTCTAACACCCCTGCCTTAGTGTAGCTGAAAAAGAAACACCAAGTGATGAATGATATCTTTCCAACATTGCAATAAGCAACTGCCAGACATCATAAATAAAAAATCTCCCGAAGGCCAACAAATCAAGGCATAAAAATCTGTGTAAGTTATTAATAGCTTTAGTAATGAGGAGACGGATAGAAAGACAGAATGGAAAGAAAAACAGTCTAGTTGTAGTCTGTGCTCTTTGCATTTCTTCTCAAGACAGGAGGTACTCTGCTATCCCATAATCTATCCCATAACTCTGCTGGGGAGACAATGGGAGGGGAGGGGAGGGGAGTGTGGGGGGGAGGGGAGAGGAGGGGAGGGGAGGGGAAGGGAAGGGAAGGGAAGGGAAGGGAAGGGAAGGGCTCAATGATACTTAGTGACTATCTCAGGAATTCTGTAATTTACAATATGGTTCCTGTGCCTAGATGCAATCCAAAAGGTTAAAAACAAACTTGAACACTTGAACAGTTTGCTTAGGATTCCATTCTTTCTCTTCCCTTGGCATACGGATATATATATATATTTTTTTTTTCCCTAGAAGTGTACTTTATTATTTCTAAAAGCATTTTCAATTTTCTTTATGCCTTTTCAGTGGGGTAAGAGGTATAAAGTGGTCAAAAAAATAAAATAAAAATAAAATAAAAATAAAATAAAATAAAAAATAAAATGAAAAAATAAAACTGAAATTAGCTCTTGATTTAATCTAATGTTTCAAGTTTACAGTACTGACCATGAGAACTGTCATGGCCCAGCCTCCTATGGGATCTGTATGACATAAGAAGGCATCCCAGCTTGGCACAGTGATAGGAAGGAAACAACAGATCTCCAGTTTTGGTGTTTTTATTTGTTTGTTTTCATTCAATTAAAATCTTTGTTCATTTAGGAGGCCCTTGTGGGAACATTTCAAGAGTAAGTTTGAATTTGTAAGAGAAATCATAGCTGTCAAAAGCACTGACAATAAAACTAAGCAGCTCGTTGGTGTTAGTGAGCGGAGACAGACAATAAGAAAATATGATGTCAGGCTGAAATACCAAAAACGTATCAATGCATATAGATTACAAAGAAAAGCAAGCACTACCTTATTAGACATATGTCTGATGTAGGGAGTATTTCAATCCAGCAAGCTTTTGAAAATTATTTCCTAAAATATTTTGGCATTAGTATTATCATATCAACTTCCTAGAAACTGGCTGTTCCTACAAAATATGAATTGGTAGTTTTGTATACATATAAACTTACAAGAATGAATAATGAAAAGGAAAACTTATGGAAAAAACAGGACTCAATTTCTCATAGCTTTGCCTTAAAGTATCATTCTTTTTAAGTAAATCAAATGTGCAGACAGTTCTGTAGGCATTTAATTAGGATCTTCAAAATTCTGTAATTCTGAATTTGAATGCTGAACATCTGACTGACTTCCTAGAATACACAGGGAAAATCACATTCTGCAGTGTTAGCTCTTTGTGGTTGAACACAGTATTTCAAAGAAAGTTTGAGACATTGTTTCCTCTGTCAAAAGGGTTTACTTCTGCAAAGCTGTACTGAGAAAAATTGTCAGTTCTGTGAATGAGGGGTGAAAACAGACTCTGCAATTGTCCAGTGAGAGGAAATGGAAATGATGTTTTTGTGGGTATGTGGTTTTCTATGGTGATTTTTCCTGTATTGCAGCATGTGTTTCCATAATCTCGAATTGCTAAAGAGTAGCAGTTATTACTTTAGAAACTATTTAGAAACTATTAAACACAGGACTCCTTCCTTTCTCACATTAAGAGTCTGATAAAGGTAAATTTTAGATGTGGAATTTTCATTTCATACACAGTAATAGTTAATTCAACCAAGGGAACTGATGTATGTCTTGTATGACATGAAGGCTAGCACTATGTTAAGGAAGCACGTGTTTGGTAAATTCATCCAATCTTGGGTTGATTTATCCAGGCTGGGGTAGTAGACATTCAGGTATTTCAAAGTTAACCATAAGATACACAGACCTGACTGTATTTTGGAGTTATATTTCATAGCTAATAGCAATATTTCCTTTCAGAATTTTTGTTAACAAGAAGATTCTGTGAGGTGGATTGAGTTTTGACTTCAGCCAAAAATGTCTCTTAGATTTGGGTGTTGTCTTCAAAAGACATACGGGTATTTTGAAATGTCTTTGTAGGGTTTCTGATTTGGAAGTTTGGTCTGAGTTGTGCTAGAAGGTGCCTGTAAAAATCAGCTGTTGGCATTAATTTGATCTACTTTTGTGAATAAAGAAATGAAGGGCACGAGCGAAAAAGACTTTCTATACTAGTGCTCTTCACAGAGAGTCTCCATAAGCACGTTATAAATGTCAGCTCTTTGGTATACTTAGAGGCTACAAATTCCCAAAGCCAAAGACAGGAACAAATAAGATTCATCTTTCCTGTATGGAAAGCAAAGGATATGCGTGTACACATGCTCATCCCTTCAGGTACTATGGGGAATAAATATTAATTCCCTATATATATCATAAAATATTTAGAATACTATTATTTTAGACATGATTAATTACATCAGATGTCAATCTTATATTTCACCTTGTTGTTTTTTTGAATGGAGATTTCCATGACAGAATTAGGATATGACATTTAGCCAAGTTTCAGACAAGTATGTTAATTCTATGGCTTTGTACATATCACAGCATATGTCTTCATGTTCAGTAGTATTTTCAAGTATTAGATTATTATGACAATGAACAATTTAATGTAAGCAAGAATTGCAAGAGTGATATGGGTATTTTTAGTAGTCTATATTCCGTCTCAATGAGCTCTGGGTCAGCTCTAGCATTCTGTACTTAGCCAGAACTCTTATGGATGTTACAAAGTTTGTTGGAGTGAAGGACATAGGATATGAACCCTCCTGACATTTTTTGTCATTCTCTGAAAGAGATTCCAGGACAGAAAATTGTGCTTGAACATGGACTCAAGCAGAGTTTAGTTAATTTGTCATACATCTAGAAGAGCAGTGTGTTGGTTTCCACTAATGGCTAGCTAAACACTCTCACTCCTCCTTCTCAAAGGAAGAAGAAAATACAATTAAAAAGTGCAGAAGAGTCGAGAGAAGGGTAGGGTGATCACTCACTAATTCCTGTCATAGGCAAAACAGACTCAGCATAGGGAGATTCATGTATTTCACTGCCTGTTACTAACAGACAAGAGCAGTGAGAACCTAAAGCAAACTAAAACCACTAAAAAACCACTTTCCTCCACATCCACCTTCTTCTACATCCTTCTCCCAAGTACTGTGAGGGAACAGGGAAGGGCATAGCCCTTCATCTATACCAATCCTTTGTCCTCACTGTCTTCCCCTGCTCCAGTGTGGGGTCACTCTCACAGGATGCCGTTCTTCCTGAATTGATCCTACATTGGCTGCATATCTTCAGGAATTGCTCCAATATGGGTCCATACTATGGGGTCCATCCTTCAAGAGCAGACTAGTTCAGCACAAGACCCCATGTACAGCAGCTCCCACCAGACTTCTTGTACACCATGGGCTCCTCTCCACAGGCTGCAGTTTTGGCCCAGAAAATTTCACATATTTGTTATACGAAGAATTCCTTGTTTTGTGTCAACTATGTAGTGCAAAATGGTCTTCATGACACAGTCTTAAAGATTTGAAATTAAAATCTATTTTGTGTCAGATTAACTGTGCCTTGATGTCATTATATTATGTTGTAAATAAGCATATTATTGTAATCTGCTGTGACTGTAGTTTCAATGCTAGTGAGACATGGTTCTGCAGCTTGACAGCTTTCCTTTGATCGACTTTTTCTTCAGTTATAAACAAAACAGATTTGTGTAGCAACATTAAGTGGTGTGTGTAGAACTTTTATTATAAACCATTAGGTTTGAATGTTTATAAATTGGTCATGCATGATACTAGGTTTGAAAGGGGCCACATGTCTCAAGGTCCAAACAGAAATGCTCATTCATAAAATCTACAGAGAAATATATATATATATAAATATATATATATCCATCCAATTTTATGACGATAGAGCTGCTAGTGATCAAACCTTGAATTTGATAGCAACTGCTTATCTTTCCTTTCTTTAAAACGCTGTTGTTTAGAAACGTATATTTTTAGTATCTGTATAAGGAAAGGGGTTTGTTGTGGCTGGTCCGTATGCAAACTCTGTTGCAAATTTTCTATTGGTTTTGGTGGTTCTGCTTATAAATAATACCAGCATTTGCAATGATGTAAAATACAGTCTTGACATTGCTGGAGAGATACACTGTAAAATTATATTCAAACTATTTTTCTATTGCTCTACATCTTGTGTAATCTCTTTCTCCAATGCAAAGGGATAGTAAAATAAACTGTTAATGGCTTGATTCATGCTTCAGTCAGTTATAGTAACCTGGAAATAAAATTAAAATTCTCTATCATTTGATTTGGTAAGTTCTACAATGTTTATTATATCACACTTATTAGTCAAGATATTTGTTTGAAATGTTGCAGAGTTTTGAATTATTTATTTTACAGCTTTCGTATGAGGAATGACTTACATTTTTCCTGTATTTACCCTTGGCCACAACCACTCCAAGTGAAACATGATTTCTAATTATTTATATATGTATATATATATTACTAAACTGGTTACTGAAGACACATATATCTCTTTCAGTTTTCTTCTGCTCTTGATGTGAATATGCACATATACATTGTATGAATATATGCCAGATCCAAACCAACAATTTCCTGTAGAAAGGAGTATAAGAATGGCAGTAATAGTTCAAATTAAGATTCTATCTAGCCATTATTCTCTGCTCAGTGGATGTCATCAGAGATGTCTAGTAAGAGTATGACAAGCAGGTATGATGCTTTCTCTGACTTACTCTCATCCATCAGCTATTTTCCATTAAAGGGTGTTTCTTGAGCTCCTTTGGTTATTTAATAATTGCAAATGGGGTACTATCTCCTCTTGATCCTGTGTAATCTCTTTATACCCAAAATCCCTTTTGGCATTTGGTTTGAATTTGGCTTCTTTTGATGTTCCTTACTTCTTGTACTGCAAGAGACAGTGAACTATTTGTCCATTATCATCCCAATTCTATAGACTGACATATCCCCACAAGTCTTTCCAGGCTAAAGAACTCTAGCCTCCTCAACCACTTCACTTTACAGAACTTCCACTATCCTTAGTTCTATTCTCTAAACCTTTTCCGGGGTGTTAGATTTTTAAAAAGTAAAGGTTTATATACTCTGCCATAATAGTTTTTATCTTTTATGGTATGATAAAATCAAGAGCATATACCGTATTCAATGGGGGGGGGGGAGGGGGGGGACGGGGAGGTATTGGGAGATGTGTACAAGGAAGTAATGGAATGAGGTCTTTTTCTATTCCTCCTATTTGTCCAGATACTTGTGCTGTTACTGTTCCTTTGGGATTACTTTTGTCACTTCTACTGGAGTTTTATTTTTGTTGATGTCTTTGTCACTCTCATCAAGTATTTTCAGTTGTTTTACCTGTAAGAGATAAATTATCCAAATTCTATTATATTTTTTTACAACATTTCATAGAATCAAAGAATGATTTGTGTTGGAAGGGACTTTAGAGATCATCTAGGTCCAGCCACCCTGTCATGGGCAGGAACACCTTCCACTAGACTAGGTTGCCCAAATCCTAATCCAGCCCGGTCTTGAATACTTCCAGGGATGGGGCATCCACAGCTTCTGTGAGCAACCTCTTCCAGTGCCTCACCACCCTCACAGCAAAGAATTTCTTCCTAATATCTAATCTAAATCTACCTTATTTTAGTTTAAAGATTTTACTCCTTGTCCTTCCTGAGAGAGTCCCTTTGCAGCTTTCCTGGAGGCTCCCTTTAGGTATTGGAATGCTGCTATAAGGTCTCACTGGAGCCTTCTCTTCTCCAGGCTGAACAACCCCAACTCTCTCAGCCTGTCTTCACAGAAGAGCTGCTCCAGCCCCTTGCTCAGCTTTGTGGCCCTCCTCTTGAATCATTCAAAAAGGTCCATGTCCTTCTTGTGCTGGGGGCCCCAGAGCTGAACGCAGTACTCCAGGTGGGGTATCACGAGAGCATAGTGGAGAGGAGAATCACCTCCCTCACCTTGCTGGCCACACTTCTTTGGATGCATCCCAGGGTACAGTTGGCTTTCTGGGCTGTAAGTGCACATTGCTGGCTTATGTTGAGCTTCTCATCAACAAACACTCCCAAGTCCTCCTCAAGTCTGCTCTCAGTTCATTTTCCACCCAGCCCGTATTTGTGCTTGGGATTCTTGTTCCTTTCTGATTTGTGAAAGTTCAGTCTACCTACAGACTATTCTTGTCACCACTTTTGGCTTGGTCTACTAAAACGTTAGCAAGCCTGTATCCAAAATTTTGCTTTATTAGTTCATAGTGAACTTGTTCAACAATTCCTCTCCCTTAGTCAAGGCAGCATAAATCCATGTCATAGTTTCTTCTTTGTGTGTGTGTCTGTGTCTTTACTTGAGTTTTATTATTGTTCACAAATAATAGGGATTCCTAGGTTGATTTATTTATTAGTAGTAGTAGTATTACCTACACTCTAGATCACTGTGATGTCTTCACTTGGTAGTTATCATTGTTACAGGTTTCTTTCATTTTTTTTTTTTCATTTTTTTTTTTTTCACTTTTTCCCCCAGAAATCCTGGCCTTTTCATCCCACAGCTTGTTTGTTTGTTTGTTCTTTAACTTCAGAGAACTTACTGAAACCTTGATTCAAAAGAGTATTATCTCCAACTCTTTAAGTGAAGATTGATTAAATGTTTATTTGCTGAGGTATGTCAATTCCAGAATTATTAAAGAACATGCTGTTCTTAATATGTTAGTCACATAGCAATGTGAAATTTTCTATGCTGTACTGTTCATCTCCTCTGGAGAAAATAAGATATATATATATATATATGACCTTAAAAATGTGTGGCAAATTTAAAAGCTATTTCAGTGCCTGCCCTTCGCCCCCCCTCAAGAGGAAGTTGTAGACTGTGGTGGGGTCTTTCCTCAGTCTTCTCTCCCTCAATCTTCTCTTCTCCAGGCTGAACAAACCAAGCAATTTCAGCCACTCCTCATACGTATTGCCCTCCAGACCCTTTACTATCTTTGTAACCCTCCTTTGGACACTCTCTTACAGTTTTATATATTTATTATACTGTGTCACCCAAAACTGCACACAGTACTCAGGGTGAGGTTGCATCAGTGCAGAGTAGAGCAGGACAATCACTTCCTTAACTGCTAGCTAGCAACGCTGTGCTTGATGCACCTCAGAGTATGGTTGGCCCTCCTGACTGTCAAGGCATGCTGCTGGTTCATGTTCAGCTTGCTGTCGACCAAAACACCCAGATCCCTTCTGCTGGGATGATCTCCAGCCTCTTGTTCCCTAGACTGTATATAAAGCCAGGGTTGCCCCTTCCCAGGTGCAGAATCCAACTCTTACATCCCTCTGATTATTACCCTTTATTGGTTTTTCAAGTTGGTAGTGATGAGGTGGCAAAGAGAAACCAAAGAGCTATCAAAAGGGACTTTAGGGCTTTAGAGTAATTGGTTGAAGGATCAGGTGCACAGGTAGTGTTTTTCTCCATCCTTGTGGGGATCAATATTGAAAAGAACAGGCGAACCCAGTTGATCAATACGTGGCTCCAAGGCTGGTGCCACTGACAGTTTCAGATTTCTTGATCATGGAAGGTCTACATGACACTGGGTCTACTGACTCCTGATCAGGAGCAGCCTTCTCTGAGCAGGAAAAGGATTTTTGCCCAGGAGTTATCAGGGCTGATTGACAGGGCTTTAAACTTGATTCGAAGGGGGAAAGGGTCAAAACCGTGCCCACCAGTGATATAAGCTATGTCAATTTCTGAGGAACTGCATGCTAGTGAGGCCCTTCAGTCTGCCCCTTAGGGGCTGAGTTGAATGAGACTTCTGAGGTGTTTATATATGTACACACACAGTGTGAGAAATAAGCATTTCAGCTCCACAAAGTGCTTGTATACTAATGTACATAGCATAGGAAACAAACAGGAAGAACTGGAGATCTGTGTGCAGCTGCAAGGCAATGTTTGTATTGCAATCACAGAGACATGGTGGGATGGCTCCCATGACTGGAATGTTGTCATGGAATGCTATGTGCTTTTTAGAAAAGACTGGTCAGGAAGGTGAGGTGATGGAATTGCTCTTATATGAGAGAACAAAGGGAATGTGTGGACCTTCTCTGCCTAGTGGTAGATGCAGAGAGAGTTGAGAGCTTATGGGTAAGAATTAAAGGGCAGGCTACCATGGCTGACACTATTGTGGGTGTTTGCTACAGGCCACCTGATCACTAAGAGGAGGTAGATGAAGCCTTCTTCAGACAGTTCAAAGTAGCCTCTGTCACAAGCCCTCGTTCTCCTGGGGAACTTCAACCACCTTGATAGCTGCTGGGAAGACCACACAGCTAGGCACAAAAAGTCCAGGAGGTTCCTTCAGTGCATTGATGACAACTTTTTGACATAGGTGGTGGAGAAGCCAACAAGGAAAGGTGTGGTTCTAGACCTTGTATTAACAGATGAGGAAGGACTAGTTGGAGATGTGAGGGTCAGGGACAGCCTTGGCTGCAGTGACCATGCAGTGACCATGATATGGTGGAGTTCAGGATCTTCAGAGGAGGAAGCAGGGCAAAAAGTAGGATTGTGACCTATACTACAGGAGAGCAAGCTTTGGCCTCTTCAGCGATCTACTTGGAAGAAACCTATGCGGGCCCTGGAAGAAAGGGGGGTCCAAGACAGCTGTCAATATTCAAGCATCACTTCCTCCAAGCTCAAGATTGGTGCATCCGTATGAGTAAGAAGACAAAGGGTGCAGGAGACTTGCATGGATAAGAAGGAAGAACCTGACAAAGCTCAGACAGAAGAAGAAAGTTTACAGCATGTGGAAAAACAGACAGACCACTTGGGAGGAATATAGGAACACTGTCAGAGTATGCAGGGATGAGACAAGGAAGGTCAAGCCCATTTGGAATTGGTTCTGGCAAGGAATGTCAATGGAAACAAGAAGGGCTTCTTCAAATACATCAGTAGAAAAAGGAAGATTGGGGAAAATGTGCACCCACTGCTGAATGGGGCGGGTACCCTGGTGACAAAGGATACAGAGAAGGCAGAATGCCTGAATGCCTTTTTTGCTTCAGTCTTTACTGCTAAGATCAGCCCTCAGGAATCTCAGACCCTGAAGACAAGAGAGGAAGTCAGGAGAAAGGAAGACTTTCCCTTGGTCAAAGAGGATCAGGTCAGAGATCACCTAAGCAGACTTGACATCCACAAATCCATGGGCCCTGATAAAATATACCCACGGGTGCTTAGGGAGCTGTCCAATGTTGTTGCTAGGCCACTCTCCATCATCTTTGAAAGGTTGTGGAGAACAGGAGAGGTTGCCTGAAGACTGGAAATAAAGACAATGTCATGTCAGTCATTAAAAAGGGCAAGAAGGAGGACCTAGACAACTACATGCCAGTCAGCTTCACCTCCATCCCTGGAAAGGTGATGGAACAGTTAATTCTGGAGGTTATCTCCAAGCATGTGAAAGATGAGAAGGTGATCAGGAATAGTCAGCATGCATTCACTGGGGCAAAATCATGCTAACCAATTTGATAGCCTTCTATGATGAGGTCTACCTTGACTTCAGCAAGGCTTTTGACACTGTCTCCCATAACATCCTCACAACCTCAGGATGTGCAAACTTAGATGAATGGACAGTGAAGTGGATTGACAAGTGGCTGGTTAACATAGCTCTATGGGTTGTGCTTAGTGATGTGGAGGCCCGTTGTGAGCAGTGTCCCCCAGGAGTCAGTACTGGGTCCAGTGTTCACCTTATTCATCAACAACCTGGATGATGGAATGGAGTACACCCTCAGCAAGTGTTCTGACACAGCAAAAGCTCAGAGGAGTGGCTGATACCCCAGAGGGCTGTGCTGCCATTTGGAGGGACCTCGACAGGCTGGAGGGTTGGGCCAAGATGAACCTCATCAAGGGGCAAGTGCAGGGTCCTGCACATAGGGAGGAATAACCCCAAGCACCAGTACAGTCTGGGGGCTGACCTGCTGCAATACAGCTCTGTAGAGAGGGACCTGGGAATCCTGGTGGACAGCAGGCTGACCAGGAGTCACCAATGTGCTCTTGTGGCCAGGAAGGACAATGGTATCCTAGGGGGCATTTGGAAGAGTGTTGCCAGCAGGTCAAGGGAGATGATCCTCCCTCCCTACTCAGCACTGGTGTAGTAGGTTTACATGGCAAGGTTTTGGTAGTAGGCGGCCATAAGGGTGGCTTCTGTGAGAAGGATCTAGAAGCTGCCCCATGTTTGGTAAGGGCCCCACTGCTGACCAGAGCTGAGCCAATAAGTGATGTTGTTTTGCACCTCTGTGAGAGCATATTTAAGACAGGGAAAAAAATGCTGAGCCACACAGCAGCTAGGAGAGTGAGAGGAGTGAGGAAAAGCCTTGCAGACACCAAGGTCAGTGAAGAAGGAGGGGGAGAGGTACTCCAGGCGCCGGAGCAGAAGTCCCCTGCGGACTGTGGTGAGGACCATGGTGAAGCAGGATGTCCCCCTGCAGCCCATGGAGTACCATGGTGGAGCAGGGTTCCACGCTGCAGCCTGTGGAGGAGACCACAGTGGAGCAGGTGGACCTACACTGATGGAGACTGCAGCCTGTGGAAGATCCCTGCCAGAGCAGATTCCAGGCCGGACCTGTAGGCCGTGGAGAGGAGACCACGCAGGAGCAGGTGACCCGGCAGGAGCTGCTACCCGTGGGGGACCCAGGTTGCTCCAAGGGATGGACACCATGGTACAGACCCATATATGGAGCAGTTCTTGAAGAGCTGCTGCCTGTGGACAGCCCATGCTGGATCAGTTCAGCAAGAACATCCCGTGGGTGGGACCCCTTAGCACAGGGGACGAGAGTGACTGAGAAGAAGCAGCAGAGAAGAAGTGCTATAGACTGACCATAACCCCCGTTCTCCCATTCCCCTGCGCCGCTCGGGGGGAGGAGGTAGAAGAGGGTGGATGGGGGGGGGAAGGTGCTTTCGGTTTCTTTCCTTTGTTTCTCACTTCTCTAGCTTGTTAGTAATAGGCAATAAATCTTACTATCTCTCTATGCTGAGTCTGTTTTGCCCGTCACGATAATTATTGTGCTATCTCCTCATCCTTATCTCAACCCTTGAGCCCCTTTCTTTGTACTTTATCCTCACTCCTCTTTGAGGAGGGGGAGTGAGAGAGCGGTTGTGGTGGAGCTCGGCCACCCACCCGAGTAAAACCATCAGAACTGGTGAAGCTACACCTGGAGTATTGTCTCCAGTTCTGGGCTCCCCAGTACAAGAGGGACACAGAACTACTGGAATGAGTCCAGAGGAGGGCTACAAGGATGATTAGAGGACTGGAGCACCTGTCGTATGAGGAGAGGTGGAGAGAATTGGGCCTGTTTAGCCTGGAAAAGAGAAGACTCAGGGGAGACCTCATCAATGTTTATAAATATCTGAGGGGAAGGTGTCAAGAGGATGGAGTTGGTCTCTTTTCAGTTGTGCCCAGCAACAGGATGAGAGGCAATGAGCACAAACTGAAGCACAGGAAATTCCAGCTGAATATGAGAGGACACTGCTTTACTTTGAGGGTGACAGAACACAGGGACAGGTTGCTCAGGGAGGTTGTGGAGTCTCCTCTGGAGATATTTAAAACCCTACTGGATGCTATCTAGCGCAACATTCTCTAGGTGACCCTGCTCATTGGGGGGGCTGGACTAGATGATCTTCAGAGGTCCCTTCCAACCTCATCCCTTCTGTGATTTTGTGATTCTGTGACTTGCTCTTTTTAAACTTCATATTGTTAGTGACTGCTCAGTTCTGCAGTTTGCCTAGATCTCTCTGCAAGGCTTCACCGAGTTGACAGCTCCACACAATTTGGAATCATCCACAAACTTGCTCAAAAAAACTTTAAGTCATACATCCAAACCATTCATGAAAATATTGAAGAGGACTGGTCCTAAAATGGAGCCCTGGGGAATCCCACTAGTGACTGGTCATCATCCTGATGTAACCCCATTTACAAGAACGCTATGGGTCCAACCCACCAGCCATTTGTTCACCCATATTATTATGTTTCTATCTGTTTTCCAGTCATTTTGTCCAGAGGGATACTGTGAGACTGTATTGAATGCTTTACTGAAATCCAGAAAGATTACATCAGGCAGCTTCCTTTGGTCAAGTAGACAGGTGATCTTGTCACAAAAGGAAATTAAGTTTTTTAAATGTGACCTTCCCTTTGTGAACCCATGTTGGCTGTTACCAAGTCTGTGTAGTCTTTTAGGTGTTTTTCAATAACTCTCAGCATAATCTTCTCAATATTTTTACCAGGCACCGAAGTGAGAGTAACAGGCCTGTAACTGTCAGAATCTTCTTTCTTGTCCTTCTTGAAAATTGGGACCACATTTGCCAGCTTCTAGTGAACAAGATTCTCTTCTGATTCCCAAAGCCACTGAAAATCGAGAGAGGTCCCTTGACCGCTCAGTCAGCTCTTTGAGTACCCTCAAAGATGAGGGATGAATCCCATCAGGCTCTATGGATTTATAGGCATCATTTGTATTTGTAGTGCTTACAGTCATAAGTTGAAATATATTTTTGTACTAATTGTTTTTTCTATTAAAAACAAGTCATCAATTGCAAGATTATATGTTGGGAGATTAAAATATGGCAAATAAACCACACCTAAAGCTCTTGTAAATCCTTAATCAAAGCAAAGAGATCCTAAAATGTTACCACAGTACTGCTAAATGATTGGAGAGTTTTCAACTGTTGTACATTGAAATTTCCAAAATATCACAGCCATACTATCATCACATTCTAAACTGATGTGGCAATTTTTATATTGCTTAGTACAACCCTGTTTCCCCTCTGTTCTGCCATCCTTTACTTTTTACTAAGCACAAAATCAGTTTGGGGAAGCAAGCAATATCCCCAGTATGCCCACTAGATGGGATTTTTCTATCCCTGCTTATTTCTCATCTCTGCTTTCTAACCTGTGGTAAATACCCTAGAAAAGTTAGTTACTGCTTATTGCACTGTGACCTTTTATCTCTTGACACCCCACACACATCCTCCAAGGGTTTCTGAAGAGCAGAGCAAACAATATCAAGATGCTGCTCTTGTTCTATATAGTAATGGTTTGTTATCAAAGAAAATGAAAACAAGATATTAGTATAGCACTTAGCATAGGCAATTTCCTTTATTCTTCACCAGGCACAGGGCTCTGCATTTTCTTTTGTTGAATATCATGAGGTTTGTGTCAGCCTGTCAAAATCCTTCTGGATGGCTGCATGACCATCTGGTTTATCAGCTATTCCTGCCAGTTTGGTATCATCAACAAACTTGCTAATGGTATGCTCTACCCCATCATCTGGACCATGAATGGAGGTGTTAAACAGCACTGATGCCAGTATTGATCTCTGGGGTACACCTGAGGTACTGGCCTCCAGCTAGACTTCAAGCCATTTATTACAACACTGAGCTCAGCTGATCAGCCAGTTTTCACCACCTGCTTGCTGCCCATACTTCATCAGTTTCTCTATATGGATGTTATTGGAGATGTTGTCAAAAGCATTACTGAGATCTAGGTAGACAATATCCACTGCCTTCCCCTTATCTGCCAAGCCAGACATTTTATCATGGCAAATTATCAAGTTGACAAAGTATTACTTACCTTTGTGGATCCATGATGGTTACTCCCAGTAACATTCTTGTTCTTCATGTTTTGTCCTTTAATGTCTTTGCTCCAGTCCCGGCTGTTCCCTGCTCAGGCTCCAACTGGGAGCAGGGAGTTTTCTAATTTCTGATGGCTACCCTTTAAGTGAACACACCTGAGGCATTTCTTATCTTCTTTACATCTGAATTCTACTTGTTTTGACCACAATATCTGTTTTTTCTCTTCTGTTTCCCAGCTGAAACCGCTGGAAGTGGCCATTCATATCCTGACAGGGAATAAGTTAAATATACCTCATGAAGTTTGACAAGAATGAGAAATATTTTTGTTTAAAGAAAGGTCACCATTGCCTGTGATATTAGCAGCATATCACATGTAATTGATTTAATCCTATTTTCAAATAAAATAAGCTGTAGTCTGGCAAGCCTACTAAGGAGTAAGAACTACAGAACTATTTTTGTTTCATTTTGCAAGACATTGTAATACTTCCAGAATTCTACTTTTTTTTGCTTGTATATAAAACATATATTCAAAAGGCTGACTCCATGAAAAATAACTGATTTAAAAAAAAAAAAAAAAAAAAAAATTAAACATGTGGGATCCCAGACACTTAGTTGTGTTTTTTTGTTTGTTTGTTTGTTTGTTTCTTTAATATGACCAAAGACAAGAAAAATAACATATATTTCAATTGGAATGTTGAAATTATTGTTCTTAATAGTTGAAATAGTCAGATAAGAACATCTGAATCTTTTACACGTTTTATTGTTTGACTGAAAAATAAGTACTTTATCACAATATTATATAAATTGGTATTTTTGAAAGTCTATTCAGATAGAAAATATAACTATCTCTAGTAAAATTTTAGTAACAATCTCTTTTCTTAAATTGCTTAGACTATGTGCTTGTTAAATAATCACTGCACCAAAAAACACCCCCCAGAATGTCTCCTGACACTGTCATAATAACATACAAAACCAGGTTCCTTTAAGAGGTCACAGGTACAGCAGTTTTTATTCTGAAAGCTGTCCTTCATCTATGAATGATATAAGCTGGAATTAATTATTGCTGTGATAAAAAAGGGAGTTGGGGAGTCAAAGGTTACGAAGCACACAAACTTGTAATAAAATCTGATTTCTTTCCTTATTTTGTGTGTATGTGACTTTTTTTCCCCCACAAACCTACTGTAATATCTCTGGGCTTATCCTGAATTTTCTAAACTTTAAGATAACAAAATAATATGCTATTTATTTATTTATTTATTTATTTATTTATTTATTGCAAATGTTTGTTGTATGTGTAAGGACTGTTGATTAGTAGTTTGCTATGAATTATTTAAAATGTTAAGGAATCCTTCTGGTCATCATATCATAGACCATTCATCATTCTAGTTCATACAGAATGCATGTGCCTACAATTAATCATAAATTAAACCTTTAAGTTAAACCTCTAACAAAACCCTAAAGCCATAAAAATGGGGAGCAGAGAATGGAAAGGAGCAGGACTATAAACCAGCTTGTAACAGTATTTGCACTTACTGTGAGAACAAAACTAAGAAACTAAGACTATTTAAAGAGAAACCTAATGGAAAGCTACAGTGTTATTAAAAGCAGAAACAGATCACTAATCTGAATCAGACTGTTTTATTGCTGGCAATGGAATGTACATATATATACTTTTAGAAGTTCATGACCATCTGCTCATTCGGGATAAACCAGCTCTCCCCTATTAACACAGTAAGTCTGTCCCTGTACATCGTTTGTACACCTGACCTTTGAAGCTTAATTGAATTGTATTTGTCTACTTGAAAATAAGTCACAAATTTGACACTGTGCAGTCTTAAATATGATTTATACCACAAAAAAAAAAAAAAAAAAAAAAAAAAAAAAGCCTCTATTATTAGAAAAGGAAGTGGGTTTTTTTTTTGTTTGTTTTGTTTTGTTTTGTTTTGTTTGTTTGTTGTTTTTTGTTTTTTTGTGTTTTTTTTTGTCTTGTTTTGTTTTGTTTTGTTTTCCAAATGGTGCTAACATACCTCTTCTCTTGGTAACTGGGGAACTCAGTCAAATTCCATGGAAAGATTTATCAGAATATTTGGAACACTACAACTTTACAGACTAAAAGCCAAACACACAGTTTTTGTAGAAGGGTGAATAGAGATTCCAGAACACTGGAACAGGCTCCTCAGGGGGGTTGTGGAGTCTCCTTCTCTGGAGACTTTCAAAACCCACCTGGACGCATTACTGTGTAACATGATCTAGGTATTCCTGCTCCAGCAGGGGGATTGGACTAGATGATCTTTCAAGGTTCCTTCCAATCCATAACATTCTGTGATTCTGTGATTGCTGTAGATTTTCTCTGAAAATTCACAGTGAGGTGTGCATATCTTTTATTCTTGCTGTTTGCAATGGCTCTGCAACTCTGTGCTTTCTAATTTCTCCAGGAAGTTAAAATTGTTGAGATAGAGTTATATTCTCTATTCCTGTTACATTTCTGAAGTGACTAGAAAGTCACAAGGAAGATAATCTAGTCCAATCCCCCTGCAGAAATGTGTTCTGATTTATAACCATGGTAGGAATATGCATAAACATGAATTTTAATAAGATCTGGAGTAAGTATCTAGTCTCTTACCATTGCTGTTGGGATGGGGAGGTGTTTTTAATGGCTGATCTTGATATTTTAATTTCATGTTATATCCAAGAAATTGAAAAAGAGAAGGACTGTAATTAAATTTATAGACTGGTTAAATGTTATGCCTTCTAATTATAACTTCAGTTTGCATTAATTAAAAAAAATACAAAGGAAAACTTCTTTAAAGTGATCTTTGGTTTCACATCTAAGTTGGACCTTTGGAACATAAGACTAGCTGATGAAAGAGCTGTGTAGACATTATTTTTGACTCATTAAAAAAAACCCTCCAGTACAGCTATGGGTATCTATTACACAGAGCTCCTTTTAGATGGGGCTAGGGAAGGCAATGAAAACATAGGAGAATGACGTGGCATGGCATTATTTGTCATATTCTTTCTTTTGAAATATCTATCTTCACTTTTTAAGCTAGCAAGGTAACATCTATCTAGGAAGGAAATACTAACTTGGAAATGAGGATTTCAAATCTAATGTAAAATATTTGGAGATAGAGCATGTTCCATAGAGTTTTGTGCCTTGGGAATACATGTCTCAGTGGAAAGTCTCTCCTCTAGTCTCTCCCCTAGGCTGCTAGGGAAAGTTTAATTTACATCTGTGTTTTCTCTTACAAAATATCAGAATGATGAAGACTCTTCCTATTAGCCAGTCTGGACATAGCTATATCAATAAAAATGACATGGTGAAGTCTTTACTTGAATCATGCAAACACAAAGATTTATTGGCATAGCGTTGCTAAGTAGGTCACCTGAAAATTTGTTATATTATTGCATCCTCTCTAGAGTTATAAAGGCTGATTCAGCTGTTTTATTGACATATGGATCATGGTTAACTTACTATTTATTAAGCCTTAGGAGAACTTTTTGGCAAGTTTATTTGGCTTGCAGTAGGGAAATCTGTGCTACAACTGCTTAAACAATATTTGGCTTACTCATAGTACAGTAACATCATTACCTGTGTTGCCAGGGTCCTGTTCCAGATTTAGATGCAGAGGATGACATCACTGTGGTTGTTTAACATCTACACCTCATCTGCTGAATCATTCTGGAATAAGAAATGTATCTTTCATGTAAAACTCTCATTTCAATTACACATCATTTGCCTCCCCATATTACAAGCAAGGAGTCATTTTATAGGATTGTTCACGATAATCTTCTTGGAATCTTTATAACACCTCACATTGTAAGCCAATATTTCCATAGCACTTCATCATTATGGTGTTTTATCACCTACCAGCATTAATGATTACATAAGACGAGCTCTGCTGGAGGTGAGATGGCAAGTTGTCCAGAACATTAAACTTCTAAATTTGCTTTAACTTATAATTTTGTTAATTACTAAGCAGAGAGGTACAGAAGGGAAGTTCAGAGCTCTGGTTTGTATCTGTGCTATATGCAGCCTAGTAACACTTCAATTCCAGTATTGCTTATGTCAGTTTAAAAGGCTTTTTAGTGTGTGACAAGTCAGTGATAGTGTAGCTGAAATGGGTTAATACTCTGCCTTCTGTACAATGGCACTGTACATTTCTAAAATATACATTTTAGAAACCACACCGTGGGGACTAATTACTATCCTTAATTATAACATCTACACATGAGCTATAGATAACTACAGCAGTAAAACTCTCTTCCCACCCCTAATATGGTCACTACAGGAAAACAAAGAAACAAACAACAAACAAACAAACAAACAAACAGACAAACAAAAAACAGACATTTTGGGGTTTTGGTATATTGCATAGTCACTATTTACACTTCAAAGAAATTACCTGGTTTGAATGATTCTACTTGTTTTGAATATATATATATCCTATTGGTTTGGGTAATATAGATGAACTGATACTTTTCAACTACTATCAAACTATTAAATGTGTCTGTCTCAGTTGCTCGATTTCCAAAACAGACTGTGCTCCCTAAAGACTTAGCTAGGGCGAAAGGGATTACATACACTTTTGCTTCTGACTTTTGTGGGTATGTTCTAGTAAGCCTCTTTTAAGAATAGTCTGTTCCCCATTTCATGAAAACAAAAATGCCATTAATTCCTGTTTCCTACACTGCAACAAGCACAAGTGCACTATTTTTATTTTTATTTTTATATTTTTCTTGCTTTCTGTTTCTTAGGTACACAAAGAGCTCAATCCTTGCTTTATGGATACATAGGTTGTTTTAGGTGTTTTTAATGTTGTAACTGTCAAAGTTGACCAGCTTTAATTTATTGAGTACAACAGCATTCTTTCAGGAAAATGGTGATAAATTCCTGTCTCCTCTTCCCCTTGAAAATAAACATAAGTTCTTAATCATCAAACTATGATGCCTACAGCTTTAGACTTCAAAGAGCTCAAAAGGCATAGAGGCATCAAACAAAAAAAAATGATTAGGTTTCTGGAGGGAAAAAGTACTCTTAGCTGTATTTTTCAGAGAAAAACTACTACATGAACTAGGTAGGAGTGGAGGACATTCAGGTTTGGAAGAGGTTTTCAGAATTAGTATGATTTTGATCTGTCCGGTCCACAAATATTTTTATTTTAATTTTGTCTGGACGAGATTAGCTAGTTCACATCATGTTAAGCATTATCTCTTCTTGCCAATAGAAGTGCAATGAACCTCAGCTACTGCTCTTTCAAATTAAGACCAACAGAAAAGCAGACTAGAAGTTAGAGACTTAAAATGGTAATAATGATAATCCTCAGAGACAGATTCTGAACACACAGAAAAAAAATAGTTTCTCTTCTGTAGTTTCCATTTAAGCACCTCAGAATCTTGGCCAGTTAGATTAATCTTTGCCATTGTAATTATGGATACTTGAAACAAAGTTACAGCAATCCAGACATTTCTGGGTAAAATCTGAAAATGAATAATTGCAGGCAGAAGGAAAAGGCTAGCAAAGCCATGTAAGTCCATCCACCTCGTAAACAGTAAAAAAAAAAAGAAAATAAATAAATTAAAAACAATCTGTCACAATTCTTATATTTCTACAGTTCTGGTGTCACTAGGAATCTCTACTAGGAATCTCTAAGCATTATATTAATGCAAATAACTTAAAAGGGGTGTGGAAATACACAAGGTGTGGAAATGCAGAGTTGGAGTAAATCTTTGTGTTTTGGTCCCCCCAAAAATATCTTCTAAATATGGAGGTGTCTTCTAAATGTAGTCTTCTAAATTTGGAAGACTACATTTGAATGTCAGTATTAGCTACTGCAACAGTCAAAAGCTAAAGATGAAGTTCCAAAGGATAATTATAAAAAGTACTCTGAAGACCTCACAGATGGGTATGGATGACTGTGAATTCAATGGATGAGTGTGAATTCAGGCTCATCTCCGTCTTATTTTATGTGCACATGCAGACCACTGTGGTCTGTTTTTGTTTTTAGTGTTCGGTGTATTTGAAATAAACTCGTATCTTAGTATGAACATGAATCAATATGCCCTGTTACAAAATTCCTGTTTGATGTTGGCTTAGAAGTTAAAAATCAAACAACCAAACACAACAACAACAATAAAAGTTGTACTAGAATGAATTGGAAGTATAGAATTGGAAGTATAGAACCTTTACTACTCAGGTTTGTAGTCTTAAGTCTGAAATATTGTTTCACTTAAAATCAGTAATTTCTTCTGAAAAGAGGGAGCTTTACTTTTCAAAATTCTGTATTGCTTCATAGTAACTGAACCTGAAAGTGCCTTTAGTAGTCAAAAATCATCAAGCATCCGCTTGAGAGAGGGTTAATACTATGGTAATATATTTGGTAGTGAAACTGCAAAGGGAATACATAGCATGTTCTATAATACCTTGAGTTTTGTAAAAGATTGTTTGGATCAAATCAGGTAATACATATTTTCCTGTACTTAGGTTTTAGAAAAAGGCTACTGTACTTTTGTAAAAATATTTGTTATATTTTACTCAGAAGACAGGATTTTTATTACTGAAATAGAATATCACACAAAGCCCTGCTGAAGGACTTCACCATACATTTAAATTTGAACATGCACATTGTTGAATGCTGCATGAATAGCCCTGTCTTTCAGATGGGTATTAAAGCAATGTCATTTTTGCCCACTCATCCCACAAAGGGCAACAGCTTAGATCGTGTTCTCTTTATTCAGTCCTTAAAGTACTACCACATTTCTTCTAAACTGTTGCTCTTAATGATGGCAGACCATACTCAGGAGTGGTATACATTATAAAAAATCTTTAAGGAAGTTGAGCTTCTCCTTAGACTTTCAGGCTTCTGATGTGTTTGTTGCTGAGTATCTTTAAATACTCAGAACATTTTTATGTATTCAATAGTGAAAGAGTGATTTTTATCTTTTGATAACTTTAGATATACTCTTCTTTAGTTATACTGGAAAATAGAGGATATTGGAAACTGCAACAAAGGAGAATGCCATGACTGCAACAACTCAATATCACAGGTGAATATTAACATTGCTGATATTACAGCTGGTATGGCTAGGGATTACTGAAAGATTTCATTTTTTTCCTGTGCTGAAAGATTGCACAAAAGGCCGGAAATCAAATGTCCCTTGCTGTAGATAAAGATAAATAATTAGAAGTCACTAGATTTCCTTCAGCTTCAAGTCTCAGACCTTACTGTATTAACCATTGCTTATGGTAAGTTGTACCCGAAGCAGCAGAACCAGCCCAGGGAGTCAGATAAAATGTCTGTGGAGGACATTTTAACTTTTATGATGCATCAAATTCTGCCCAATCTGATATGTCAAAATCTGCCCAAATCCTCTGATCACTTACCATCATCTCTTCCCAAAGAAACCAGGGTATTTTCTGAGGAATAGAGAGTGTCAAAAACTTGATAGATTTTGTTAGTTGAATTCCCAGAACAGGTACTATCAAATGAAGTAAAATATATGAGTCAGGTATAAAGAGGTCACTGTACCTTCCAAACAACAGTTTAGTACAATCAAAGCTTTGGAACATCAAGCACTACAGTGTAAAAAGATGATTATTTCAATACCACAGGACTTTCATTTTATGTTTCTGCCATATGATATATTGTTGTATACAAGGTATTCCCCCTCACCCCCCCCCCCACCCCCACCCCAAATTGGGAAAGAAAAGATATAAATAATAAAAAGCCCTTCAATCACTTTGATTTTCTTCATGGCTCTGAGTCAAATCAGTGCTGCTGTTTCTAAATATTGAAAAAATACAGATTCAAATCCTCATACTGTCATAAAACAATTTTTTCTCAAGTTCATCCAACGTCATGTAGTTTCACATCCAAACAGTACAAAGTCACATATTTTTGTGTTTCCTTGATACAAAACCATAAGTTAGTTCATGCTCATTTCTGACCAAGAATATCTGGAATTAAAACATGATCAAAAATGTCCCAAAATCTTTATTTTTATGCCAGGTTTTGACTTTCAATGCCTGTATACAGAAAGTTCTAACAGCAAATGGTCATGTGATTTGGTCTGTAAAATCCACAGGTCTCATTATGGTTTTAATTTTATGGGTGTAACTCAAAACTGTTCTTGAGATTTCAATGGGATTAATCCCATGGAAGAAAGTAAGTGAGAACAGACTGTAAACCATATTGTTACAAATCTGTTGTATAACAACAAACCCCTGTAATGTCATTAGATCTCAGCTGGATCATTTCTAATTAGCTTCCCTTTCTTTAAAAAGAGTAAGACAAGAAAAGTTAGAAAAGGGGAACCTGGAGGAAAAGTTGTTTAGATCATCATCAAAGGCCTACTAAGGCCAAGAATCATATGATTCTACAGTCCTGTGACTCTACAAATGAGTATTCAAAAACATTAATTCTTAAAAAAAAAAAAAAAAAAAAAAAAAAAGAAGTTGGAGCTACTGCTATCAGCTTAATCTAATAAAACATCAATATAAGTACATTTTTGTGTTGTTTTGTTTATTATTATTGTTGTTTTGTGTTGTTGTTTTTTTTGGGGGTGTCTACAAATATAAGACCACAAGTAATATTTGAGCATAAATCGATGAGCATTTGCATTTGAAATGGATACAGATCTTTCATTTCTGATGTTCTGAGTTCGGTAATTTTTCTGGTACAAAAAAAAAATAATCTTTAAAGTTCTTCTTCATTATAAAAAAAAAAAAAAAAAAAAAGACTGAGATTTCCTTTATATACATATATACATGTAATATATATGTATAAAAATATGTAAATAAGCATATATATTTATATATACTCTTGTCCTGCAAAAGCAAAACATTAAATGAATAAATTAAATACTTACAATTTTATGTGTATATGTATCAGTAGACAATAACAGAATTTTGTTTATTTGTTGTTTTTGGAGCTTTTGTGTTTGATTATTTGTTTGTTTTTAATATGAATCTTCAGATCTGCAGATATGCTTCTCTCCCACTGTTTTTTGTTTGTTTGTTTGTTTGTTTGTTTTTAATAATACAAAAAGCAAGAATTTAGCCCGGTCAACAATTTTCTAGTCCTCAAACAGAATACAATAAATATAATATTTGTGTAGATTATAGGTCTGTAGTCAGATAACATATCAAGCTCTTCTATTACATCACTTTGAGGTTAAAGATTGAAATATAGCACATCATACTGTGGTTTGTCTTCACTTATGCAATGAATGCCCCTGTGCATTGTGAACTGTCTGTATTTTTCAGATTAGCTTCATTACTATGAAACTCTCAACAAATAAATCACTGTTGTTTTAATGAAACTCTTCTCCTTAGTCCTATTGACAAATTAATGTTCTTGTTCTCACTAATCTGCACTAAGTACCAAGAATCATTCCAGTTGACTCTCACTGTCTTCGTTTGATCCAAATCACTCAAAAAGGCTCAGAGCAGAAACATATTTTATATTTTTGCTGATACAGCTATATTTCTTTAACTTATTGTACTTAATTACGAAACAAGAATTCAGTCTTCATCTAGTAACTTCAGTGTAAAACAAACTCGAATAAATTAGTCCTTTTTCCTTTGTCAGTCTAAAGATCAGTTGAGTACAGCAGCAAAACTAGATTAGCTGGGTTTCATTAACTGCTCACTACTAGACTTAGGCTGTACTTTTAATATTACGATCCTTCATCTATTAGTTCAAATGTTAGTTACTTCATGCTGTCAAGGTAGGTCTAACTGTTTGCATGAGCTCAAGACACCTTCAGGTTGGACTTTTCACTAAAATATGACACTGAGAAGAAGAAACTTAGAATTCCTCTCTTTGAGCTGCTGGGGACCTTTGTGAGAAAAAAACACCATAGGAATGTAGAGAAAAAGCCTACTGATGACTGCTATGTCAATAGACTTACAATTTCAGGAATGTCAGCATCTCTGATGTGATAAATTAGAAGAGTTTCAAAGTCAGAATATTTCAGTTTGGACACCAGTGCTTGTCAGATGTAACACAAGGACATTTCCCTTTCATTTGATTTTATTTTTCTCATTCTGGAAGGCCCAGTCAGATAGTCTTTTTCAGTATTTCCTTTTCAGATCAATCTAAAGAAAATAACACTTAGAAATAATGCAGGTAATGAATACCACTGTGAACTGAAAACAAAATCCAGTTCTTCTCTCCCAAGGTCAGATGCCAAAGTTGTGGCATCTTAGTGGATTATTTATTGGCTGCAATAGCCATAGACACACTCATCCTCTGAATTCAGTGTTGTCTAGAGGACATGCAGAAATGCATCTGCCAATTAAATTCTCAAAATATAAATACAGAGTTTCTTTGCTTACGAAGATCCCATAACATTCTTTAATTGAATTGGCAATCCAAATCTTAGATACTGTTTCTGCAACATTTATAGCAGGTATACGGAACAAATTAAATGCTTCGGCACCTGCCGTTTACTCAGTAAGTACAAAGCTCCCTGTGTAAGTTTTTGAGATCAAACTGTAGTAAAGGATGCTAAAAAAGTAGCCCTTCACTTTTTCATTTTATATGTAAAAATACATACATTATTTTTCCTTTATCCAACTACTCATAATTCAATCAGAGCTCCTGTTTTTGACCCACAAGTAATTTGCAGGCATTTGAAGGCATTTTAATGTCTTCTGCAGAAATATCCATCTGTACAGCAGTTTCTGAAGTCTGTATGAACACTTGTGCCTGTGACTTTAATTTCACTCATAAAATGGCACCAAACCAAAAAAATAATAATAATAATAATAAAAAAATGCTCCAAAGGGTTATGGTGAAAGGGCTAATGATTTATCTTGTGACAAGCTCAGAGACAACAAATCCCCATAACCTTAGCTCTGCTCAGAATGTACAATGTAGGGACTATTAAAATTGAAATGATCTGGGGCAGGAAGAAACATGTTGTTAGTTTCCAAGGGATTTAAGACCTCTATCTCTCCCTTGCTTACTGTCTATATTTCATTCAACACAATTCCTTCCAGAAAAGCTTTGTAACCATCACAAAGTAAAGGTCCTTTTTTGGATTCCATGGTATTAATAAGAAGGAAACTGGGAGTTTAATAAAACCTAATTGTCCCTTCCTTTTCAACTGTATTTTTTCTATTGCTTATTTTTTTCTATTTTTACAATGTGATTCGTCTGCAGTCAGACAACACTATGCATAGTTTGTTTTGTTTTGTTTTTTCCCACCAAATACACTGACAAAATATTAATTTGCATTTGAAAAAACAGGAAGGGTAGCTGTTATTGGAGAAAAATGGTGGGTTTTGTTTGTTTGTTTGTTTGTTTGTTTTGGTGTGTGTGTGTGTGTGTGTGTAAAATACTGTATTTCCAGAAGAAATATCTTGAGGGGAACTACTAAATCAGCCGGTATAAATTGGATTGGGCCAGTTCCAGTGGAACAATCTGGAAAAAAAAAAAAAAAAAAAAAAAAAAAAGGCAACACAGACAAGAATGTGTTTAATCTGGATGTGTCCCAGGTTTACGTAAGTATACAGAAAACTGCTGTATGAGAGGAACAGGATGTCACAGTGATATAAAGTACATCTTTGACTTTCTGCATATTTTGCTATAATAACCCAAGTTATTTTACAATGCAGTGTCTTTTCATTAAACAAATGCAGACCACTGCAACAAAGCCCATAGTTCTGTTTCACGGCTTTCTTCAGCTCAGAGCTTTCAGCAGCTAAAGATGTTCCAGTAGAATTATAGCATGAGTCTATCTATTGGTGTCATGAGCCAATGTATTTTACAGGTACATAAATCTTCCACTAAAAAGTTAAAAGAAGTGGATCAATACAGTATCCCAAGACCTGTTGAAAGCTAATAAAATGTGCCTGAACCCATTCAGTTATCATCTTCACAAACCATGACCATTTTTCTGGTCATGCCAGTGAAAACTGTCTAATCCTTACCACTAGTGTATTAGTGCTGCTGAACTCAGTGGAGGACAGCTGGATTTTTTCACATTATTCAGAAACATGCTATATAGTGCCTTACACAAAATACAGGAGATGTTTTTTTTCCCTTAGGTACCCACATCCTGATGGCTGGTCAAGACTGTAGAACACAGCTCTGTCTGGGTTTCTATATGTGCAGAGACCAGACAAGAGGCAGAGAGGCCAAATTCTACCATCTCCAGGGAAACATTCCATCAACCACAACCACTGGGATTTATAATCCCAGACACTGCTGAATTTTATCAGAGATATAATCATGTGTCAATGTGACCAAAACACAAATAATGGTAAATGCCAGAACTGCCAGTCAGACTGCTAAATCTCTAATCTTGATCTTATCTTTAACCTAGGCATAAATTTGGTAATTAGGAATTGTTAGCTACTTCCCCTCACTTCTTCACCTAATCACCCTTGTACCTTTTGTGACTACGGGAATGTGGAGGAAAAAAATGAATTTATTTCACTCTCAGCAAAACTGTTCTCATCACATCTGTCATGATCAGGAAAGAAAGGTGATATTAAAGTTCTCTGACTCCAGGTCTTGAAATTCTTTTGACCTTCTCTAGTCTATCACATAATCACAGAGTCACAGAATCACAGAATTTCTAGGTTGGAAGAGACCTCAAGATCATTGAGTCCAACCTCTGACCTAACACTAACAGTCCCCACTAAACCATATCCCTAAGCTCTACATCTAAACGACTTTTAAAGACCTCCAGGGATGGTGACTCCACCACTTCCCTGGGCTGCCCGTTCCAATGTCTAACAACCCTTTTGGTAAAGAAGTTCTTCCTAAGATCCAACCTAAAACTCCCCTGGCGCAACTTAAGCCCGTTCCCCCTCATCCTGTCACCAGGCACGTGGGAGAACAGACCAACCTCCACCTCGCTACAGCCTCCTTTCAGGTACCTGTAGAGAGCGATAAGGTCACCCCTGAGCCTCCTTTTCTCCAGGCTGAACAATCCCAGCTCCCTCAGCCGCTCCTCATAAGACTTGTTCTCCAGGCCCCTCACCAGCTTCGTCGCCCTTCTCTGGACTTGCTCAAGCACCTCGATGTCCTTCTTGTAGCAAGGGGCCCAAAACTGAACACAGTATTTGAGGTGCGGCCTCACCAGAGCCAAGTACAGGGGGGACGATCACCTCCCTAGCCCTGCTGGTCACACTGTTTCTTATACAGGCCAGGATGCTGACTATCAACCATCACTCCCAGGTCCTTCTCTGCCTGGCAGCTCTCCAACCACTCATCTCCCAGCCTGTACCTCTGCTTGGGGTTATTGCGCCCCAGGTGGAGGACCCGGCACTTGGCCTTGTTGAACTTCGTGCAGTTGACCTCAGCCCAGCGGTGCAGCCTATCCAGATCCTCCTGCACAGCCTTCCTACCCTCGAGCAGATTGACACACGCACCTAACTTGGTGTCATCTGCAAACTTACTGAGGGTGCACTCAATGCCCTCGTCCAGATCATCGATGAAGATATTAAAGAGGACCGGCCCCAGCATCGAGCCCTGGGGAACGCCACTAGTGACCAGCCTCCAACTGGATTTGACTCCATTTACCACGACTCTTTGGGCCCGGCCATCCAGCCAGTTTCTAACCCAACGAAGCGTGCGCCAGTCCAAGCCAAGAGCAGCCAGTTTCCTGAGGAGAATGCTGTGGGAAACGGTGTCAAAAGCCTTGCTGAAGTCAAGGTAGACCACATCCACAGCCTTTCCCTCGTCCACCCAGCGCGTCAGTTTGTCACAGAAGGAGATCAGGTTCATCAAGCAGGACCTGCCCTTCATAAACCCATGCTGACTGGGCCTGATCGCCTGCTTGCCCTGCAAGTGCTGCGTGATGACTCTCAAGATAATCTGCTCCATGAGCTTCCCTGGCACTGAGGTCAAACTGACAGGCCTGTAGTTTCCCGGGTCAGTCCTCTGGCCCTTCTTGTAGATGGGCGTCACGTTTGCTAGCTGCCAGTCAACTGGGATCTCCCCCGACAGCCAGGACTGTTGATAAATGATGGTAAGCGGCATGGCCAGCTCCTCTGCCAGTTCTCTCAGTACCCTCAGGTGGATCCCATCCGGCCCCATCGACTTGTGCACATCCAAGTGCCGTACCAGGTCACCAACCATTTCTTCGTGTATAGTGAGGGCCACATCCTGCTCCCCATCCCCTTCCACCAGTTCAGGGAATTGGGTATCCAGAGAACAACCAGTATTGCCGCTAAAGACTGAGGCGAAGAAGGCATTAAGCACCTCCACCTTTTCCTCATCTCTTGTAACTAAGTTTCCCCCCGCATCCAGTAAAGGATGGAGATTCTCCTTAGTCCTCCTTTTTGTGTTGATGTATTTATAAAAACATTTTCTGTTATCTTTAACGGCAGTAGCCAGATTGAGCTCCAGATGAGCTTTGGCTTTTCTAATTTTGTCCCTGCACAGCTTCGCAACATCCTTATAGTCCTCCTTAGTGGCCTGCCCACTTTTCCAAAGATTATAAACCCTCTTTTTTCTCCTAAACTCAAGCCACAATTCTCTGTTCAGCCAGGCTGGCCTTCTTCCCCGCCACCTTGTCTTTGGGCACGTGGGGACAGACCGTTCCTGCGCCATTAAGTTTTCCCTCTTGAAGAGTGCCCAGCCTTCCTGGACTCCTCTACCCTTCAGAACCGCCTCCCAAGGGACTCTACCAACCAGTGTCCTCAGCAGCACAAAGTCAGCCCTCCGGAAGTCCAATACAGTGGTTTTACTGGTCCCCTTCCTGGCCTCACCAAGAATAGAGAACTCCACCATTTTGTGGTCACTCTGCCCAAGACAGCTCCCGACAATCACATCCTCCACCAGTCCTTCTCTGTGAAGAGAAGGTCTAGCGGGGCGCCACCCCTGGTAGGCTCCCTAACCAGCTGCGTCAGGAAGCTATCTTCCACGCTCTCCAGAAACCTCCTAGACTGCTTTCTCTGGTCTGTGTTGTGCTTCCAGGATATGTCAGGGAAGTTGAAGTCCCCCACGAGAACAAGGGCTGACGATTTCGCAACTTCTGTCAGCTGCCTGTAGAACTCCTCATCCGTCTCTTCATCTTGGTTCGGTGGTCTATAACAGACCCCGACCAGGACGCTAGCCTTGTTGGCCCCGCCGATCCTAACCCAAAGGGACTTGACCTTGTCATTCCCAGCCTCGAGTTCTACAACATCGAAAGACTCTCTAATACAGAGAGCCACACCACCACCCCTTCTGTGCTGCCTGTCCCTTCTGAAGAGTTTATAGCCAGTCATTGCAGCACTCCAGTCATGAGAGTGGTCCCACCACGTCTCCGGGATGGCAACCAAGTCGTAGCCTGCCTGCTGCACGATGGCTTCCAGTTCCTTCTGTTTGTTACCCATGCTGCGTGCATTGGTGTAGATGCACTTCAGCTGGGCCATTGCCTTATCCCCCGGCCTTGCTATTGTTCCCCCTGGCACAGCTCCAACAATCCTTGCTTCAGCCCCATCCCCCTTCGTACCTAGTTTAAAGCCCTCTCAATGAGCCCTGCCAGCTCCTGGCCCAGGAGCCATTTTCACCTAAAAGATAGGGACCCTTCTGTGGCCATCAGGCCGGGTGTCGAGTAAAGTGCCCCATGGTCGAAAAACCCAAGATTTCTGTGTTGGCACCAGCCCCTGAGCCACGTGTTTAACAGGTGGGCTTTCCGTGTCCACTTTGTACCCCTCCCTGCCACGGTAGGGATGGACGAAAACACCACCTGCACTCCCGCTCCATCCACTAACCATCCCAGTCCCCTAAAGTCTCGTTTGATAGCCCTCAGGCTTCTCTCTTCAATGTCATCACTACCTGCCTGGACTATCAAAAGAGGATAATAGTCAGAGGGGCGAACCAGGTTGGGAAGCTTCTGGGCAACGTCCCTGACCCTGGCCCCAGGGAGGCAGCAGACTTCCCTACGGGTAGGGTCAGGCCGACAAATAGGGCCCTCTCTTCCCCTGAGGAGAGTCTCCCACAACAATAACCCTTCTGTCTTTCTTGGTGGAGGCAGTCCTGAGGCGTCGAGTTGACCTCCTCGCCCTAGGCATCCTCCTGGGTACTCTTGCTACCCCTTCCTCACCCACCGGTCTCTCAAGCTCCAGGGCCTCAAACCTGTTATGTAAGGGCACCTGGGAAGGTGGGGCCGGAAGGGGAGGGCATCGCCTGCGATGTCGAGCAGGGACCTGTTTCCATTCCTCCTCAACTCCCAGATCCCCTCCCTCTGCCTGATGGTGACAGGGCAGGGGGTCCACCCCCATTTGGGGGGTCTCACCCTGGTACCTCTCCTTGAGGCCCTGCAGGGGCCTCCACCAGTCTATCTCCCGCTCACACTCCCTGATATCCCTCAATCTCTCCACCTCCTCCTTGAGCTCCGCCACCATGCGGACCAGGTCATCCACCTGCTCACACCTCACGCACCCAGTTTCTCTGCCTCCCGCCGATGGCAGCAACAGGCTCAGACACTCCCTGCATCCGGTGACCTGAACTGCTGCATTTTTTAATGGGTAGTCGGTCTGGGTGTGTACTGACTTCCTGGAGAGCGCACGGTGCCTGGTGGAGACCATTATCGCGTAGCTAACGGCCGTCGTTACAGGAGGTGTTACGTATGGGCGGGGGAGAGCGCCCTGCCCTTCCTGCTCGCCCTGCCTGCGCGAACTGCCGCGCCACTCCCTTCTGATGTGCCAAGCCCTGTTTGCCCTCCCTGGTCGCCGCGCTCCTGGTCGCTCGTGCTCCCTAGGGGCAGCTTTTGAACGGCTGGGGAGGGGGCGCTGCTGGCTCCGCCTACGCCTTGTCAGCCTCCCTCACGAGGGCTGCCGGGTCCTGGCGGCTCCCTCAAGTAGGCTCGATGCCGGAAAATTAGCCCTGCCTGGCCCGATCCCCCGCTCCGCTGCAGAACGCGTCTGCCCCGGAGCCGATCGCCTCAGCAAATGGCACAGCCATTTTGCTGAGGCGATTTTGCCTCAGCAAAATGGCACAGCTATTTGCTGAGGCAAAATAACACAGCCCTATTCTGTATTTGTATATATGTATCAAATGCTGCCATCTGGATTTGTTCTAGCATTAGTTTATTTGTTTTCGGTATGATTTCCTCTGATGGAGAACAACATCCAAAAGGCTACCCACTGAGGCAACGGAAAGCACGATGTCAGATTTCTTAATGGTGGTCAGGAAGGTGCTAGACTTGACATTTGAGATGTATTTTAGAGTCAATTGAAAGTGCATGGTGTGCTCCCTTCATCAGTTGTCCAGATGCTCCTTTTGTCTGACAGTATATTGAAAGATGCAAATGTTTCTGGTGATCCTTCCAAAACCTTGGGTCTCCCTTGACTGTGAGGTTAATCAGAACACTGATAAACTTGGCAGAAAGATTATTGTTGAAAATGAGCAGACAGAGCTTTCTAGTGGCACTATAACAGAATTCTTAGAAATTTCATGGAGAGCTGACTGGATAAAGGAAAGAAATTTCCCACAACTCTTAGACCACAGGAAAAATCACAGTCTGCACTGAAATCTCCTGATACAGAAAATCAAAAGGTAAAAGGCCTACTCCAGTGTGACCACTCACCAGAAAAGTTTCAGGTAAAACTTCCATGGTGCATTAATTTTGAGAACAAGTCTAAAGGGAAGCAGGGTTCCCAAAGTATCCTACTCTTAATTTCACTCACTCCTTATTGCAGTAATTTGCAGTAAAACTGATACCTCTACAACAGAGTACAACTGTGATGTATGACCTTTTAACAAAAACTTTAGAAAACAGAAATCTTACACTAGGTCTATCTACTACCAAAATTGTCTGTCTATAGATATAATCATCAAAAAAGTTCAAGGTTTAAATATTAAGAATTAATATTAATATTTAATTTAATATTAAGTATTAAATATTAAGAAATTCCAAGTCTGATGGAGCTAAAGCCCTGAGAATTTTATTTATTTATTTATTTATTTAAAAAAAAGAAGACAAATTTTGTTCACATGTTCTACCAATTACTTTTAGGTGGTTTTCTTTAAGTGAAGATGAAATAATTGTATTTATTGCATTCCTAGAGACTTTTCCAGTGGTCTCTGTTCCACAAAGGTGGTGGAACAACTTCTGATGTTGGAACAACTGACTTGTCATGGTGAGAAACTGAATTATTAAGGTAAAGATGTGAATTCCCACTCCTCTCTGTAAAGCACTTCATAAAAGCAATGCCTGTATGTATGCTTCTGTTTGAAAAATGGAGGATGGATAAAGGACATTTTATGACATAAAGTAATTTAATGTGAAATTCTATGGCCAGCACATTACATGCCCTACCTCTTTTGCTGCAGCTGCCCAAAGGCTTTGTCCTGCTATAGAATAGAGCGGTAATAGGAATGCTTTGCTGAACTACTTTTTTTTTTTTTTTTTTTTTTTTTTTTTCCTGCATAGTACAAAAGTAAATAAAACGTCACTTTGCCCAATACCTCAACATATGAAGGGTGAAACAATTCACATCACTACACAACCTAAAAGCAGCTTTCATACAAGACTATATGAAAGCATTTGTACCTTGAAGGTAAGGATGTTTCTGTGAAAAAATACTGGAGGAGTATAATTTCCATGGTGTGCATTTCCACTAATTGAGCTGAAAGAGATGTATAATTTTCCTCAACTAAGCTGCACTGTTTGATTGTCCACTGTTCAAGAGGGCAAAATCATAAGCCAAAGAAGGGGGAAGAAATGTCTAACTCTTCCAACAACAGATTAATGTGTCAAAGGGAGAGGAAGTACATACTGAAAATATGAAGTGTACATCTGAGTTGTGTCTGCGGAAGGGTGGACATGCATAATCTATCCTGTAACCAACATTATTGCATCAGTACTTGCAAGTCCTAGTTTTGCACTTATAATCTCTAAAATTCTCACAGGATTTGAAAAGGCCTGTACCATACATACATAAATGCATACACACATGCATAGTATAATATCTCAAGAAAGATTACATCAGCTGAAGATTCACCTTACGTATCTAGTTGCCATTGTGTTAAACAATGAATGTTTAGTTGAATGTCTCACATTGCTGTAGCACATAACAAAAAAAGTGCAGAGGTAACCTATCTTTGATGATTTTTCTCTCTTATAGTACCTGCAGAAATGATGATTCCTCTTTCTCTTTTACCTTTTGTCTTTGAAATTACAGCAACAGAAGTAACTTTTGCTGGATTAAAAACTGGCTGGATGGCTGAGCCCAGAGAGTGGTGGTGAACAGAGTGAAATACAGCTGGCAACTGGTCACAAGTGGTGTTCCCCAGGGGTCAGTATTGGGGCTCCTCCTCTAATATCTTTATTGATGATTGGCATGAGGGAATTGAATGCACCCTCAGTAAGTTTGCAGATGACACCAAGGTGGGGGAAATAGTAACCTGCCAGAGGGTAGGAAGGCCCTGCAGAGGCACCTGGATAGGTTGGATCAGTCAGCAGAGGCCAATGGGATGATGTTCAACATAGCCAAGTGCCAGGTCCTGTACTTTGGCCACACAACTCCATGCTACTCTACAGGCTTGGGGCAGAATGACTGGAAAGCTGTGCAGAGGAAAAGGATCTGAGTTTTGTTGGTTGATGGTCACCTGAACATGAGTTAGCAGTGTGCCCAGGTGGCCAAGAAGGCCAATGGCATTTTGGCTTGTATGAGGAATAGTGTAGCCAGCAGGACCCCTGTACTCTGCTCCGGTGAGGCCACACCTCTAGTACTGTGTTCAGTTTTGGGCCCCTCAGTACAAGAAGGACATCAAGGCCCTGGAGCATGTCCAGAGAAGGGCTACAAAGCTGGTGGAGGGCTGGAACACAAGTCCTATGAGGACTGTCTGAGGGAACTGGGGTTGTTTAGTCTGGAGTAGAGTTAGCTCAGGGGAGACTATATTGCTCTCTAAAACCTGAAAGGATGTTGTGGGAAGCTGGGTATAGGACTAGAGGGAATGGCCTCAAGTTGTGATAAGGGAGGTTCAGGTTGGAAAGTAGGAGACATTTCTTCTCAGAAAGACTCGTTAGACACTGGAATGGATTGCAAAGGGAGGAGGTGGCATCACTGTTCCTGGAGACGTTTAAGGAAAGGTTGGATTTGTTGCTTAGGGACATGGTTTACTGGGCAAGGTAGGGTGATGGTTGGACCAGATGATCTTGAAGTCTTTTCCAACCTTAATGATTCTGTGATTCTATGACTTAAAGAAAACAGCAGATACTGAATATATTTTCAGATGCAAGCACAATTATCCTTCTGAGTTCCTCCATTTGATTACTAATGATGCTTTGGTCACTATCGTGGCTTTGCTAACTTGAACACATCAGAAAAAAAAAAATGTCTAGAAATAATAATTTGGTCTGAGAGTGTTTAGTTTTTAAAAGTTGGTATTTAAACATGTGTCTACCTAGGCTGTTAACACATGAAGGCTGGAAATTTAGCATTTTAAGAAAGGCTACTCTGCCAAGACTACTACACAGAGGATATGTCACTATTATCAGGAATATTTTTGTCATGTGTATGATTTACTTCACAGTAAATCAAGTTATTGAATCAACTGTTCAAGTGCAGTTGGCATTTGTTTTCTTTCACTGACAGCTTGTTGTTTTGTTGATGATATAGATCATATCAACAACCCTTGATATAGATGTTTTGTTTCATTTTTTAATAAGATATATTAAATGTGAAAGAGTTGTTTCTAGTTCAGAAAAAAAAAAAAATCTGAAATTTAAGATTAACATTTAAATCTGATCCTGAAAAATGTATTTCTTCTGTATTTGTGGGCCAAATCTTAATCTTTTGCAAATGCATAGCTCTACGGATTTCATTTTAATCTGTTTAAGCAATAAATCATTTCTATATCTCTTTCTGCTTCTAAATGGCATCTGCCAGTATGGAAAAAGAGCATGAGGATCTACATCCCAATAGATCTATCTATATATTCCATCTCTGCAGAGAGTAGAAGAGAAAAAGAAAAAAGAAAAATTCTGCTGCCTTCTGGTCATCCAAATTACATGGGATGCAGTATTATTTATTTATTTATTTATTTTTATACATAAACAAGTATAGGAGAGGAAGTAAATAATACACCCATTTTCTTTCTCTTTTCCTGTAAACGATTTATAAGTGAGATGAGGAAAAAATGGTGAGATGTCAAATGATCTTCATATGTAGCCTATTCAATTTTTGATAAAATTTAAATTAAACCAATTATATAATTTCTCTCTTAACAAAATATATTTTCTTTCATACCTCAGTGTAGCAGAATAAACTTAGATAAAGGTTGCCATAGGAAACATCATGTGCTTGCACTTAAAAGATAGAAAGTTTCAAGTTCACTATTATTTATTATTAACATTATTATTAAATATTTATGTAAATGTCAACCTTAACTTTTTTTCATATTTGTAATTCACTTGCTGTTCATTGCATATTGTTAAATAATTATACTGATGTTTGGGTCCATTCATCCCATCTTCTGAAAAAGAGCAACAGAATTTATTGAAATCTCCAATTAGGTAAAATGGTCCAAATCATCTGTATGAATCAGATGAAATTTGACATAGTTGAATCTATAACTGCATACTCTCAGTGAAATGAGGATCCAATAACTGTTTTACTTATGTGTGAATTGACTTGATGTACAACTTAGAAAAAGGAAGGGAAGGGAAGGGAAGGGAAGGGAAGGGAAGGGAAGGGAAGGGAAGCCATAACTAACAGATCTGTTCATTGCATTCATGGCAGTTTTTCATCTGGTTTCCTAGAGCTTAGAGGAAAGTAGAGAAAAGTAGAGGCTTATCCAGAACACTGACACAGATTTCCTTTAATAGTGGGCTCCTTTGGTTCAATAGGTAGTTAATCAGATCTTTTGGCAGTTGTCCTATTTTTTTTTTCCTTTTTTTTTTTTTTTTTTTTTTTTTAAAGGGCAAATAAATGCGAATATACTTTGCCACCATGACCCTATGAGGAACCGTTCCTTCCTTCTTTGTTGTCTGAATATGTATGTATAAGTAAACAAAAGTTACACTACTTAGTTAATATAGTTAATTTAACTTATTATATATTTAACGCATTCAGTTAAAAGGTACCTGAATTAAAACAAAATTTTCAGTCTAGTTATAGCTACTTTTTTTTTTTTTTTTTTTTTTTTTCATTTGGAGGACAAACTGGTCATTCATTTTTTCACTGTTTTATGTCCTACCATAAGTGAGTAGAGTGAGTATGAGCTTTTTTTTTTTTGCATAGCACAGACTTCTTTCTAGTTTTTCATGTATGTACAGCTGATGGTTTCAGAAGCTTGAGTCTGTGACAATGGAATTTATTCTAAAATTAGATTTAATAATTCTGGAATACTTATTATGGCTTAGCTTCTGGAATTAGTGAAATAATAGCACGCAAAATTCAAAATGCAGAAAAAGCTATGAAAAAATGCAAATATACAGAGTGATGTATAGATCAGAAATTCAGTGGTGTAACAGTTTTCAGAAGGCTAACAAATTCTCAGGCTCCTACACATTAATTAAACAACAGCCAGTATAATCTATAAATAAATCTGCAAACAGAGCATGATTTCCTTTGTACTTGAATCAAAGCATCTTCAGTTCATTTTGATGGTTTTGTGTTGCTGGGAGAATAGTAAATGAGAAAATAAATTACATAAGTAACAAAATAGAGTTCTTGTATTTCTTTATACTCTAAATTGTGGCAACTGAAATTACAGCAGAATAAATATTATTGAGACCAAATAAAATTATCACACCAAGCTTGCATCTTCAAGCATTGAGAAGTTTTGTCATGTGAAAATAAGTAAGACGTGAAAATAGTCCAACAGATGTCCATGTGGAAATTGATTGAACTAATGGAAAATATTACTTATATCAAGTTATAAAAGTCCATTACAGACTCTAGTAGGAAAGAAAGAAAACTCACTCATCAACAGTAAGACCAGAGACGATGCACATGAATTAGGAAACTAATGGAATTGCTATATAGAAGAAGCAATATAATACACTCTTTAATATGTCCAAAACCATGGCCAAATCTAGACATTATTCTAAATGGAGTGTCTTTGTTTTTCATAAAGGATCTGTCAAACTAAACCCACATCTAGTTTATATATACAGCATATCTGCAGGACCAATTATTGATTAATCACTTCAGTGACATGCTGATTATTATAAAACAATGATTAAAAAAAGGCTACATACTCAGTGCATATTTTGTTTTGTTTTGTTTTTTGTTTGTTTGTTTGTTTTTCATTTCCTTGTTCGTGGGTGTTTTTTTTGTTTAGTTGGTTGGTTGGTTGGTTTGCTTTGCTTTGCTTTGTTTTCCAGGCTTATAAAACATTAAACAATCTTTATTAAGAAGTAAGCAGAATTCAACAGCTCTTCAATCCTAAGAAGCTTACGTGTGAGCATGGCTTTCTTTTCAGTATATAAAATACTGAAATTAAACAATATCAGCTAGAAATGGCACTATACCACTGAATGAGGTGCAGGATACTTTCTCCACAAAACCTGGTATTGAATATATCTCTACATTTCAGAAAAATCATGGTCCACTTCAAGTTATTGTTGTTTGGCCTTTTTGATTGTTTGATTGAATGATTGATTGGACTAACACAACTGTAGCATGCTGCTTTGTCCACCTCTGACAGCCGTATTTTTTTCTAACCACTTTGACAAGGTGACAGTCTTAGGGTAAGTGATGCTTTCTCCTGAGCAGTCACTGGTAGAACTT
Organism: Nettapus auritus; assembly: GCA_011076525.1. Lineage (NCBI taxonomy): Eukaryota > Metazoa > Chordata > Aves > Anseriformes > Anatidae > Nettapus > Nettapus auritus. The sequence goes on along the minus strand of CM021765.1, from coordinate 107,309,877 downwards.
CACAGAAGAGTCATCACAGGATTTGCTAATTGGAAGTTTTGACGACCTGATCTGCCATTTGACGACCTGATCTGTCACTCTAAATTACTATTCAGCAAGATAAGAGTTCTTCCATAGTTTGGATATGGCTATTATATGTTAAATAGTCCTCTAATACATCCTTTCTTTTATGTCTAATGATTGGTTCTGTATTGTATCTTCTGATTGGTTTCTAGCTGAAAACCTAAAACATTCAGGTCTGCATTAGTGATTTGGCAGAACAGATAGCTTGTCAAAAAGTAAACAAATCTCTTACTTTGTAATTATGTTGTGGGTTTTTTTGGTTGGTTTTGGTTTTGGTTTTGTTTTGTTTGTTGTTTGTTTGTTTTTCTGCGTAAACTCAAATTTAGTTCCAAAGGAGATTATGAACTGAAAACAGAAAATTCTTTTTTCCTCTTCAGGATTGTGAGAAAGGATAACTGTGTAAACAAAGATACATTTGTGGGGGATTTGTTTGCTCTTCAGACATAATTTCATCTGCTCTCTTAGTGTGCTGAGAAAACTTGTGATCTGATTATAGGATCAGGGAAAGGGAAAAAAATCTGAAAGGTTTGTGTGGAAGAGACATAGAAAAAAGGCATCTGGAAAATTTTATAAAATGTTCTTGCAGTAATCTAAGCCAAACTGCAAGAGCAGCTTAATAAAAGGTCATCTGTCTGTTATCAGCACTGTTGTTTTGAGAAATTTCACATATGTGTACAGAAATTGAAAGGGCAGATTTTACACAAGAATGTAACTGCTTGTCTGAAGCTGTAGTAATTAAACAGATCTGTTATACACAGATTAATGTGGACATTTTTTTTCTGCCGAGTAAATAAATCTCTTATGTGCCAGGCTTGTCCTTTTCAACGTTGACTAACACCTGTATATTTTTGTTTAATAATGAGATTATTATATTGATTTTTATCACTTTTAAGTTTTCTTTCATTTTATTTTATACAGAATATTCATAGTTTAAAATGTACTTGCATAAATAAATTTTAATAAATAGGAAATGCAAAAGCACAACAACAAAAAAATCAAAGAAAACTTAGTTATGTATCCCAGATTGAGTACATATTTGATGTAGGTTTAATAAAACTCACTATTTTGCTTTTCTAGTTGTTATGATAAGAATAATACCATGATTTTATTCAACTTTCTGTTGCCATTTTCCCAATGTCTCTCTCAAGTTTCTGAAAATTCCATGTTTAGTCTGTAATCCATTAGGATTAATTAGTAAATTATATGAAATCAAATGGATTCTTTGCCAAATCAGTATCCTTTCAACGTATAGGACAAAAAATAATAATAATAATATTCCTTTACATTTACAATCAAAACATTTTTCACTTGTTAGGGCAGTATTTCTGAAGCATTCCTAGAGTCTTGCAAGGAAAGAGCTCTAGAGGAAAACTGACATAGGAGAATAAAACAGCCTTGGTGTACTTTCTCCCATTTTGAGGTTCAGTGAGTTCCCAAGAATGGGAGGCAGCTCCCAGCAGGAACACAGCAAAGACAGGATAGCAAAGACAGGAACTGGCCTACAATCATATGAAGAGGCAGTAGTCATTCTGGAAAAAAAAAAAAAAAAAAAAAAAAAAAAAAAAAAAAAAAAGTGGCCTCATTGAGCTCTCTTGGTTGCAGACCTAAGAGTGATTAGTGTCTCACCAAATAACTAGTCTAAATAATTTCTATTTTAAAGGAAAATAAATATTCATTGAATGGAGGTCTGGATAATGAGTGTTTCACTCTCTACCTCCAGGAAGAAATATCAGCCTTCTCTGAAAATACCTGCTGTTTTTCATTTTGATTATAAATAACACACTCAGCATCTTCTTATATTAAGGTTATTCATTTGATGTACCTTGATCAAATCCTGAAGAAATCCACTTTCTAGTTTCTATCCCTTGGCATTTTCCAAGTAACTTTACAGTAGACAACTGTAGACAGCTACCTCATAATTGTGATTATTTTAGTTGTTTTATTTGATTGTTTGTTTCTAAATGGGGATTTATCTTTCAAGTGGTTTTCTATTCTAAATAGGTATGAAGCAAGTTTTGTGTAACTATGTGGAAGTTGCCTTTTCAAAACTGTCTTTAAAATATTAAACTTTCAAGTATTTTAATTTAATTTACATATTTTAATGTTGTTCCTTTCTTTATTAGTATACTCACCATCTCCTAACTGACTATGAACCTCTACTATATATTCCTTTCTATTTCCTTTTTCCCCATACCTGTGCAATTTAAAAAAAAAAGAACTTGAATCCAACAACATATATAGAAGGACCTATAGAAAGACAACTTTCAGCTTCAGATGAATTTGCTGCTTTTGCAGTGAAGTGAATGAAAATATAATGTGCATACACTATGCTTTTCATATCAGCCATTATTAGGCCTCTTTCAAGTTGATGATAGAATAATGAGTACATAAGTTCTGAGAAATCCTATTTCAGAAACATTTATTCTTTTGCCAAATTCACATTAAACAGACTATCTATTCTTGACACTTCTTATGTGCTGCTTGTTGAAGACATTTTTAAGAGTTTAAGAGTTTCATTTATTACACATCTTTTGTTATAGATGGGAGATCCCTGGGTCCTACCAGGCTCTAGTATCCAAATACACTATGAAGCTTTGAAAATAGAATTTGTGAAGGGAATATAGATCTGTAGCTGACTCTGTGTGTCATATAATGCAATTGAGATACTGAAGTAATGAGAATCTTGCAATTATTCCTAAAATTATTCTGGTGCATGGAATAAGACATGGAAAGAGGGGGGAGAGGTGATAACAGGGGGCTGGAAGGAATGACATGGGTGTTTTTTACATAAGATATTGGTTTTGTCCTCTTTTCTGTTCCTTTTGCAAATCTAGCCTTTTCAAATAACTTCTAAGAATACTGGCTTCTGATAAAAATAAGTTTTGTGTTAATATGTGAGGTATTTATGTCACTGAGCATTGCTCATTTTTGTCTAGCTGACAAAATAAGTATCATAAAATGCTGTTCTACTGAGAAACTAAATTACCAGACATGTAAAGAACAGATTGATTGATTCTGAATAGTTTATTCTATCCAGAAAATAAAGGTGGTAGAATTCTTCAAGATTTTGTTCTCAGACATTAAAGGAAGAGAATGTAGTCAAAGTTCTTACATTTTTGGCAGAAATGAGGCAGGACTTGTTCTTTGGTGGCCAGGCATGTGAAGACAATATTGATATATTGGAAAATGGATCTGAAACCAAGCAGGTGGCATGAAAGCAATTGTGTTAGGACAGTGGTTAGAATCATAGAACATTTAGGTTGGAAAAGACCTCTAAGATCATCAATTCCAACTGTTAAGCTAGCACTGCCAAGTCTACCACTAAACCATGTCCCTAAGCACCACATCTTCACATCTTTTAAATAACTCCAGGGATAGTGACTCAACTGCTTTCCTGGGCAGCCTGTTCCAATGTTGCAAAACCATTTCAGCGAAAAATAAAAATTAAAAAAAAATAAATAAAATCCTAATATCCAATCTAAAACTCTCCTTGCCATTTCTTCTTGTACTATTGCTTATTGGTTGGGAGAAGAGACCAACACCTATCTCACTACCTTTGAGGTAGTTTTAGAGAGCAATAAGGTCTCCCCTGAGCCTCCTTTACTGTAGCCTAATAAAAAACAATTCTCTTAGCAGCTCCTCATTGAACTTGTTCCCTAGACCCTTCACCAGTTTTGTTGCCCTTCTTTGGACACACTCCAGTACCTCTATGTCCTTGTTTTAGTGAGGGGCCCAAAACTGAACAAAGTATTAGAGGTGTAGCCTCACCAGAGCTGAGTACAGTTCTAAGAATGTAATTACTTAGACTGATAATATCTGGAAGGATTGTAGAAGAATTTAAATTCTTTATTTTATTTTATTTTATTTTATTTTTTTAATTGAAAGGCTATGACAGCCAAGGAGCAATCTTCTATCTTCTGGAAAGTCTCCAAATATATCTGTTGAGGATCATCAGTAATCATAAAGTAATTCTGTAAGTCACAGAACAGAGGTGGGAAGATCTCACCTGTGTAGATCATTGGTGACTGCTGTTCAAAGCAGATTCTTTGTCAGGCCAGATGTCACACAATGGGTGGAAAAATTCCCTCAGAGGTTCTGTATACCTCAGGCAACGTAGTAACAGAGCCAGTCCTCTCTCACAGTCTTGTGCACAACTTACAACTGCATGTAATGTAGACATGTAAAATCAACAACATAAAAACCAGTATCCTTCTAACCTAAAGACCCTCATAGTATATTTCATAGCCTGATGATTGCATGCCAGAAGTCCTCTGCAACACTGTTGAAGGTGAAAATGTTCATGTGTTAAAGCTGCACCTGTCAGCAGAAGTTGATGTGCTGCAGTTCTGACATTAAAGCTGCAGTTGGCAGCTTGTTCCTATATAAGTGATATCATTCACAAATAATGTGAAAAGTACAAGAAGTCAAATCCTGAAAAGTAGGAAGAGGAGAAACTGAAGTTTCCTACATCAAGACATATTCTGCCTAATCCGTGGAGCTGTCTACTAAGAGATGTATTTCCCTTCTTTCCCTCACAAGATCTCTGTGTAATTTTGTTCACAGACTTGGGATAGCTCTACTTGGTTTAAAGAGCAGCTTGTTCAATATTTTTTCCTTGCTACTCATTGTGTGGCCCATTTGCTGCATACTTGTCAAACCCACATTTGAAAACAATGTTATTCATTTTCTCTTGAGAACACACTTCATGAGCATTTCATTTTCATAGTTGATTATTATAGTTATTTCCACAATGTAAATTGCAAACTACAATTCAGACATTAAGGTTGACCAGCCATTAACTTTAGATGCCAGGATTTTTTTCAGGTAACTTAGTATTACAGCTGACATGGTAAATTCGAAGTGTGATCTCCATCATTTTTCATCATTTCTCCATCATGTTTGTCACATCCAGGAATATAAAAATCCAGTCAACCAGAAAATGAAGAACAGTCCATCAGCAACCTAGGAAAATTTCAGCTTCAGAGAGTTGTCCAGCACCACACTTAAAGTCTGGAACATGTTAGTGTCTCATTCCTTTCCCAAAGGCAATATTCAACTGCACAAGTCATGAGACTAGAATTTAGAGAAACTTTTGAAATCAAAAGCCTTCATAAGATTATATCTTTTTCTACAAAATCTTTGTTCAGAACAAGGGGAAAAACAAACTAGTGTTTCAACATTTAGCAACATGTATTGTTTGCATTTAAAGATTTATTTTTTTTCTTCCTTAATTATTTTTATACTGAAGGGCTTCTCAACATATCTTTCAATATCTTTGTATAATATCTACCTGAACAAAAAGGTTAAAGGGTTGTAATTTTCATTTTTCTATGAAGAATGTTGCATATTTATTTGAGATCCAAATTAAAAACAACAACACATGAACAACAGGCAGAAAATTATCAGGTTTCCAGGAAACTGAACTTTTATTTCCTTTACTGATATTGTAGTTTAAACACAGTTTTCCTGAGATTCTTTTTTCATTCCCCTTTTCATCTCTGTAGGTAATTTTGTCTTATTTTCATGACTTTTATTCTTTCCCAAAGCAGGTCCATTCTTTAAAATGACATAAAAATTTATAAACTATACCATAAAATCTGTGTGCAAAGGGCTGAATTAAGATTATACGGGCTTACATTAAAATGACACTATTTCTCAGATATCATCTGCATGCCTTGTTAGATTTAATTCTACCCTTTACATGTTTGTGCACATCTGTGTGTATGAGTGCCACAGACGGAACAGGTGTATCACTAGGATTTCAAGAAACAATATGGAACATCCCAGAGGTTCTAGTCTGTGGGTATCTTAGTGTCATGAAAGAAAAACAGCATTCTGAAGCTTTAAAATCCAGAACACAAAGCTCTATCACTTGTTGAAGAAGTGGAGAAGAGAGTAATAGCTGCCATGCTGTACAGAATCTAGAACTACTGGAGGATATTTTCCTAGTTCAGTTACTAAGAGTTGTTATACAGGGAGAAATCACAAGACTTGATAAAAGACTTGCTTTCTTGCAGCCTCTGGGAAGGAAATGAGATATAGCACGTGTGGGACTTGCTATTCCCGTACTTGATTTTCCAACAGATCTTTGTCTTCTTTCCCTTCAAAACCCACTCAAAATTCATTTTCCCTTTCTTTTCTCAGTGTCTTTGCCTAGCTAGTGCCAGGTTTTCCTGACTCATAATCCAATTTCTTCCTCTGTCTTATTGGCATGTGGTCACCCTTCCAGCCACATGTGCATTCCCCATTCCCACTGGCTCCAACTGTTAGCTTCCCTCCTAGGCTGCTTGCTTAATATTTGTGTCCAACCCTTAGCCTGCTGCAGTTCACAACAACCCAGAGATCTTTCAGTTTTCTGCAACTCTGGGCTTTTCATGGATAGTATAAATGGGATGTTCACCAAGATCAAAGTGCTGATTTTCTTTTGCTGGGACAGAAACTCCACATGCACAATGTGCTATTGGTAATGTTGAGCTGTATTTTTAAGTCTTTTAACTTGGCTAAATTTTACTGCATATTAATGGAAGTGACCAAGACAGACACATCTGGACCTCGGTGGTATCCTTGTGAAATTGCTTTTCAACAGCAGCTTGCATCATTTTTATTCAGCTGATTTGTTTTCTTGTTTGTTTGTTTTCAACCCACATTAGTATTATCACTACGATTAACATGGGTAAAACAACACTTTTTTTTTTCTTGTCTTGTTCTCAGAAATGGCTTACATTTCTTGCCTGAAATTTAAAATAATAAATCATCCTGAGAAGTGGCATGAAAAATATTAGCCTGCATCTTAAAGATTGGTAAGTTTATGCAGCTGAAAATGGGCTTTTCTAATAGAAGTGTCAAGCAATCTACATAAGCAGCCACAAGTCATGCTGTCATGCATTAGCATAATAAATTGTTGATGCTTCCAATATAACCAGAAGAATAAAGTAAAACAACAGCAACAAAAACCTTGACGTTCAAAGTGTCAGATCCTAGAATCTGAATATGTGGCAATTTCAAAAACGGAATGATATCTAATTAGTTTTCATGCATTTATAACACCCACTGTTAATGATTTATTATATTTTCATTACTGTTATGATGCAGCACCTTTGGTAAATGCAGGACATTAGTGTGTAAATAACTAAGTGGTGTACAGTAGCATGCTGGAAAGTGTCAAACAGTTGGGAAAATTTTCTTCTTTCCCCTCTGCCCATTTATGAACCTTGGAAACGTCTCCACAAATTCCACTTGGCTGTTTCTCAAGAATGTTAGAGATCTGTTGGATTGTGACAAATATGTTCTTATGGTAATAAGTTTACAGGCCCTTGATCTGGGAAAACAGAAAAATATATATCTATATATTAATTCGACAGTTTTTTAACTTCCAAAACTCTTTAAATAACGAGCTACATATTTCTCATTTGTCTTTCACTTATATAAAATGTATAGTTATACTAAGGACATTTTAAGAGCTCTGAGATTTTCTTTCACTGAAAAATAAGATATCTTAGAGATAAAATTTATACCATTGCTGTAAGCCACAATTCTCAGTTTTGCAAATCCTGTTTACTAAAACCTTTACTAAAATACCATTAGGGTTTTAAACATCTTCTGACCTCACTAACTTTACATGGATACTGTAAAACTAAATGGAGTTCTGGATTTTCTACAATCTTGCAGTAATTAACTACTTAAGATAATATTTCTCTTCACCTCTACAGTTGTGTTTCAGACCATCCAAAGTGAGTTAATACTTTCTTTGTGTTCAAAGTGACAATGAGATGGAAGTACTTTTTTAACTGCTAGATGAATATTTGATAATCTAATTTGAGGTTTTCTGCAATCAAATATTAAGTCAAGGGAATCTTACAGATATGAGGCTATGGTTACTGTTGATAATCTCTAAGTATATCAGCTGATTTGAGGAAATTTTACAGTCTCTTCAATGACTGGCCCTTCACAAGTACTTCTGCTGGAAGATGTCTAAGTGTGAAGAGACTCCCCCCCACACACCCCCCCTCTAAACTAAACAAAAAGATTTGCCCAAGAACCACAAAGAGCAACCCTTTCTGATCTCATCGCTTGTTTTCTGCTGATGTAAGGTATCTTCTCCTATTACCCAGGACTTCAGACCACCCAGACTAGTTTTGGGTGACAGTGTCTCATGTAATTCAATAAAAATGATGGGCAAAATAGTTACAAATCCTGCATGAACAGAGAACACTCTATGAATAGTTAAGATAAATATTCTAAATCACTCAGCCTCAATGTTCACATTGGGGAGGTAAATCGTAAGTTCCCAAGTCCTTCCCTAGGCAGCCAGGTAAAAAGAATCATGTATTCACTGTACTGTTTAGAGTTCAAATTTAGCATGTCCACTACTCAGTACTTAGACTCATCAGAAAACAATTTGGATTTCTTCCTTGGAAAAAAAAAAAAAAAGAAAATATTTTTAGTTTCTAGCAACCAACTGGAAAACATTAGCTAAAAACACAGATACTGGATATAAACAACAGAAGCCTTGACAAAAATTTCTAGTAGATTTTTTTTTTTTTTTCACATAAGAAGCTTAAAATTCCATGCGAAGTGTTTGATACTTCCAAAATTATTTTGTATTGTAAAAAACACAGTTTGGGATAAAATGTTTGGCAAGCTCTTAACTTTTGTAAAAATCTGTTATTGTGTGACTCAGATCATTCTCTCTTTTATCTAAGTAATTTTTTCCCCTTATTTTAGGAAAGATTCATCAACAACTAGCTTAAAAGACTATTGGGAAAATCAAGAGATGGGTGATGCATCATATAAAATACAATTTGTTCCTTTACTTCTCTGTCTAAGTAGAAAAATGCATTCTCATTTAACTATCCAATAGAACTAATTATTTTCCTAATTATCTTAGTCTCCTCAGACATCTGACTTTAGCTCTTTTTTCCCTTTAAAAGGTAATTTTAAAGGTCTTTTTATGGTGTCTTTATTCATATAGCCATTTTGTAAGAATTTCTTACTAAAGGTCTATATTACAAATCAGGTTTTATTTACTTAATGTCCTTTGTAACTCTCAAATTCAAATTAGTGTAATAGGATTGCTAGGACTTACTCTACAGCTAAAAAAAATAAAAATAAAATAAATAAATTACGAAACTTTAAATGTATTTACTATTGCGCATAGATTGAACATTGAAGATATTATCTATGAAATCCAAAATAAAATAAGTTTAATATCTTGCTCCTGCTTGCACCACAAAGAAGTTATTGTGTAGTTAGCAAGAGGAAGGCACATAGAGTTAGGCAGGGATAAATGGCATGGGAGTGGCGTTTGGATATTTCTGACACCAAACAACCTGCATGTAATAAACAGTCTTTTCTTGTCTCAGAAAACACATTTCTTGAAGCTTATCTCACATCTTTTCTGCTAATGCAGGTTCAGTTTCCCTGAATTATTACATTTTAAACATTTTAGGTTCTGACTGATTGCATAATTTCAGAAGTCCATTGTCTTGCAATTTTTCAGTCAAAACATTGAGAGCTTGCATTGATACACCTTGTTCTACATATTGTATTCACTGGATTTTTTGATGAATCAAAAGGATTAAACTCAATCATTCTTACTAGCTGACCGATTTTTCAGGAATGTATTCAAGGTAAATGTGTTAAGAAAGTTAAAGGTTCAATGCTGTGTAAAACAAGTCAGTCCAACATGTACATTTTTGCAAAAATCTCGTTATGCAAGGAGACTTAAAAAAAAAATAGTTCTAAGAGATCATAAAAGGATTAGTTCTGAGTGGCTGTTAATAAAGCATAGAGTAGTAGTTGCTTTTGAGTTAGAAGCTTTAGTGCAGTATTTTATACTTGTCAAACATTTTGTTAATAAGTGATCACTGCAACAGCTTTGCTAATCAGAATTTACATGGTTTTAAATTACAGACTAAATTAAGTACAAATGAGGAAATAGGGTTACAGCACCCAGAAGTCAAAATTTAACAGTATAAGGCACAAATATCACTACTCACTTATTTTTCCTATGCAATTAGGCTTACAAATATCGCTAGTATTATGGTTCCAGAAATCTCTCTCTTGTCCCTGTTTCCCTTTTCAACTTCTGTATTCCCCTGTTCCACAATCCACAATGAAGAAGGTACCTGTAGATGAACATATTTTACCAATAAGCAAAACAGCTTCAGTTGCCCATTCTCATGTGTGTATCCAAAAAAAAAAAAAAAAAAAATCAGTGTTGAGAGAAGAGATAACACAAGCTGAGAACTGCAGAACACAAGGAAAGGTTGTCCTAGCAATGAATATACTTTGCATGATATGAAAGGTGTTGAAGAATAGACTATAGTATCACTCAAACTGGTAAGGGGTCTCTACAGAAAAAAAAAAAAAAAAAAAAAAAAAAATCATATTGTAAAAATGATACTTGGAAACACTCTGGATTGTCCAGCTGAAGAACTGAGATACACATTTTAATAGCAATCATTTCTTTATCACTAAATCAGTCTCAGATATCTTTTTTTTTTATATATCTACTGTGTGCACCTGTGGCTCTTATCATGAGTTCCATCATTACCTGAACTTTACAACCCCCAGTGAAATACTTCTGAACTATATTTCCCTCTTGCACTAAGAATTTGTTTATAGAACACTTAGTTCTTGGGTAGTGCCAGGACTGGTACAAGACTGGTATTGAGAGTACACTGCACATGTACAGCAGCCCTCAGCTTGCTACTCCCTAAACCATACTGATGAACATAAAGCAAGTCAAGTTGACCATGAAAACATCACATGGAAAAATGTTAGAGGCTCCTGATATCCTGGTTTTGTTCATGAGGTGGGTAGTGGTAACTTACAATATAACATTGTACTTCAAAACTCCTTTTCCATTAAGATAATTAGATTTTTTGTTGCTGTTAAAACAAAACAAGCAAACAAACAATAAACAAGTTTATTAAATATTTCAGAGTTCTAAACCCCCTGCCAAGGGACATATTCCACTAGACCAGGTTGCTCAGGGCCCCATACAACATGGCTTGAACACTCCCAGAGACAGGGCACACACAACTTCTCTGGGCAGCCTGTTTCAGTACTTCACCACCCTCAGAGTAAAGTTTTTTCCTAATATCTAATCTAAATCTACTCTCTTTTAGTTTAAAGCCATAACTCCCTATCCTATCACTACAGACCCAGGTAAAGAGTCTCTTTATTTTACAGATGTGTCAATGTATGCATACACACACACACAGAGGAACACATAAGTGCATATGTGTAAGTGTAAATATTCACAAACACATATGTGCATGTGCCCATGTAAAAATATGTACATGCACACACACTGCAGAACTTGATGTTCACTTCCTCATCAGTTAAAAACCATTACAGCTACTACAGATTGTATACCACCCCTTGCCTTTGGGAAAAATATCACAATTTGGATAACGCAACATTCTGTTTTCCAAAAAAAAGGCTTTGAAAGTAATTTTGATAAGTGCTTCTTAAATTAGAAAACAAAATGAAAACATAAATATATTATATATTATATATTATATAATATATATTATATATTTATATGTCAGTCCTGGCCTACTTGGAAAAGTTGCTAAAAGTGTGTAACACGGGAGCTGTCAATGCCATCCACCCACACAGTGACATGGTTCTCTGCAAAGAATATGAGGGAAAATATACAGTTGCTAGATCCGTGGTATTTACCTTGTAAAAAAATACAGCACAGTAGTTAGTAAAAGGCTTTACTTCTTCAGTGAAGAATACTATTTTTTAACCTTTGCTACTCCACTGAATATTTTTGACAACAAATTGCTGGGAGGAGAGCAATAATTTTGCTTTTTCTATAGAATATTTGTGTTCCTTTTCTAGCCTTTACTAAAGATACTGAAATCCTTCAAAACCTTTTCTGTCATTATTTTGTTAATGCTACTGCAAAGGGAAAAGGCGATACAACATGCTTGGAATAGAGACGTGATGTGATGGTTGCAAATCACAAGTCTCAGCAAAACCAGAATGAAGTGCTGAACTGTTTCTCTGATAACACTGATATGTCCAGAACCAACATGGAAATGACTCAGTTTAATGGTCTGAGAAACAGCAAGGCTCTTTCTACCCATGAACCGAGAGAATAGTGCATCAATCTTAACAAAATTTGATTGAAGACATATGACAAGGCAGAAAAAAAAAATAATCCATATTTATATTAAATTGTACTCATATTTACTTTTTAGGAAAATGTTAAAAAAAAAAAAAAGACTAACGTACAATAACCTATTCCTTAAAAACTTAGGAATATTGTTGCTTTTCCCCGCCTTGGGGGGGGGGGGGGGGAGAGAAGGGAGGAACTGGGGGCGGGGGGGGGGGAGGCATAAAATGAGCAGACAGGGGCAGTGGTAAAAGGAACTAAAAAATGTTTCAGATCATACTACCAAGCTGTGTCTTTTAACAAATAATGAACTCATGTTTGATGTCAAAAGTATTTCAGAGGTGCCAGAAAAATGAAAATTGGTTTAATAACACATAATAGTTTGTTTTATAGAAATACCTATTTGTCTCTGTGTAGCTCATCATTTTCAAGGTATGTGGGAAGTTAGGAACATGCTTTTCCTATTTTATACATAGAATTTTCAATATATTAATAGTAAAAGGCCATACTTGCAAGGACTTACCAAAATATTTAATTGTATGGTGGAAATTTTTTCTTCCCACTGGGAAAACAGTATTTCAAAGAGAGCTACAGAGCACCTTCAGGCTGAACTCAAAAACAAGCCTCTTCCAAGAAATTCTAGCCCACAGTGTGCTACACTTAACATTTTAACTCTTTCAGAAAAGTGTAAGGGATCCTTCACATGCATGAGAACAGCATTCTGGAGATGAAAGAAGGAATCCTGGGAATTCCTGAACTAGTCTTATGCCTCTTCTCCTGCAGTATAAAATGTCTGATTTCATACTCTCTCTAGCTGCATGCTCTATGGAGCATGCTGTGTTTGGTGTTGTCCAGTTCATTTGCTCCTACCTCTAAAGCCTCTAGAAAAAGTGTTACCCAGAAGGAAAAGGCACTCCACTCCCTCAAGGCATGGGATTTTTTTAGAGCTTTGATGGTGAGACAGCAAAACCTTCAGGAGGAAAAACTGTTTCTGGGCTACTCACTCCTTTTGGCCACTGCAGGGCTAGAATAAAAATATGTGTTATGTTCCTGGTTGTGTCACAGCAGAAACAGTCTTCCTCCTTGCTGCAGGAGCCTGAGATTTTCTCATGAGGAGAGTGATTTGCCAACGACACTTAAGTGACAAACAGAGCTGTGTAAACCCTCATTTTATAGTCAATGCTGACTTCCCTTGCCTCTTCCTCCTGCTTGGTCACTCCTTCCTTTTGTCCTTCCTTCTGCATTAGAAAAGCCTTTCCTTTCTTATTTTTCACTTTTGTGAACTTAGTTGTAATTATATCTGATATAACATTAAAATGTCTGAAAGCATTCAAGTAATCAAAAAGTAGGGTAAAATACAGTAAGGTTACACAGACTATAAGGATATATTTTTTTCTCATTTGAAGGCTACCCTTGTTTTTTTTCTCTGAAAAGTCATTAAGCCTCTTCACAGCTTAGGTATTAAAATTTCTTTTGATAATATTCTGTTCTGTGCATCAAAAGGGACTGTAACTTTTTGTCCTTGCTCATGAGATAATCTTTACCTCAAATACTGCACAGACCTATACGGTCTTCACTACAGCTGCAGCTATTTGTAATGGCTACACTACACAAGAAATTTTATTCAAAGATGAAGTTGTACTAGATCACCTGCACACTTCTAATTGAGATGAAAATCCTTAATTAGTATTGTCAATATAGAAGTAAAACTCTCATTTCCTTCAGTCTAGGCCTTCAGTCATAAGAATGTTTTCACAAGGTTTCGCATTGTTTGCCAAAGACATGTCATGTACTGTGTAACTTTTTTGCTTCCTCAGGAGCTGTTGAAATTCAGCATGCAGCTGAACAGATATACCATGATTAAATAAATTGTCTTTTGGAGACTTTGTTTATTTACTCAGCAATGTTCATGAGCAGAGGGCAAGTGAAAGGCCAGTGTCTTTGGGGAACCATGGAAAGGAGCACGAAGTGCTAAATAAATAGTTACAATAGTCACAAATGAAACAAAAGGCCTGATTAGACTGCATAAGCAGTACATACACCAAGTAGTCTGTTTATTGCCTTGAAGTCCCATGCTTCAAAAAGCAGTAACAAAAAGTTGTGAATAGTATATTTTTCTAGTTTTTGTTTTGTTTTGTTTGTTTGTTTGTTTTCTTAAATAAGGTGATTATGTCTTTAGGTACATATATTGAAGTGCTACCTGTTCAGAGTAACTCAGAAGTTCAAAGGAACATGAACAGGCAGAATAGGAAATGATATCAACAGCTGTACGTGTATTCCTCACCTGTTCTCTTTAGGCTTCTGATGTGCAAACCTCCTCAGTCAAATGGGACTGAAGTTGTGTGAAAGTTTATAACAGAGATGCCTCTAGATTTGTGAGGCCCAAAGCTTAAGATGTCGTTTCTAGTAAAATGAAGCTTTTGGTCTATGGTAAAACTACATGACCCTTGAATCTACACATGGTGAGTGGGCCCCAAAGTTAATGACTTATTTATCAAAGTTTTTCAGGGCTGAAACTTCAGTGCTTTGTTAAATGAAGCACGGCATATTGACAAGGCTATTCTAATTAAAAATGGCAGTGGAAACATTTTACCAGGACACTTTTGTTTCTTGTTTTTCACTGAATTGCTGCCTGAATCTTCCAGCCACATGGCTTCTAACACGTACACGTGTAGCAGAAGTTGCCCTTCACCTCATCTTACTTCATTATCCAGTCTGTCAAAGAAACACTATCCAAATAGCTATGAAAAAAACACACACAACATCTACTGTATGTTATTGTTGGCATCCTGAATTGGCACGTTTGCTACAATGAAACAGAAGTTCTGAAAGATTCCCAGTTCAGTGCTCTTTGTAAAGACTTCAACACTGGGAAAGAGTAAAGCATGCTCAAGAGAAAGAGGCTAATAATGCTCATGCACTGTGTAGTGCACATTAAGTACACTGATGGGGAAGATAACATTTCATAGGGAAATACAAAGGAGAAAGAAAATTTAATACAGAAAAAAATATATATATTGTAAAATTAGATTTGCTCTTAATGAAGTATAAGGTGAGACTGGAACAGAAATTTTGTTTGAATTTAAAATGCCAGGAAGATGAACTTAAGGATTTCAGAATTTTCAAATAGATTTTATTCAGTCACAATTTCGGCAATAATAAAAAACATTTTACTTAAATTTTGTTAGGTTTTCTCAGCTCTTAAAAAGATAAAATCTATATAAAAAAATCACAGTTTAAGAGCCATATTTAAAAAAAGGCCTGCAGTAATTGTTTCCATTGTATCATGTACATTTTTTATCCTTTGACTTTTTTTAAAAAGGAAAAAAAAGAAAAAAAAAAAAAGGTTATTATATTGTGCCATAAGATTACATTAAAATATATTTCTGAAGCTGAAATTACAGAATTTTATGTGTTTTTAAAGATGAAAATCATGAGTTTTGGAACTCTGGAAGTGTTCCAAATTCAATTTTTTGAATTTATTTTAAATTCAGTTTTTTGAAACCAACTAGAAAAAAGCTGTATTGACTGGCATCCAATGCAAAGTGCAGGATGGTACCTAATAACTTTTTTAGTGTTTATAGATTTTTAAGTTGTTTTTGTTTAAAGTGTTTATTAATATAAGCATGCCTCAAAACCTATAATATGTACATGGCTAAATCCAAAGCATGTTATTAAAACTTATACCTTGAAAGCCAAAGTCAGGGCTAAGGCATTTGATTCACATCTTAATTGGTCCCAGCTAGATCCTACATAGCAAGTTCTCTTTTTCTTTATCAAAGTAATTTTAAATTTCATTGATCAGTGCCTTCTTCCTAAGACCAAGTGTCTGCCATATTCTTCCTTATTGTCTGGCAGTTTCCCAAACTGCTGCTGCTAACCATCCATTATCCCTGTGCAGGTCATAGATATGTCACAATGCATAAGTTTAAGTGCTGATGTGCTATTTTCAGTAGTGTTGCTCAGTAGGCAGTGTGAGCTACTTTGTGCACAGCTCAGGGTGCCCAATCGATGAAGTTGATCAGTGGTATCTTGACATTTTCTCTTACCATTTTTGTCAGGACAGCCACACAGGACATTTGTGTTCATTTATTTTACCAGGAAAGATCCATGAAGCACAGTATCAGAATGTGGCTGAGTGAGATGCACAGGCATACACTCCACAGTTTTGGCCCACTGATCACTCAGACTGAAGGACCTGTTCCACTGTGGCTTCGCTTGCTTCTGGATACAATTCTGCTTCTGAATTGAATGCATCTGACAGCTAGCCAGCTGACACAGTGGTTGAAGTTTGATATTTCAACACAATGTAAAATAAAGACAATAGCAAGAACACTGTAGGTACAGTGTGGAAACTATATACATCATATTGAATCAGCTTTGAAAAAAATAATAATAATAATATTCTTATTTCTGTTATTAAATGCATGCAACATGTAAAGAGCATCACAGAATTTAAAACCATTCCTCAGCAGGCACAGGTTAGAAATTGGGGGCTTTTAATGGTGAAAAAACAGAGCAGGCAGTCCAAATTTTTGTGCTGTTTATTTTAGAAAGCTAAATCTACACTGCTTACTATGCAGCCTTCACTATATCAGCATTGGTCCTCTTGTGAAGTGTTATGATATGTATTGCAATTTGAAAAAGATGGCTAAAAAACAAACAAACCTCTCTTCCCCATGGACATCCCCTCAAAACTCTGATCTCTCTTCTGTTTTGAACACATGAAAATCACAAGATTTCTACTGCATAAGATAGTTATACTAAAAAGTGAATACTTAAGAACTATTCAGTCCTCAGTGAAGTTTGACCTCCACAAAGGTTTTTCTGTGTTTTTTATTTTTATTTCTATTTATTTATTTATTTATTTATTTATTTTCTAGAAACATGATTAAGATTGTAGTCTAATATTATAGTGAGTTAAAGTCCTCTTCATTTTAGTGATCTAACGCTAAGTCATCAGATTTCTCTCATCTGGCTCATCTACACAAGGTGAAGAATCTTAATTTGAAACAAATAATGGCATGTGCCATTTTTTGTTGTTTATTTTTTTTGTCTGTTTGCATTTCTAAAAAGAAGGTATCTGAAAATTTACCAAAAATACTTTCTTTTAGTAGTATATATATTTGTAAAATACTTCTTTTTTTAATGTGGTATTTTGATAGGTAAGCATTCACTTCAGTCTACACTATTCTCAGTTACTCTCCTACAATTGTGGATGTTTCAGATTAACCTTCAATTAAAAAAGTCAAAAATACTTCATTCTAAAATTCACTTATTGCAGTGGAAATGATGCCATAGTTAATAGAAATTGCTGCTATGGTTCATCAGTTCCAGTTTACTGACAAACAATGAATTCAGTTCAGTTACTTTAGAATAACAATGATATAATGAATACAGAATTATTTTAATATTAAAGACACTAGATCTCTAACTTCATTATAGATAAAATTTCTTTCTATCTTCTTGCTTTGACTCTCATACAGTAAAGAGAAAGAAATTCACATTTATGATTTAATTTAATTTGTCGATTTCCAATTTATAATACAGAGGGACAGAAATGTACTATGGGATCTTTCTCCAAAATACCATGGATTTTTTCTCTTCCTTGCCAGGAAGCAGATTAAGCATACTACTGTTTATGATCATTTTGTTTCATATGTTTCTTTCTTAACAAATAGAAATGAACAGTTTTAAGAAAAAGAGCACTCATGCTCTTTAACTCTCTCTTACAGTCTTCTTTTGCTTCCTCACTCTATCCCTATTTCTCTGCCACCATCATGCTACTGCTATGTTGGAACGGATGTCTGTGGAAACTGCTAACCCTCATCTCAATCCTTCAGACATATCATTTATAGATGTACAATGTGTCATCTGTCACCACTCATGGTGAAATAATTATTTTTCCACGGGAATTTATGTTCAGTTAGTCAGACTGGGAGGAACATTTTTTTCTGGAGGAAATTTTTGATTTGCAATCTGTTCTTGCAGTGATATTTGTGTAACTCCTTCATTCAATATTGCAAGAAATAGTGAAGGTGATTCCATCCTGAAAATATTAAGATCATAAAGATTCTTTACTTGATTAAATATTTGTTGAAGTTGAATAATGATAGAAAGATGGAGAGACACTAGTGATTTTCATCAGTTAATCCATTAATAATATGTGAAAAATGAGAAAATGTTTAAAACTTACCAAAGGCCATTTTAAAATGTTGTTTACAATTCTAAATTTTACCTTCAAGATACAGGATTTAATTTATAAGTAACAGTCTTTGTAAAAAATATGTTCAGCCTAAGATCCTTTCAAGTCTTCAAGCAGTTTAATTTTACTTAAATACAGACTGAGTAATTGCATTTTTTCATTAGTTTCATGTTTTTAGCTCTGAGGACTTCATAAAACTTAGGTATCAGCAACTGACATATTTTAAAGGAAGTATATGTATCAATAAACAAACAGAACTCTGTAGGATATCCCAGCTGAGAAGGTCTCTGTGCAAAGGAAAAGACCTAAATCTACAAAAATGACCTCTGACACCACAGTAATATGCAACTTTAAATTCTGACATGATAACAAAGAATTTGAACATGACCATTGCTGAGGAATTTGCAGATATGAAGAGCTGGTTATCTTCTATGCCTCTGTTATGTGCAGGCCCAGAATATTGCCATCAATGATGTGATGGAATGTGTAGATTACACTTAAATTCACAATACAGTAACTTTTCTAGGCCAGAAAAAAAAAAAAAAAAAAAAAAAAAAAAAAAAAAAAAAAAATTATCTGACCTTCTCATGGACTAAAGTATCTGTTTTGCCTCACAAAGAATTTTTCTTTGATATTGATTGTATTATTTTAAATATTCTTCTGCCTAAATCCATAACCAAGTGAAGCTTATATAGAGAAGCTTAAATATCATAACTAGTAGGATATTCATTTATTTCTAAATGTTCATACCATAGTCAGCTGAGTACTGCACGAGGTAATGAGCTGTGTCTCCCTTGACTATTCATTCTCTGAAAGTGTATACCAAACAATGGGCACTGTCTTCCAAGAGTTTCTTATTTTTTAATATTTTTTTTTGCAGTTAACTCCCAGCAGGGTGTAATAGAAAAAACTCTGTCTATAAAAGTAGTTTATATAACATAACATTTTCTTTATTTGGGTGAATACTGTGTATATTGGTTTTACAAACAACATACTACAAAAGTGTGTTTAGTTAAGTAAAAGGGCTTTCTCTCAATACATAATTTTAGGAGGCACATTGTAATATTTACATTCCATCAGCTAGATATGCTCTAAGTTCAAGGATTTTAATGGATAAATAAGAGAATCGCAGAAGCTAATCTCAAAAAGACAAAATGAGGTAAAAAGAAGAGATGAGGATAAATTCATACTTCTGCTTCAGGTTTTCGAGAACATATGAATATATTTTAATAAATTATCAATAAATTTTAATAAGATTTAGTAGGTAAGTTAATACAATGTCACTGTAAAAACAAACAAACAAAAAATCAAAAGTGACTAGCTAAGGAAGATGCTCAAGCTCATGCAGTTTACTCCATAAATACCAGCCTACAATATTTTTATGTTATATGGAGATCTGTCATATTCTCGAAAATATACTGTGTCCCTCCTTTTGTCCCTGACTGTAAGACTGCATTTTCAGAAAAGGAAACTGGCAATAAAATCTGTGAAGACTTGACAGTGATATTAACCAAAGTTATCCACATAATTGCTTCACATTGATTTAGTCAGATTTAATTAAGAGCTAGAATTTTCAGCACTGACATTAAATCTTTGTAATACCTGAATATCATCCTAATAGGAGAGATCTGTTTAATGTAGAGCTTCTAACTGACACAGAAACATCTCCCCCCACACAATTATATCTAGACGAAGTGAATGACGACTTCCACATTGAAGGAACTGAAACATATATAAAATTGTTTGTCTCAAACATCCAAGCAGCATTTGTTCCCCCAAAATTCTGTTCTTGATAGTCCAAGCCTTGTGCAACTGGCCTACCCTTATAGGAGTACTCACGGGAACATTTTTTTAATTATTTATTTATTTATTTATTTGCATTTAAAATGAAATATTTATGAAGAACAGATTTAGCATTTATTAGCTATTCAGGGAACATGAGACAGAATTAAGTTTATGACTTACCTCCTAAGGGAAAACATCTTTGTTGTTGTTATTGTTTTTTTGTTTAGTTTTGGTTTGTTATATTTAAAATGCTGTTAAGCATCCAGCTCAGGTCTCTTCTGCTATATGTAAGGAGACAGTTGGGAATAAAGTAGTAGTCTCTCTTCTGATAGCACAGTTCCTGTCTGCCACCCCACCCTTCAACCTTCAATTACACTAATGTATCCAGCCATTCTTTTCTTTAACGTTCTTCAGATAACATCATGGCTATGACGTGAATATACCACTGGGTGCCTTTTTGCTCAGTGGGTTGGGATTAGCCCAGCATATTCATTGTAGTCACTGCCTTCTATTAATACAGCAAATTGTCAAGTTTTGAGTTGTACCCTTAATATAGTACCTTCACTGACTAAACATGAGCTGTTCTGATTGCTTTTTACACCAGAAAACTGTTATTTAAACCATAATGTAATGGATTTTCAACATAACCTTTGAATTATATATATTAAGATAATTAGAAATTATCACTGTTATTCTGACTTTTGCTTTCTGTTTGTAACATTCAGCACACCAGACAGACTTCCTATTTGCATTTTTTGTGAGAAGCTGGAACTTTGTCATTGTGAAATCTGAGAAGCAGCAGATATGGAGTAGATGTGCATTTTGAACATCAAAATCCAAAACTGCTGTTTAGCTGCTCCAAGCTTTTGGTCAACCAAAGAACCATGGAACTCAAACCAAGTTCTTATGCCTCAAGTTTTGCCTGTGGGACAGGTGGCACAATGCTGTGTCAGTTTTATACTGTGTTAATATTTGCATTTGTGCAACCGCTGAAGGAAAAGCACTAAACTGTGTTTCAGTTATGCAGTTTCTATTGATTTAGCAAGTATTGGCAAAGGAATGTTGATTTCCAAAACTACTGATCACTTTTAGTGGTTTTTTTTTTGTTTGTTTGTTTTAGGTAGTTTGCAGGCAGAAGATACTTCTGCACTGTCATGAATTGCTAGGAGATTTGGCATAAAATTCATAGAATCATAGAATCGTTTTGGTAAGAAATGACCTTAAAGATTATCTAGTTCCATCCTCCCTGAGCACGGTCCATGAGCACGGATACATACCACTAAGACCAGGTTGCTCAAAGCCCTTTCCCGCCTGGCCTTGAACACTTCCAGGGATGGGGCATCCACAACTTCTCTGGGCAACCTGTTCCAGTGCCTCACCACCCTCACAGCAAAGAATTTCTTTCTTATATCTAATCTAAACCTACCCTTTTTTTAATTTAAAGCCATTACTCCTTAATACACTCACTGATAAAGAGTCCTTCTCCTGCTTTCCTGTAGGCTCTCTCTAGGTATTGGAATGCTGCTATAAGGTCTCACTGGAGCCTTCTCTTCTCCAGGCTGAACAACCCCAGCTCTCTCAGCCTGTCTTCACAGGAAAGGTTCTCCAGCCCACTAGTCATCTTCATGGCCCTCTTCTGGAATCATTCAAAGAGGTCCGTGTCCTTCTTGTGCTGGGGGCCCCAGAACTGAACACAGTCCTCCAGGTGAATCTAGTACTCAAGAGAGCAGAGTAGAGGGGAGAATTGCCTCCCATGCCTTGCTGGCCACACTTCTGTGGATGCAGCCTGAGGTATGGTTGGCTTTCTGGGCTGCAAGTGCACACTGCTGGCTTATGTTGAGCTTCTCATCAACAAACACTCCCAAGTCCTTCTCCCCAGGGCTGCTCTCAGTTCATTTTCCACCCAGCCTGTATTTCTGCTTGGGATTCTAGTGGCCTCTAGAGATGAATAAAGATCAGGTTCCTGAAGTCTCTTTCTTGAGTCTCATTTGGTTTTGTGGTTAAAGCTGCATGGCAAAAGTCTTTATGCTACCTTGCCATTATTCCAAATGCATCTTCAGAACAGCCCATTTATGCAAGCATATCAATATTTTAGGCCTCCAAGAGATGCACACTGAATGCAATCTGGTGTTCATTTAAGTGTTAACAATTAGTGTTAAGTATCTACAACATATTATCTTTTATTATCAGATATAACAACAACAACAACAACGAGTGTCATGAACTAAACAGGGCATAGTATTTAATTTTTTATAGTCCCTCTTGTGAAAATATTCACTACACTGTTACACACCGTTTCCATTGCTCAAAAAACAATGCACTTTGGATCTTAGGTATGCATACATTTTTTAGCCTAGTCTTCTATTGAAATAGCCTAAATATGACCTACAAAATGTTAATGTCTGTACTGTTTCTCCCTCAAAAGCCCTTTGGAACACTTCAATTTAAATTTGACGTAGGAGCCTTCACAGATCTTGGAAACAGGTGGCTAAGAAGAGAGGCTTCAAAACCAGCAAATTCACGTACACTTTAGAAATTTTAAAGCTTCAGTCAGAACTCACATATTAGACCATAGTCTATCATGAGAGTGTTTCTAAAGTTACTGTGTTTACCATTCTGATATTTCCAATCAACACTTGATAACCCGGTCTAATAATGGGATTTAAAAATATATAAACAAATGGATATGTTTCATTACAACATCAAGCACCAAACATTTAGCCAAGAAAGAAGGCAGTGAAGAGCATAACTGATATTCAAATTCACCCTGGAACACTCCATTGCTCATGAAGGACACTCTCTTTCAACATGATTGTCTCATTAGCCTGAAAGTAATGGGAAGCTCCTGTGCTCTGACCAGACCTTCAGGATCTGAGATCTGTTACACCAATTATAGTTACCAGACAATGACAATAAGATTCCAGACCATATCAGAGAGACCGGCACCTCCCTCTCCTCTTCCTCTCCTCAGGAAGCTGCAGAGAGCAGTGAGGTCACCTCTCAGCCTCCTTTTCTCCAGGCTGGGAAGGATATTAGGTGTGACACTGTGTTTTAAGTGACATACTGACTTTTTATCTGAATGCTTTGCTCTCACACTGTGAGTGTTATGCAGCAAACAACCAGGAAAAAGCATGTTACACCTGCTTTATATCCTTGTTTAGTATGTAAAAGGGCTTTCTGAATGCTTACCATATTTTTGGAACAAAAAAATGAGTAAGAAAAAGACCAGAATTACTGGTTTGTTAAGTTTACAGCATTTTTGTTCCCCTTTGTGGGGGGATATGACATTTTTAGCTTACTTCATGCTCATCAGAAATGTTTTGAGCAATGTGAATTTTGTGTGTGTGATACTTCCAAAATTGAAGATAAATAACTTTTGCCTGAAACATTTGAAGAAGAGTCATTTCATACTTTGCTTTAGCTATTCTAGCAGAAATGTTGTTTCTAGACACATTCCTCATGTACAAAAGAGAAGCTTTATTTGCTAATTTAACCCTACAACTCATTGGTGTGGCTGTAAAAAAGATTCAGTATTTTGAAAATACAATCAAAGTCCTTGGTTGGTGTTCAAATATAGAAGACTTTTTAATTACTTTTAAGATGATTAGGAAAGAAGATATAAGGCCACTCATATGAATATTTTTCCAACCAATATATTTTAATCAATAAAAAAGTGATTTTGAATGACTAGGTGACTACAGAAATAACAGCTTGTATTCCTTTAACAACAATACCATAGTATGATATTCAAGCTCTATTTATCAGAACTTAAATATACCAATTTATTTTTTTCTTTTTTCTTCCTTTTTTTTTTTTTTCTTTTTTTCTTTTTTTCTTTTTAAAAGCTTTTTGACTTTCTATGGCTCTCTCCCACCTACACAGTCACCAATGCCCTTTACTACCGAGCTACAATGTAGACAATAATGAGGAGGGCAATGAGGCTGGTAGAAAGGCTGGAAGGCATGTCCTTTGAGGAGAGGCTGATGACATTGTGTTGTCTAGCCTGGAGAAAAGGAGGCTGAGAGGTGACCTCATTGCTCAGGAAGGCAACGCAAAAAAAAAAAAAAAAAAAAAAAAAAAACTAAATTAATACCAAATACGTCTTTTAAATATTTATTATCAAACAGTCTTATATTTAGCAAATAATCATAAACATGTTCTTTTAAGAACCTTAGGGTATAATGGCCCTAAGTAATACTGAGTTAAGCTCACCAGGAAGCCAACTTGTGACCAGCTTGTGCTGGCTCAACCTCTTCAGCTGAACACTTGAAATGAACAGCAGCTATTCTAGTGTATATTATTGAATCATTCCTCCATCACATGCTAATGAAGATGTTCAGATCTCTTCTCCTGTAGATGGAAGAGGATGGTAAATGCTATTTCAGCTATGGCTAGAGATTGACCTTTGTCTAGTCAAGTTACGGATGAGGATTCACAGCCTCTGCAGGTAATCTCTTCAAGTGTAACTCTAACAGTGGAAATATTTTTCTCCTGATGTGAAGCTTGTGCCTTCCAAGATGCAGTTTGTCACCATTACCCTTTGTAACAACATCTGGTACTACTGAATGAGTGTCAGCCACTCCCTTGATTTAGTGTAATCACTACTACTGATGGTGTACCCTGTGTCATCATTCATACTATAGAATCACAGAATCATAGAATAACCCAGAGTGGAAGGGACCCACAAGGACCATAAAGTCAAACTCCTGGGTCTGCACAGGACCACCCAAAAATCAGACAATATGTCTGAGAGTATTGTTGTCCTGGTTTTGGCTAGGATAAAGTTAATTTTCTTCTTAGTAGCTGCTACAGTGCTGTGCTTTTGATTTAGGATGAGAATAATGCTAATAATACACTGATGTTGCAGTTCTTACAGAGCAGTGCTTGCGCTAAGCCAAGGACTTTCCAGCTTCTCATGTTGCCCAGCCAGCAAAGAAGCTGGGGGTGCATGAGAAGCTGGGAAGGAACAGAACCAGGACACCTGACCCAAACTGGCCAAAGGGATATTCCATACCATACGACATCATGGGGGGTATGAATGAACCGTTGTGTGGTGCTTAGCTGCCTGGTGGGTTAAACCACAACAGTTGTCCAAATGCTTCTTGAACTCTGGAAGGCTTAGTTCTGTGACTCTCTACCTTGGGAGCCTGTTCCAGTGCTCAACCACCCTCTCAGCGAAGAACCTTTTCCTAACACCCAGCCTGACCCTCCCCTGTCCCAGCTCCTTGCCTTTCCCTCGGGTCCTGTTGCTGTCCCCAGAGAGCAGAACTCAGCGCCTGCCCCTCTGCTTCCCTCCTGAGGAAGCTGCAGGCTGCCATGAAGCCTTCCCTCAGCCTGATCTACTCTAGGCTAGACTAATCAAGTGACCTTAGCCGCTCCTCATACATCTTCCCCTCTAGACTTTTCATGATTTTCATAGCTTCCTTTGGATGCTAATAGTTTTATGTCCTTTCCATACTGTGGTGCCCAAAACTGCATGCAGTACTTGAGGTGAGGCCGCACCAGCACAGAGCAGAGTGGGACAATCACTTCCCTTGACCAGCTGGGAATGCCATGCTTGATGCACCCCAGTATACTGTTGCATCCTTGGCTGCCAGGACATACTGTTGACTCATATTCAACTTGCCATTGACCAGAACCTCCAGATCCCGTTCTGCGGGGCTGCTCTCCAGCCTCTCTTCCTCTAGTCTGTACATATATTCAGGGTCAACCCTTCCTAGGTGCAGAACCCACCACTTGCTTTTGGTAAACTTCACGCTGTTCTTTATTGCCCAGCTCTCTAATTTGTCAAGAACTCTCTGCAAGTCTTCCTCACCCTTTTCAGAGTCACCAAATCCTATGCTCATATACGGGGAAAGGGAGTATTACTGCCCATCATGATGGAATAAGGGGACAACCTTAACAGCCCAATATTTTCCCTGAACCTCACATTTTTTATGAAATGCTGCTAAAATCCCTTTTTGTTGATCTCCACGTTTCACATTAGTCCCAAATCCAGGTGCCTTTCAGTCTTTCTGATCATTCCCTAAGCACCAAAGCAGTATTTTTGTTGTTAATAGTTATGTTGCTAATACCTGTTTCCAACTCCTCTATACCTAATTTTTATGGTTTAGGTCACTGAGAAGCTTCCCATTTAGCCAAGCAGGCCTTCTGCCCAAACTCCCAGTTTTCTTCCTCAATGAAATGTTAAGTTCCTGAAGTACTCAACAAATTTCCTTTAAAAAACAGTCAACTGTCCTGGACAGCCTTCATCATGGCAGCTTCACAAGGGAAACTGTCTGGGAGCTTCATGAAAAGCCATAGTTCATTTCCTTAAAGTAGAGAGTCCTAACTCTGCAGCTTATGTTCCTTCTTTCCAACTGATCCTAGACTTAATCATCTCATGGTTGCTTTGCCTGAAGTTGATTATTTTATTTGTTTTATTTATTCATTCTAACAGTTAGGATGTTGTTAAAATGCCAAGTTGTTATTAAAATATGGAGAGTACTTATGTTGATCTTCAGATATCAATGTCATTTTAGTTTGCCAATTCTGGCCCCATAGATGACAGTGGTTAACAAAATATATATATATATTATTAAAAACAGCTAGGGTGAAAAATGTACTCAAATTATATCATAAAATATTGGCCTGTTCCTATTAAAATTTCTGTTTGAAGCATGAAAATTTGAGAGCGCTAAATATAGGCTGGTGTTCAAAAATGTATACCTGGATATTGAAGAAATTCAAGATAGCCTTAGAAGGAATTTTTTTAAGTTACTTTTCTGTTGGAATGTTGGTTTCAGATTTTTTTAATTAACCAAAATAAGGCTGTTGGTGCTTTGCCCATTCTTATTTCCATCACTGTTTTATGTTTATAGACTTTAGCAGATTCCAATATCAGAGTTAAGTATTAGGAAAGGAAACACTGCTTCTTCTTTTCTTTGTTTAGAGAATTTGAAATGTTTCAGGATAATTTAATCAAAAAATGCTATAGGCAATCACAATACAGCTTTATATAAATACCAGTGAATTTTCTATGCCAGAACAAGACTTGCACACAACAGACTGATCTAGCAACTCATGATGGGGGGAAATTACTTTAAGTGAGCTGAACTGCTGAATTTGATCTGAACAAATAACAGCTGACTGATTTTTGTCTTTTTTTTTTTTTTTTTTTTAATATCTAAGTTATGTTCAAGTTTAAAACTGAAGTTTCAAAATAAAATGGCAAAGAGATTTTCTCAATTAAAAAAAAAAAAAAAAAAAAAAAAAAAAAAAAAAA